>LPNX010784020.1:71026-168573 GCA_001517045.1 Pseudotsuga menziesii
TCCGGATTATTTTGTAGGGTCCATAGAAGCGGGGTTTTAACTTCTCTGCTCCTTTCTTCTTAAGTGAGGACTGTCTGTAAGGCTGGAGGCTTAAGTATACTAAATCCCCTACCTTGAAGCTACGCTCAATCCTGTGTTTGTCGGCATACATCTTCTGTTGATTCTGTGCTGTCTGCAAATTCTCCTTCAGTATTTTCAAGATGTCCTGACTGTCATGTATCCAATCCTTAGCCTTAGGAGCCCTACTGTCTCCAAATGCCAAATCTGCATAGTCCAATGCCTCGTACCCATATAGTGCCTTAAAAGGAGTCATTCTAATAGACATATGATAAGTAGTGTTGTAGCAATACTCCCCTAAGTGTAGCCATTTGATCCAGGTTCGCTACTGCCCTGCTACATAGTTCCTCAGATATCCTTCGATCCATTTGTTGACTATTTCTGTTTGCCCGTCGCTCTGGGGGTGATAACTTGTACTGGTAGCTAGTTCGGTCCCTACCAATTTGAACAGCTCTTGCCAGAAGGCACTCGTGAATCTGCTATCTCGATCACTGACAATGGTCTTAGGTAACCCGTGTAACCTGAAGACTTCCCTGAAGAATAACTCAGCTACTTGAGCTGTCGAGTAGTCTGATAATATTGAGAAGAAATGTGCAAACTTGGTCAGTCTGTCAACTACAACATATAAACAATCTCGCCCTTGGACCTTGGGCAAGCCTATAATAAAGTCCATGGAGATGCTCTCCCACTTCTGTTCTGGAATCGGTAGTGGCTGGAGTAGCCCTGCTGGATGGGTGTTCTCAACCTTGTTCTGCTGACAGATGCTACATTCCCGGACATGCTGCATAATCTCCCCCTTGAGGCCCTTCCATGAGAACCTCTCTCTGATCTGCCTGTAGGTCTTTAAGAACCCTTGATGCCTTGATAAAGGATAATCGTGGGCTGCTTGAATGATCTTCTTTCTCAATGTGGATTCTGGAACGAGGTATATCCTGTTTTTGTAGTAGATGATGTCATCCACAATTCTGTACCTGTCATCCTGAATTTGCCCGTCCAATAATTCGCAAGCGAATTGATTTTTGGAGTATTCCACTAAGAGAAGTGCCCTCCAATCCGTGGATATACTACTGAGAGATAATGGGGATGGACACCTGGATAATGCATCAGCTACTACATTAGTCTTACCTTTCACATACTCGATCTCGAAATCGTAGGCTTGAACCTTGCTCACCCAAAACTTAACTTAAACATTGAGCCATAGAAAACTCTTTGTTAGGGACTACCCCCCTTGGCTTCGTTAGGAGTTAGCCTAAATGGAGGAGCTAGGAGTAGGTGATAGTACCTAGATCTTTGCTTGCCCCCAAGGTCACACCTATCTCGCTTTCCTAAGTGAGGAGACAGCTTTCGGAAGATTTCTGCTGCTGGTGTGCAATCGGTGGACAACAGAGTCTTAACTGACACCTCAAATCTCCAGTGAATGTTTCAATACAATAGATGAGGATAGCAGCATCATGAGGCTTAAAATATCTTTATGGAGGTCAGAAACGACGTTTCTGAATTTCTTGTTAAATTCTTCCATAGTTTCATTTTCCATCTTTTTAATGTTATGGAGAGCAACAAGCTGATGTCTTGGTTCCTTTTTCTCTCCCCATTTCTTCATAAAACCTTCCAGTAATTCATTAAGTGTTTTATATGAATTATTAGCTAAGTTAAGGTACCATTCTCCAACATCCTCTTCTAAGGATAAAGCAAAGAGCTTCATTTTGATGCCATCATGGTCATGGGCAGCTTGACTGCAATAACTGACCAAATGCTTGGAAAACTTTTGAAGGTGGTATTTGACTGAGATGGCATTGTTGCCTTGAAATGTAAGCAGCTTCTTGATAGCATCATTCGGATTGGCATGAGGAGCACTTGCTATCTGAGAAAGGTCAAGGGGTTTGAAGAAATCAGTCATTTCTTGAGATTGATGGATATGATTCTCTACAAATAAATGATGGATATCTGAGAGGGATTGGGACCCTAAATCTTCAAGGATTCTATGATAAGTCTGTCTATTCAATCTCCTTCTATAAGCCCTTTTAGGCTTAGGGATGAGATCAAATACTCCTTCGGAGTTCCTTCGGGTAGAATACCTTGGAGGGATATTAGACAGTGGAGTCGCCAGATGGATCAAGTTTTAATTTTAAACTTTAAAGACAAGATCTATAATTTTATTTTTTCATTTTATTTTTTTAAAACAAAAAGAAAAGTTAAGTCGTTCTCAGGAATAAAAAGATTTATCCTTGGCAACGGCGCCAGAAAATGTTGTCGCCTTTCACACATCTGGGGGGGAACATGGCAGAATTCTTCAAGCCATTTGGTGTGTCCTTGGGGGCAAGTCTCGAGTCAAGGATGTCACCTTGTTCTTGACTCCTTCGTTTAGGCCAACTCCTAATCGAAGCCAAGGGGGGTAAACCCTATTAAGTTGCTAAGGCTATTAAACTAAGTTACCAGAAACTTCTAGGAAGGGGAGGGGAAACTTCGCTCCTCGTTTCGAAAACTTAAATGGAGGGGATACGGCTTGGAAACGCCACTGAAACGTTTCCAAGCCGTATCCAAAAATTAGAAACGTTTCCATTCTGTTTCCTGAAACGTTTCTCGAGTTTCCAGCCGTTTCCTTAAGCGTTTCCAACAGTTTCCTGGTTTTCTGAAATGTTTCAGCTGCTACAAGGTAAGTTTTTGACTAGAAATATTGATTTTTTGACATGAAAATAAACAAATAAATAACCCCAAAGGCAACTATAAAACCATAACCCTAAATTGAACCTCAAAACATAGATATAAAGCCTCAAAGCTTATAAATGAAGAGCAAAACCTTAATCCTAAATTGGTGAATGGTAATTTGACATCTTATGTCTCATTGATTGTGTTTTATTGTAATTTTCCAAAATTGATAGAGGCCTATTGTTGGTTCAAAAAACTATTGATCTGTGGACATTTTATTGTATCAAATGCTTGTCTACTATAGTGATAGTTTCACAGCCTAGTGTAGAAGTACAATGACTTTTTCTTTTTCTTTTCTTTTTCAGTTTTTTGCCAATTCCTCACAACTTCGTTTTAAATAAACCCCAATGACTTGCATATGTGATAAATCAACTTGCATATCAAAATTGACACAATGGCAGCTTTAGCCATACAAAATAGCGTACTACATTTATGAAGGGTTACATAAACCAACACATGTTTCCAATAATCTTCCAACAAACTTCATTTTTCTTCTTTTCCTTTTTGAATTAGTATGAACCCTTGACCTATGGCCTTATTTACTCCATTGCTAGTACACTCATATCCCTATCCTTATGTTGTGGAGAGAATTATGATGGTGCGTCGTTTACCCAGTTCTCCATAAGATGTGCATGTGATATTTTAATCTTATTTCAAGCATTTTTATTAGTATAAACCATAAAACATAAACAAAATATCCAAGGAAACTCATTGGTGTCTAGAGATAGTATTATTGCATAGAGTGCAATATTGCATGTCATCACACTCACACCTGAGTTGCACTAAAACATGAGCTCACTTATTTATACTTGTGTGCTTAATTAATCCCCTTAAAACATGGTTGATTATGTCAAATTTGAATATCCAAGTCGGTTGCAAATCATAGACAATCCTACGAATTTAGGCCCTTTAAGAGCCAGTCAATTAGTCACTTTTGGAACTAGTCGGTTGGTCAATTGACTCTCACTTGCCTAGTTGATTGTCTCGTCAGTGAGTGGACCAACCTAAATAGAACATAGTTGAGTCTGTCTTACATAAAAAATTGTGTTTAATCACAATTTTTAACACTTTTCTAGAGGTGTAAACAACGTAATATTTGTTAGATGGTAACATTTGGATACATCCATCAAGTAATTTTAGGGTTTGAAATCGATGTTTAGAAGTAGTTGACATGTTCCTGTTTAAATGCTTGCCAGCAGGTGACTTATCTATGGCACTTGAGATAGAAGAATATTGTTTAAGACAATATTTGAGTTTGTTTATTTTAATTGTTATAAATGAAACAACTACCTTTAAATCTTATTGATGAATGGTAGTCTAAAGTATGTATTTCTCATGGCCTTTTTGGTATATATATAAATCTGTTGTTGTTTCCTTGCCATATCGTATCCCACATTTTTCAAAATTTGTGGTATCCGTTTCCCTCCCTGTATCTGTATCCGTTCCTGTATCTATTTCAGTGCAACTTAGCTATTAAAGCTTAGTGTGATGGTGATGAATGAGCCATTTACGAGTTTGATAAACCAAATTTGACACAAGATATTGCAATATTAATTAAACCACAACAACATAAATATCAATAGATGATAATCAAAGCATGTGGAAACATATGATGATATCAAGTAAAAAGAAACCAATGCCAATAATGGATTCCACAAATGAAAATGCTGTTGTATTGCTGAAAGAAATGTTGCAAGTGTTCTTGGTCAAATTTTAGATTAAATATGGGATGAGTTGATTAAATTAAGGGAAAAGGGGACTCCAAATATACCCGAAGGTTTTCTTTTAAAAGAAGAAAAAATGAACCTCCAAGGATCTCTTTCGGTTCAAGTGAACCGCAATTGGGAAAGCAAGGAGGGGTTGATTTTATGAGTGTTTTAAGTTCTTGAAATTAGAATTAAAGTGCTGAACAAAAAGAAAACTCGGTTATCTAATTATTGTACCACGAATATCTTTCCCCTTTCGGGTCACTAGGAAAATCGTGGGGTAAGTAGTAAGTTTAGTTTGAAAACTTGAAAGATGTAAGCAATTTGCAATGTAACACAAAGTGCACTACTTACATGTAAATAAAGAAAACAAAACTAACTAAACAAAAGAAAAGCAAGAAAAAAGAAAAAAGGAAAAAAGATGCGGATTCCCCGAGGGGAGTAGGCTCGAAAGAGCCTACTTGAGTTTGCTTTTTATTAAACTTGGTTACAAAACTTAATTAAAAAATGCCACTTGGTTCTTATACAGAACGAACCCAAGGGCTTACAAAGTACACTACGGAAGATGGGGAATCCCTGGGGGGTTTTGGATGGCCCAAAATTTGCTTTTCGGACAACACCTCTTTTTGGACGGACCTGCTAAAAACCAATAAGCTTTAATTAGTGTAAAGTGCCCAAAAAGATTACCGAAAATCACTAAGTTAAAGTACTTTTAAGAAAAGACAAAAGATAACTCAAGAGGACAAGTCCTTTTGAGGATCTTGGCTAGTTTTGGGGCAGCCAATCTAAAGCACTTGATTTGCTAAATAAAACCTTTTTAGATTCAAGGGAACAACCATTCATTCAACAAATTTTTAGATCTACTTTCAATGCCTTGAAAATTGATGATTTCCCTAAACTAGATCTAAGATGCTTATGAAACTTTTTGGAAAACGAGATCTAACTTTGAAAATTTATATATGAGATCTAATGAAAGAATTTTGCATATGATAGAACTAGATGCTCATACATAAACATAGTAACCAAGGAAAATTTTAATTTTAATGAAAGAGAAAGAGGAGAGAAGATTGGTTTTGTTGTTGGGATAACAGGAAAGCATGAGGAAGGCCCTTTTGTGGAGCGCCGAGGGACAGTGTATTGAGCTTATTGAATAAGAATTGGCGTCAATCTTGATCCACACCTCATTCGATCGGAAACCTGCAACTAGATCACAAAAACAGTAAACTTGCACAAAACCGTGAGATCTAGATATAGATGTATGGAAGAAAAAAGCATGCCAAACTAATCTTATTTAAGCAAAATCTTAGATCTTTAAACATACACAATATGAATAAATAAAGGAACTTACTTGCCAAATCTAAACTCTTACTTGATTCAGCTGAATCCTTTGAAGCTAGAACATGGAAAAACACAAAATTTGAAAAATTACAGTTACCACATTTGCAACATGACGCTGGGAATCCACACAATACAAGCACTACACGGTATAGCCTCCAAAGCTTCTTTATTCTCAACAAATATATGCAAAATAACAGTATTATAAAAGGCACCAGCTCTTCATCAAACTCTAACTAGCTTGGAATGGAGAAGGTTGTGCTTTATTTATAGCCAAAGTCAAGCCCCTGGGGGGCTACCTACACTGAAGATCCACTCAGAGTTATCTGAGCTTGAACTAAGTTGAAGTAAAGAAGGACTGAGTTGAACTCCAGAGGTGATTGATACCTCTCTCACTTAACCCATAATCACTTGCCAACTCACCAAGCTACTCACCAAACATTTATTAGCTGCCACACTGCGTCCTTCATCTTCCCTCACGCGTGAGATTTTAAGATTAGTGTTAGGTTTGGAGATGTCACCCATGTGGCATGATTCGCTAGCATTAAGTTAAGTCAAACCTTACGTAACCAAGGTTTGTAACCAACCATAATATAATCATGGAAAAGGGTGGACCCCTCCTTCCCTCCTCATGCGAGTTTGACTTGTAGCTAGCGTGAGTCCCTCACAAAAGAGTTGACGTCATTTCCTTTAACATATAACTCAAAACCTTATAAAAGTATCCAAAGTTTTAAAGGCCTTCACATGAAAAAGGGTTGCATGATTATGGGGGACCCATGCCATGTCACCTCATATCTTAATACTTTATTTTTTTGACTTTTTTCAACTTTGTGCTTTATGCCAAAACGTCCTAATTTAGCATTAATACACCCTTTTGATGCATCGTTAGCTGAATAATGCTCCACAGGGTGTTGCGGCTATCCGACTGATGTGGAAAGTGGTCCTGCGATAAAGTGGACACTCTGAGTGTGAAAACGAGTCTCCCCACGTCAGAAACGTACTTCGTATCTGACTTTTACTACAATTTGAATTTTTTAATTAAACCATTAAAAAATGGCCTAATTTTTGCGGAAAATTAAAATTTTCTCGGAAAATGACAAAACTCTAGGGGGACCTAGCACATGTCCATACAACTCAATTTCAATGTCTTGCATGTTGAAAAACACTGACACGAAGGTTCTTATAACCTCCTATGGCTGAAACACCAAGACAACTACCCCAACTTTGGAGGTGTGAGTGAAAAACTCAGAAATTATTAGTTGTTTGTTCAACAACCAATAATAACCAAGGGAAAAAACACTCTGGGCTAGTCGGCTTGATGCTCAAGTCTGGGAAGCCGAGCCTTTTATAAAAAATTAAATGCTAGGACATTTTTTACAATTTCCCTAAAGGGGTATGAACATGTGTTACAAAAATTAACAAAAATTTCCCAGAAGAAGCCTGAATGACTTCTGAATTCTGAAAGATGAACAATGGTGTTTATTCTTTTCATCCCACTCACTTGATACCACCAACTAAGCATGACTTAGTGGGTAACAGGCTCTATGTTTTGAGAGGGCATATTGCACGACGAGGAGCAGGAGTAGGAGGGTGGCTATCAGAGTCAGAGAATGATGATGGTGTTGCATCGGATAGATATGGTTTTGATGAGGAGAGTGACTCTCTCCAGAGCACTAGCTGAGACTCATCCAGTCTTGTGATGGTGTATATGAGCAGGTGGATGAGGCTCGGGTTGAGTCTTAGGATTCAGAGTTTCAATACGAGATTGAGCATCTGTATCCGAGATTGATTCCAGAGCAGGAGGGAGCTGTTGCAGGAGTCAGAGATGGAGATAGTGCTATGGACCTTCCTCATTAAGAGGCAGTGTTGGAAAGTTAACTCTGAAGGTCCTCTTTATAGTTTTGGTGTGGTTTAATAAAGAGGACTAAGAATTTGTCCTTTGTGTATTTATGTATAAAGTGAATCATATATAAATAAAATGATGTTTTGTACTTTATAGTATGGGTCTCACTTAAAGATTATTTAATAATTAAAGTGAGTTAATTATTAAAAGTGGGTGCATTAAATTATGGCCCTTGATTTTGTAAATGTATCTCAACCATAGATTAGGTGGTTAGATAGTTAGTTACAATTTTTAATGTATAAAACAAAGAAGAAAGGACAAGTTGGACACACCATCAATGAAGAAAGAGAGAGACAATTGAGAAAGAGAGAGAGGAGAAATACCCTAGAAGTGGCACAAATCCCAATGCAAGGAGTAGCTTGAATAATCCGTACAACATTTATTGCAGTTTGAGTAGTCCGTACAAGCACGAATCCCAAGGAAAAATTAAGGCCGTACAACATGTATTGCAGAATGTGGCACAAATCCCGAGGCAACATTAATTGCAGATAGTATAGTTCGTACAACACACGTATGACAGAAAGTACAGTCTGTATAGGCACGTGTGAAGGCCGTACGACAATTAATTGCACAGAAATCGAGGTAGTTTTGCTGTTGGTTTAATTTAGATATTTTTGCTGTTGGTTTAGTTTGGGTATTTTTGCTAGTGAGGGTTGAAGGAATAATTTCATGTGTTGTTGGAAATATTTCTGAGTATTCTTCTTTAATGATAATTTTCTCTTTCTAGGGTTTTCCCCAGGAGTTGGGGTTTTGCTCGGTCTGTTGACCAAAACATCTGTGTATTCATGTGTGAATGTTTGCTTCAGTATTGAGAAGATCTTGAATATGGTGGTTTGTATTTCAAATTTAAGAGTAAATTTTTAATCATAAACCCTAAGGCATTCAAGTGTTTGACAGAATGTGTGAATGAAATATTCATGTTAATGTCATTTATTTTCATCAGATTTTACCCTTTCAATGAGGTAGATACACCCTTACCATATGGCCCTTGAAGAACAAGTTCTAGCAATTCTATGCATCGCCATCAACATTTAGAAATAGAAACATAAGCCACACATTGATAGAAGACACATACATGTCACATATGCACCAAGAAATATAAATCCATTAAGCTCCAGAGAGATAAAACTCCTAAAATCCAACCATGAGAAATAAAGGAGAGGACAAAGCCTTACAAAGTTTTTAACTCATCTTCCTCCTACAATAAAATATCAATAAGTATCCTAGATCTAGCCTAGGAAGAAGTAAAGATATCAAAATACTCTAATTACTCCAACAACATGCATAAAATAAGGTGGTCCAAGCCACATGTACAAGTCTCCAAGATGAATGAGTAGAAAGCCTCCTTCAAATGAGGACAAGTAAAACCCCAAGACATAGCCTCCAAAGGCTTACCAAGTGAAACACTCCAAAGAATAGATCTCTAAGGTAATCAATGAACCCTAGATCTAGGGTTTGACCCCCTAGATATCCCCCAAAACCAAACAACTTCCATCATCAATGCAATAGACACCCTCAAAAGGCGGAACACTTCATAAATAATAATGCATTAGTGTGTAAAAAAGCTTCATTAGTGGGACACCCCAAGTATTTGGCACGAACAAGTGTGTAAGCAACCCTCCTACAGTGGAGCATTCCATCAAATACCAAATCAAGGATGCTCTCAAGGCCCCACGTGAGGCTATCCAAGAGAACAATCCATTAAAAAAGCATGAGAATGGGTGCAATAAGCCCTCCAATAGTGGATGCCCCATCATAAATGTGTAATAAATGCTCGCCAAGGTGAACACTCCCATAGACAAGGCCCTGAAAGGTGAGCGCTCTAGCCATAAAGCATAGACGTGTGAAAGCAACTTCAAAGTTTATGGGTGCTCCTCAAAATATGGCATGACAATGAAGCTAATAAACCTCCAAGAGTAGACGCTATCTCCTCTTGACCTCATCAAGGGTTAAGACCTCAAAACATGTGCAATGATTGCCATCCACTAAATGATATCCACATATCAACCGACTCATCAATCTAGGTGAAAGGCTTAGATCCACGAATCAAAGAGACCATTAGCATCCAACTCAAAAGCAAGGTATCCATGATAGTTAACGACTTCATGCAGAAGGGGATGACCCCTTCTAGAAGGCCATTACATGCCTCCATATGTGCTAGGAGAGATAAACAAGGAGAGTGTTCAACCATTAATGATAACCAATGGAACCAAGATGCCATCCAAGTGATAAGAAACAACAACTCCCTAAATAATACTCACTATAACTTATAAGCCATCCTTGTCATCATGTTACCACCTAAATGGTAACTTGATGTTCAAAGGTGATCTGAGGTATGCTACATGTTACTGCTTTCCTTTTTCAGGGAAGTATAGTCCTCTGCAGTGAGCTGCCAGGTGATCCTATTCTTGGTGAGGGGAAGCCAGAAAATCAGAGTCATGCCATTGTTTTCACTTGTGAAGAAGATGCTCAAATAGCTTGTGGGATTGACATTTTATGTAGGGCTGAAAAGAACCCAGACTATCCACAGTTTACTCATTGTGAATTGGATCCATCTTTTCTATTAAGCCTCAATGCTGGCCTAATCCCATTTGCAAATCACAATCTTGCCACAAGAACACTGTATCAATCAGGGCCTTTGTGAAGCACAAAGACTCGGTGAGGCATATGAACTGCTAGAATCCATAGAGAGAGACATAGCTCCAGGACATCCAAAATTGTTGGAATGGCTCGTTCAGACACTACTGAATGCTTTTGTAGAAACAGGGGATGTGCAACGTGCTAGGGGAGTTCTTATGCACTATCGCTCTCTACGAAGTCAAATGCATCCATCAGTTTTCATACTTAATATTTTTATCAAGGGATATGCAAGGTCTGAAAATCCCTTAGCTTTGGAACTATGGAAAGAAATGTCCAATCAAGGGCTAAAATCAGACAAATTTACATATAATACCCTAAGCAGGCACCCGAGGGTCGGGGAAATTATTTATCTACTCGTGTAATGGGCACTTTTGGGTATGTAGCCCCTGAATATGCTATGACTGGCCATCTTCTGGTGAAGAGTGATGAATATAGCTATGGAGTTGTTTTGCTTGAACTGTTGACATGAAGGAAACCTGTTGACATGTCTCAACCTTCTGGACAGGAAAACCTTGTAACATGGGCTCGTCCAATCCTCAAAGATAAAGATCGGTTGGAAGAGCTTGCAGATCCTAGGCTTGGTGGCAAATATCCGAAGGACGACTTTGTACAGGTATGTGCAATAGCACCCGCTTGTGTAGCATCTGAAGCAAACCAGAGGCCAACTATGGGGGAGGTGGTTCAATATTTAAAAATGGTTCCTTCCAAAGAAATTCGAGGTCGTAGGTTTCAACAAAGAATGCCAGACCGTAGCCGAATACGTGGTGTTTGGCTCGCATTTTGATAGCCAAAGATATAACTTTTTGACTGTAAATCTCCATGATTGGCGTCTTTGTCAGAGCTCGGTGTTATTTAAAGCGTCTCTACCAGTTTTTTTTGGGGCCGTTACTTGTTGAGCTTTTTATGGAAGCGTTGGGAGCAGCCGGCATAGCCACTTGTTCCATTAACAGCCAATTAATTGATTCAGAGAAAACACCATCAGTTTTTTCCCTCTTCTGAGTCGCCAATTGCTGGAGGTTCCATTTTGAAGATAGACTGATTCGTTCTAAGCAACCGAGTAAAATCAATTCCATGCTGATAAGATTTTATGCAGTCCGTTCGAGGGTATCATTGAGCTCAGACCACGCCGACTTTCCACAAGATTACATCTACTGTTCGTTGGCATAGAGTCCCATAAAACACCTGTGCATCGGCGTTTTCCTTCACGTGGAGCTAGGCCGAATTTATTGACAACGATCTTTGTGAAATACCTCAGCATTTTTGGCTTGTACACTGTTTAAACATACAACAAATTCAGTTGAAGCGGCGGTCACTTGGTGTCTGCGTTGTTAGGAGGAGTTCTGAGACAAGCCGCCAGAAATTTGTGGCGTCTTCATCGTGACGTGGAGCAGTCTGGTGACCGTGTTTTGATCCCCTTATCAAATTGATCAGCCGATATTTAGATAAACGCAGAAGCTTGGGGTTCAAATCAAAGCTTGAGCTGAGACCTGGATATCGTGGAATCCATCCACGTGGAAGTACCTACTCAAGTTTCTCAGATTTGATTACCAGTCTGTTGTTTCGGCATCTACTATCGACACTTTGATTTGATTTTTATTATTCACTTTAGTAATAAAATCCTCTTGGGAGAGTCAGGCGAATGAGAGTGTTGTTTACACTTTAGTCAAGTGGGAGTTACTTTAATAAATCAGGTTTGGTTAAGATCTTGATTGGAGAGGAAAGTGGATTCGTCACTTTTTCTTTTTTCTTTTTTTATTAATATTTTCACCTTTTTGAAAGGAATGAGAGAATGGCCTTCTTTAGCCTATAAAGAGGCCAGCCTTCTGTTTTGTAATGATGGAAAAAATTGGCTGGGAGGATTTTTCCCTAGAGTTGAATAGAAAAGATCCTTTTGGGTTTTTCGGACATTTATTGGGCATCTCTGTCGTGGTTATGTGTTTTTCATAAGTTATAGACTAAGCCTAGCATAGAAGGCTATAATCTAGCCCATTGGGCAGTCATTTGCAGTTGTCAACTTGATTGTCGGCGTTATGTTTTTGAAGGTCTTAGGAGTAATGGACAGTAGTCAGTTATACTTCCATTCTCCTTGCCTTTGATTATGGAACGTACGAGTTTAATCTCCCTTCTGTGAAACACAAAGCCTCCGTGAGTCCCCTTTTGGTATTGACATTGGTCTTCCCTCGAGGACTGATCCTCCCTTCCCTTCCTGTCCATCAAGCACAATCTTTTTTTTTTTTTTGTTACAAATGTTTCTCTAAGGCAGCCTCTTCAGATCACCATGCCTTTAGCTGCACCTGCCTTAGCGATCCTAACTTAGGGAAATCCCTTTAGAGTTGGAGAAGAGCCAACCTGAAGCGAGGAGAGAGGGGTGTGGTGACATTGGCCTCTCTCTTGAGAGTTGTCACCGGACCGGCGCGCTCACAATTTGGGCTTTAGCGCACGCGTGCTAGTTTTGGGCGACAACACATCAAATCATGCGAAATAAGCTAGAGTGTTGCATAGGAAATGTGTTTTGTAACATCAAACACATGCCATAAAGAAGGGCGCTCAATGGAAAATCAACAACACAACAATCCCAAGTGTGAAAGATGCCATCATGGACTAGAGCGCTCTAAGGAGAATCAACTATAGGCCATATACAAGTGCAAACCACATCCAAAGAGCTAGAGTGCTCCACCAAATATGATAGTCCATGTGATCTAGATGGGAAATCAATCCAAAAACACTAGGGCGCTCCATAAGAAAGTGATCAATGTGTCAAGTGCAATATTGTCTCCTGCTACATGCATGATGCCATAGATACTAGCATGAAAATTCATCAATCAATCATCAACGCTATTCCAGCCACACACCTATCAACTTGTAATCCCTTGTTAAATGTGATGAAAATCACAAGTGGACACCCATGACAAAATGAGGGTAACATCTGGCTCCGATTGCAGGACATGTGCTCTTCTTGTGAGTGCATGAGAACCCCTGAATCTTGGAATGTACCTATTAACTATGTGGCGGGATGGAACCTCAACATCCCTAAACACCACACCATATCCAAGAAGGGCATAATCCAACAATGCCAAAGACTTTAGGAAACGAAATCTAATGCTCACATGCTAAGCTTATTCATTCTAGTATAATGCTCTCAAAAGCTTATTCTTTCTATCCCACTCTAAACATAAGAGAAATCAAATGCTAGGTGAAATCATAAATCCAATGTAGCCACCTTAGTATTTCATAAATGCGACGACTTCTTTTCTTGTTAGTTTTTGTAGTCTTATTCAAATTGATTAGGATCTTTCTCTGAAAGAATAACAAGTACAACAAAATATCCAAGATGCACAAGATAGAGAAGATAAACAAGGCACAAAGATTTTCCTTGGGGAAACCATATAGGGGAAAACCCTACAAACTTCCCCAGAATAGTTCTGTCGCTCAGACAATATCATAAGATGTAAAAACCCAAGTATAAGAAGCCTTCTGCAACTCTCTCTCTCTCTCCTTGATCTTCTCTCTCTCCTCACGCAAACTTGAGTGAGTGAGTGTGTCTAAATGAGGGAGGGTACCTCCCTATTTATACACATCAAGTGGCTGACCTTCTAACTTGATTGGGCTGACCTCTTACCCTAGCAGGGCTGACTTCACCTAGGGAGACTCCAAAAATACATTTCATTATATTAAACTGGGGACTACTGCCTTGACTTCAACGGAGGTTGTACCTCAAGGACCATAGACAATAATGACATCCCGAAAGGAGGGAAACACATCTCCGATGGGGGTACAACGACATACAATGATAATATACATCATAATATCTTCCGAAGTTACAAATACAACAAGACTCTCTCTTAAGTAGGAAGGCTCTCGCCTCAGTCATCAACACATCTGGTCACGTCATCATCATAGAGTCTTCATCGTAGCTATTGTCATAGTCTTCATTTTGTCGATCATTGAATAGTGCAATCTATCGGACCTATCTGTAATCAAAAGTTTCTACAAAGCCAACCCTATTTCATGCTGGGTGTGGACCTAGTCGGCATCTAGGTCTTCATCATATCCACGAGCAAGCCACCGCATAGGTACAACCCAAGACCATTCATTACATTGCCACTGCAATCACCTGCGTCTCTTACCATCATTTCGTCATATCCAGATCATCTGATCATCATACATGGAGCACAACCCAGATGCATATCATAGACCACCTGCGTTCTACTAAGATAGGAGCACACCAGGACTTATTTACATCACCAAGACAACTGACATCTTGCACTATGCAAGAATCTCCTAGGAGCACACCAAGTGCATTGCGTCTCATGATCAACCTACATTCTACAAACGTAGGAGCACGCCAGGACTCATTACGTCTCAACGATGACCTGTGTCTACGACTATGTGAGAACCGCCCAGGCGCACACCAAGTGCCTTGTGACCTCTCATCATCTCCAACATGGGAACACACACAAGGAATGATTACGTCTGAGAACATCCTGCATACCAAGCCAAGACCTTTACGTTTAAGGACAACCTCAAGGATTGATTACATCTAAGGAAAACCTGCATACCATGCCTGGACTGATTACATCCAAAGACAACCTTCCATGACTCGTTACATCTAAGGAAAACTTGTGTATCACACCAGGATTGATTACATCCAAAGACAGCCTGAGAGCACTGATTACGTTTGAGAACAACCTACGTACCACGAAAGGAGTTTTACATTCAAGGACAACCTGTATTCCTTCCCATGTGAGATCTCATGCATCTGTGTCTTCCGGTCTCTCGTGATCTCTAGCATGGGAGCACGCCAGGACTGTTACGTCACCAAGACAACCTGCATCTTCGACCATGCTAGAACTTGTCACTCCCTCTTTCTAGGGACCTCATTCTGGATCACACCAAGTCTCTCTTTGAAGTACTCGAACTTCACTTTGGCTAGCGGCTTGGTCAACACATCAGCTATCTGCTCGTTCGTCACCACTTATTGGAACTTCACTGCTCTTCTCTGCACCATATCTCGGATATAGTCGTACTTGATCTCGATATGCTTCGACTTGTCATGGAACAACAGATTCTCCGACAACTTCACGCAACTCTGGTTGTCGCAAAAGATACAAGTCGCTTCTAACTGGAGATAAACTAATCAGACAGTAGCTTTCGAAGCAATACTGCCTCACAACTAGCCAAGCAAGCTGCAACATACTCTGCCTTGGCTGTACTCAGCGCCACACGGGACTACATTTTGCTAAACCAGGAGATCATGTCGAGTCCTAAGCTGAAGCAGCATCCCGAAGTGGTCTTCCTATCAGTGGCACTGCCTGCCCAATCCGAATCAACATAATTGTACAGGTTAATCTTCTGATTCGCATCATACTTGAGCCCATAATCAACTGTACCCTTTAGGTACCTTAATACATGCCTTGCAGCAACTAGGTGAACATGTCTCAGATCCGTCAGGAACTGGCTCAAGGTGTTCACAACAAAGCATATGTCTGATCTCGTATTTGTCAGGTTCATCAATGATCCAATCATCTGACGATACATCGTGGCATCAACCGAATATGATGTAGCATCACACAATAGCTTTAAGTTCATAACAATTCCTTATGGTTTTGCTAGCTATATTGTTTTCTTGTGAAGCTGTCCTGTAAGTTATTTGATGAATTATCTTCACTACTTGGAATGTAAACATTGTGTGCATATAACTTTAAGCATATACACATAAACATAAATATCAGACCAACCCCCAGCCTTAGCTGTCCACAAGTACAGAATTGCATTCAGTCAGTAGTTAAAGAGGGAAGCTACAGCAGTGTGGATTGAGATAACTTAGCTCAGACATCTTCCAAGTCTATACATTCTTGAACAGTGGTTTTGACAGAAGCTACAGAAGGATAACCCTGAGTTCCTGACTATATATATTGTTGTTGTCAATGCCTTTATGTATTGTGTTTAAATAAAGAAGTTAGATTGGGTATGTTACTTGGTAATGCCTTTGATCAAATTCATATGGTAATTGTTACACTTCAATCTGATAATTGTAAAGCCGAGATGCAAAGTTAAACTAAGCCAAACAACAGTAGACATTTATGTTGCTAAGATGCCATGAAGAACACATCAGACTTGTACCAGCAGTAATATTACAACACTCAGAAATCTTATCAGCACTCTACAGTAGTATGGGTTGAAGTATTTGATGAGAACCGTAAATCTATGTTGAAGTCTCGAGTTGGAATAGGGAAATAACCACCTACAGCCATTTCCTTGGCATTGTTAACCAAGTGTTTGATGAAACCTCTAAGCTAAAAGTCCAACCACAGCTGGGTCATAAATCATCAGATTGGGTGAGGGACATTACAGTGGTATCAGAGCTGTGTATCCTGCCGGCCTGAAAGGTTCTCAGTGACATGTACTTTCAGATTGCTTGTTGAGTGACCTGCACTCATTAATTTTAGTCTCAACAGTTGTTCATTGGGAAAGATAAAGTCTAACCAGAAACTCATGGCAGAAACGTTGCAAGTCTTACAGGGATATCAGAAAAATCTAACATCACTGTTAGAGCATCCAAAGTTGTTGGAACCTCACGTATCAGTTGGGAAGAAGGAAGAAGGATTCCAATCTGAAGTGGTTGGTGGTCTGAATGCCTCATCTCATGAGGAAAGTTTGACAGAATCCCAGGATGACTTCTTGGAAGTGCATGCATCTACTCATGTTGAGGATGTGTGCCATGAATTTGACAAAACCATCATAAGGATATGTCAATATATAGTAAGATAACCTGCAATTACAAACATCACATTGGTAACAACCGCAACACTGAATGGGATTTAGAGTATCAGTTTTTTGCAGTTTAGTTTTGCTATTAAAAATGCTAATCATTTTCTCAATTAAATTATTAACCAATCGGACATCTCTAAAATTACGCTTCACTTAACAAGGCTTGAGCTTGCTTTAAAAACATATATAAATTTACTTGCTTTTAGAACAAGACTAATACTATGAACATACTTCAGATTATAGAAGCTAATTTGGAGCAAGTTTTGGAGGTAATGGGCCTGGAAGATGCAGTTGACTTAACTGATGACATTGGAGCAGCCGATGCAATTCTTGCTTTACATTCAAAAATCAAACAAAATTCTTGGATTAGAGAAATGGCTAAGTTTCGCCAGCTACCTGTATTTGTAATAAAGGTAATTCAGCTCCCTGTTTTTCAAATTATTTAGTTGATCTTGGCAAGTTCTATTGATGAAAAACAGGAGAAGCAAAGTGAATGTAGATGAGGAAATACTGCTTGTTGATATTTGTACTATTGTTACCGACAAGTAGAAATGGGATTCACATTGTGTTTGCAGGCAAATACAACGGCACAAATGGTGAGAGCAATGCGGGTCATTCTTGGAATGGAGAATTTTGGAACTGTTTCTGTGAGTTCATCTAAGCGATTCAAGAGTGAGAATGAGATTGCAGAGAAAGCTGCGGATAGAAGAAATTTATCAGAGGAGACTGATGCTTTAGAGGTGCACACATACAACTTTTTGTAATGACAGATTGGCTATGTTTACTTATTTCTTTACTTGTCTCCAGGTCTGATTATATATATATGTGTGTGTGTGTGTGTGTGCGTGTTTACTGTTTTCTGTAACAAAGTGCCTCAATGGTTTGTAGCATGTTGTGGTACATAGTATTTGTAGTCCTTGGACAACAAGAAGGCTTACTGAGGTTCTTAGCTTGAACAATGTGATTTTATACACATTTGGGAATGATATATCTGTCAATTTACAATTGGAGTTGTCTTCTAATTTGACTTTGTGAGAAAGATGATTTAGGCAGTTAAGTGGCCAAGGTTTTAAATATCACATATATATCAATAAAAATGATAGCATATCAATTAGTCAAACTTTGTTCCTAGGATATAGGTGCAAGGCAAACTATTTTGCAGTCTGCTGAATATGGTTAAGAAGGCTTTGACATGTGCAAGTGAGGATCCTTTGGTGTTCTTGAGTATATATCATTCAAGGGGAAGAAAATCAATAATCGACAAGACACTGTTAGATTTTTTGATTGGTGATCTTGCAACCTTAGAATTGCAAGATCCATGGCAAGCAATTGAATGAAATAATTGTCCTCTTGGTCCATCAGCTCACAAGAAGTTTATCAACATGGTATAGTGTTTGACACAATATTTTTTGTTGTCGATTATTTACATTCTGGATGAATCATATACTGAATGTCAATGTGAAGTGTGAACCCTTCCTTCTTTTAAGGAAACTTACGATTTATCAATATTTGAGGAAACTTTTAGGTTAAGAAAATCAGGTTTTAAAGTTTCACATACAAAGAAAATCATTTCCCAATATCTGTGATCTTTGGAAGAAAATCGTTTCCCAATATCTGCAATCTTTGAAAGCCAGGAGCTTGTGATGTAATCAGAAAAAATAGATAATCAGAATATCTCATTTGTTACTGGTACACCAGTAAACCAAGTAACCATGATCTTCATGCAGAAAGTTTGGTACATACATGTGTTTTATACTGATTTTAAATGTCCATGCTCTTCTTGAACATGTAATAAATAGGCCATATTGAATTTCAGTTATTTTTAGATAGTGAGAGAAATCATCTGTAAGACAGTTCAACTCATATGTGTTTTGCAGTATAGAGAGTTTTGTGAACTTTGCCACCTACAATTGTAATGGTAGATTTTCCTTCTGTCTTTCACATTTTATGTTGCACATGTTTTGTGGCAATATCTGTTGTATATTTACTTTTCCCTCTCTGTGCATGAAGAAGAAATAGATAGTGAAAGTTTTAATGAAAATGATTTTATGAGCCATGGATATTAGAGTTTACCAATGTGTGTTTTAAGATTTGCTTTGGCCTGACTTGTTTGCTCTATCCTATATCACTTGTACTGCGGCCATTGTTAAATTAGTGTTGCATCATGGCCTTCTAGACAAACCAGTTTTCCATAATGATGTTATTAAGTGGAATATTTTTTCTCTGGGCCCCATGGAAGTACCACATGCAAGCACCTATGGGCCCCAATGCCAACAGTGGACTGTACATGCAGGTGGCTAACAGAGGCATGATTTGTCTTGATATCTCATTTTACCATACATTTATTCATAATACAGGTCCCAATGCTAACATTGGAGTGCGCCTAGGTATTTCAAATGGAGGACTAATATATGTTGGGGCTTAGTTAAACATTTCAATTTTCAACATATAGTAGAATTCTATAGTGTCTGATTACATGTGAAACTCCATCTACTATAAGCAAAAATTGGACTTCATCAAGCTTATCCTCAAATTGATTTCTAACTTGCTTTTGTTTCATCAGGAGGCCAGACTAGCAATTGAACAAATTGTAATTCCCAAAGGGCAGCCTGTAGAGCTCCTTCCAAGGTCTTCCGAAATTTTAGCTCTTCAGATGACAGTTGTTGAGGGGTACAAATTACTTGCAGAAAAAGTGGGAGCAGAATTAAATAAGAGACTGCGAATACTTCCACTGCATGCAAACATTAGTTCAGATTTAAATGGAACAGAAGTGCAACAGAAACCAGTTGAAGATGCTGATGTCCGTAAAATAACAGCTGGCACTACTGTTGCCAGGCTACCTTTCTTACCAGATTAGAAAAATCTAGCTCTTGTTGTAAACGTTCAAATGCTGTGGGTTGCAAAATTTAGTCTATTATATATTATTCTTTCTCTATTGTTAATTTATTGGAAGGAAAAACCTGTATATATATTTTTTACCTGGATTAATCTACAATCTCACTTGTTGAAAGACTAGTGGGTGTTGTGCTTGGAAAGAGTATCAACTCCATTGTGCAGTGCATTCAAATTTCAGACTGTATGTTATAGTTGCTTCCATTATTCAAAAGGTAAGAAGACATCTGTAGTTTATTTATGCTAGCTTTTAATTTGTTCATTAGAAAATATGTAATAAAGTAAATAATTAGCAAAAGCGTTCCCATTAAAAATGCATGCTGTTATAAGTCTATTTGAGAAAAAGCCATTTTTGATAAGCTGATGAGTCTACTGACACGCTCAAAACGATTGATGAAGAATGGGTTCTGTTATTTTGACAACTCTACCAATTCACTGCACTATAATTCTGGAGACAAAGACTGGGCAACCATAAAGGTTGTTCCACTATCCCTTTCTGAAAAGAGACAAGGAAAATAAAATTTGCAACTAACCAAACTCTAAAGGAGAAAATGGCCTTGGAGAAGAGATGATGAACGACAAGGAGATAGACAATTAGTACCAAATGTGATGGTGAAAGTGAACATGTAAAAGTTAACAAAGAAGTGAGTAGAGCCTTGTAAAATGATATCCAGCCAGTTTGCCGGAGAGAGAAATTGCCAAGCAGCCATATTCTCATATCCCTTACCTTTTGAATGTAGTTTATTTCAGATTAGCATTTCATTAGTTATCGATAAGACAATCTAGTACTCTGTTTAATATTATGTGGTTTCATATTTTATTTGTTAGTGTGTATGCTGTTGCATCTATTATTTTAGGGTTTCCTTATGTTATTCATTCTACTTCACACAAGTGAATTATCTTCAGATAGATCGGAGAGCTGTATTTAATTTATTTTATCTCAACCTTTCCATCCCTAACCCGGGATCATCCTCAGGAAAGAGATATGCTCACCAACAAATTTTAATTTTTAATAGCATACCCAAAATAAAAAATGTCTTGGAAAGTTTTGAATGACCAAATCTCTATTCTGAAAAAGGCCATGGCCCACATCTTATACCTGATATATGTTCCCCTTCACCTAGTCATCACTCTGAAACTTTCCAGATGCATCTTACTAATTTCCAAACCTTTTAGATGCCATTCTAACTGTTGGAACCCTCTGAAAATAGATAAGCGTGAATCCACATTTCACTAATATGATGCACATAATTACATTAAGATACTACATTGAGATACGACCCTTGGCTTGATCTTCCAAGAGGTCTCTTGGACTCCGTGATGACTCTTCCTAAGTTCGTATCCACCTATGACTCTTCATGTGAATAGTAATAATATTACAATACAATTCTCCACAACCACAAGCATTAGGTTTTCAACAACCTCCCCTTAATTCGAAGTGGTATTTTTGAGTCCAAGAAACTTTATAAAAGAAAGTTGAAATCTGGAAGTGGACAGTTGTCAATGGCTGAACCTATCACTGAAGTGCTCCTTTGAATTGTAGTTTTTGAATGACCACAAAATGATAGCTAGCAGATGCTAATGTCTTCCACTCGATGGTGGTTTTTGGATGACCACAAACCTAGTACATGGTAGTTTAGGATGATCACAAACCAATGGTTAGCATAAGTTGATGTCTTCTACTAAATGGTGGTTTTGGATGGTCACAAACCAAGTGATAGTTTTAGGATGACCAGAAACCAATGGTTAGCAAAACCTATTGTCTTCTATTAAATGGTGGTTTGCATGACCACAAACCAAGTGGTGGTTTTAGGATGACCAAAACCTAATGGTTAGCAAAAGTTGATGTCTTCCACTACATGTTGGTTTTAAATGACCACAAACCAAGTGGATGCTTTGGAACATGGCTCTATCTATATCACCTGGGTACAACTTTGAATCTTGCTCTGGCTTTGGCTCAAGGCTCTTGCTACCGGTTTTGGTTCTGCCTATGGCTTAGGCTCACTTGTTTCCGTAGTGTAGATATTTGCTTATTAATAGGACTTTGAAACTTTAATTCTAACTGTCAATCCATGATATTCCACCCTTTCAGGTCCAAAGCGAGAAGCACGAAGACTTCCTACTACAAGATATGTTAATTCTTAGGATTGAATTCTGCGGTATGACTGATATATCTTCTTCGTTGTTGATAACCATCGCCAAGAATTGATTGACCCATAGTGAATCTTTAATCTTGCAGGTTTCTTTGTTGTTGAACATCTATCCGAAGAATGATTATGCTTCCCGCAATGTTGACAAGGATGGAGATCAAAAGACCGATCCTTCATGTGGCCAATTCGATGACAATGTTGGCATTGATGCTGAATTGAAATAGGTGAAGATGAATCTTATTAAAGGAATTCAGAGCTTTGAAACTGGATTGGTCAGGAATAATTCAGAATATGAAAGATCGCTTCCTTATCATATATGATAGATGTTTTGTGTTTGTTTTTCTTGATTTCTTCCCAAGGTTTGTTGATGGGATTGGAATGATTACATTAAACATGTTCAGGATAGGCGATCTTCTACATCTAACATTGTTTCACTGAGTTAGTCATCTGCTGCCATTTGATAGGAACCGTTTGTTAGGATAAATATATGATGTTTAATTTGACAGTTAAACTGTCAACTTGAGGCTCGTAAGTTTCGAGGTGCTGACATTGTATGGCCAAGGTCAAAGGTTAACTTAATCTAGCCTAACCTAGCTTTACGCTAATAAACACATTTTAATTGCAAAAACAAACTATGAACTACGAATATAAATTCTATAATTCTATTTTAAATTAATTTTCTATTCTATATTTGCTACCCTACAAATTAATTTCAATCTACAATCTAATTGCATAAATCAAATGCTACGACTCTAGACTTCAAAGATCCTAATTACAAAACCACAAGCTAAATTAAATTAAAGAAAATCTAGGTGGACCATTAAACTAGAGAAATCTTATTTAAGTGTAAACTATGAACTAATTAATTGATTATAACATCTACCTTTAAAACTATAGAAACATCTTCATAAACATCTACACTTAAGAATTAACGAAAGCTTCTAAACTACTCTCAAATAAAGAACTTACTCCATTGATTAAAACATCAATATTCAAAGCAATCTATTTAAGAAATCTTCAAAATGCTAGGTACTTATTCTAAAATCTCAGTACCAATATCACAAAACATTATAAACTTCAAACTACACAACTTCACAAACTACAAGCTACAAACCAAACATTACAAATTAACTAAAATAAATAAACTAAAAAAAACTAAATTAATATAAATTACAAACTGATAAAAATTTCAACTAAAAAACCAACTAAATTACAAACTAAACCACAACTACAAACCAACTCTAACTTAAATTACTAGCTACAAATTAAATTATAAACTAAATAAAAGAATTACAAACTATATTTTAAAACAATTTTCTAATGAAAACCAAATGATTTAAAAGATAATAATTTTTTTATAACACAAATCTTATTAAACACTCACCCAACTAAAAAAATGTATGCTCTGTAAGTCACTTTGATATGCACTGTATTGTGCTGTGTGCATTTTAATATATATTTCAATATGCAAGATGCATTTTAACATGCACTTTAACATACAATAAGCATTTTAATATGTAGTAGGCATTTCACTATAATGTCATTCCAATAAATTCAACACATATGCATGAACTTTTACGCAAGAGCAAGATAATTTGTATCATAGTGTCGTACATCATATTCACCCATGATCAAACCCTTTTTTGATCCATATCTGTAAGGAATCAAGTAGATCAAACGAAGAATCAACAAAGAAAGTGTCAAACAAATTAGACTAAATAAACTAATAAACTAGAAAGTGTCAAACAAATTAGACTAAATAAACTAATAAACTAATAAACTAACAAATTAGACTAAATAAACTAATAAACTAATAAACTAAACTAACAAATTAGACTAAATAAACTAATAAACTAATTGAAACTGTATGGACAGATTGAAGACCAATCAAATAAAGCCTACAGTGAATTCGAATTACATGGACAGGGCGTTCGATTAAAGGATAGAGCATATTTAAATCCACTGTCCTGTACTCCAACAATTAATTCAAACTGTGTAAAATATGAAAACAAAACTGTAGTTGTGTACAAAAAAGAAATTCAAATTAAAATGGTTTGCAAACTGAAATTAAATATATGAGGAAATCATGCTACTCGCCAAATAAAATATGTAAAATGAAAACAAACGAAAACAATCCTCAGGTTGGGCAAGTCTTGGAGATTGGACACACAAACAAACTGTACAAGAATTCAATTTCCGGAAACCTAATTTTCTACCCAACCATTTGCACCAATTGGACGAACTGGCTTGTCTGAGCTTTCACATCGTGCATTGCTGGTCGTCCGATCGGTGCAAATGGTCGGGTAGAAAGTTTACTCCTTGAAAAAAGACACCAGTTACAAAATATCAGAGTTTTAGCTCCAGCTCTTCCCCTCCAACTGTGTTTTACATACTGAGACACATATATTTATAGCTGAGGCCAAAGATTCAATCAAAAACACTAACTGGTTCGATCTCCAAATCCCCGAGTTATCACAACAAATTCCTTAAATTTGAAAAATCGGCCACCACAAAATCTAATCTAGAAAAATATGTCTGATTGGGAAATGATTTCTCATGATATGGGGTAAAGCAGGCCATTATTCTTTATGGATTGCTCAGAAATAATCTCTGAAATCTCCATATTGCCTTAATGACAAGAGTGCTGGATCAAGTGTTGGATTCATGTATTCCTGGAATTTGTTAAGCTGAATATTGATTAAATTCCCAAAATAGTGTATTGGATTAATTACTTGCTAACTGGATTGGGAAACAATTTGATTTTCTTGCCTCCTTCATGATAATCACATGAACCAAACATGTGTATAAACCAACGATGTGTGATGATACATTGCATATTAATATTTTTGGACTTCTGTGTATTTAAGACCCGCATATAAATTAAAACAAAGATATATCACATTAAAACATACATGGCCTGCATATATAACAAAATTATTCAAATGCCAACGTCATACTAGTTTAAGAATGATCTAAGGAATGTTCAAAGGTTTGAAGTGGTATATATATGTATTCTTTTAAATGGATACATGCCATGTTTACTAAAACCAATGTCCATGCTTTAATTTTCATTTAAATGAGTATTTCATAGTTTAAATTGCCAAAAGTAGATAGCATCAAAACAATGAATTTGGTATTAAGTAATTAATAATTAACCAATTCAAGGGATTTTAATATGTGTCATTTTGAAAGTAAATAATCTTTTTAATATATTATATTTTCAACTATTAATTTGTTTATGTAAATAGGTGTATTAAACTAATCATTAAGTTATGATTTTAATTTGTACTTGTAGATATTATGGAACCAACAAGATCCAAAAGACAAAAGTAAATCAATTCAACAGAGTGAGCCAGAAAACCAGAACACTGACAAAAAGTATGTACCAATATATTATCAAGTCCAGTGCAAAAATCAATATTGGAATCAATGTTGAACCTAAATTCTTAGGTGTTGGAATGCTTAACATTTGCGCAATATTTGGTATTCTTTTAGAGGACAAAAGTTGCTAACCTGAGGATCAATTAATTGATGTCAAGATTGTATTTAATACATCAAAAATAAATATTTAGACATCTTTTACGTTTATGAGTTATAACCAATAAAATAATGTAAAATATAATCGCTTTAAAGGCAGTTGTACTAAATTGCGGGTGAGTGAGCTATGAAATTATTGAAAATAAAGTGATGAAAAATGACAATTTTTAGAGACCATCATCGTTATCAAATTCAAAAGAATACATTATCAAGTCCAGTGCAAAAATCAATATTGGAATCAATGTTGAACCTAAATTCTTAGGTGTTGGAATGCTTAACATTTGCGCAATATTTGGTATTCTTTTAGAGGACAAAAGTTGCTAACCTGAGGATCGATTAATTGATGTCAAGATTGTATTTAATACATCAAAAATAAAGATTTAGACATCTTTTACGTTTATGAGTTATAACCAATAAAATAATGTAAAATATAATTGCTTTAAAGGCAGTTGTACTAAATTGCGGGTGAGTGAGCTATGAAATTATTGAAAATAAAGTGATGAAAAATGACAATTTTTAGAGACCATCATCGTTATCAAATTCAAAAGAGGATTATTTTGAAAAAGAACTGGTTCAAAATGTTGATTCCTTCAATGCATTTCATCATGCTAGAGTTGTGACTGAGCTTGAATATGTTCTCCTTTTGCTTGTGAATCATGTAAACAAGTTAGTAGAGATTGGAGAGTTTCTTTATTGATTGTGATTGTGTCATCAACAATGGCGAGTATTAGAGTGTTCAATAACTCTAATAATTCTTCTATTCAAGCCATTTGAAAGACTTGCCATAGAAACTATGCAATCAACCCATTGAAACCTAATGCAATCAATAAGGTGGTAGGTAATATTCACAAGGTAGTTTGCAATGTTAAAATTCTTGCACGTTGTAACCCAATGCATTTTATTCTTGACAAGTTAACAAGGAAATATGTTGACTTCTAACCTTGCTTCATTCGGAAGAAAAAATCTCTTTTTGGGTTTCATGCAAGGAATGCATGATGCACCATTTTTTAATGCAAAAGTGTTATTTCGAATGAAAATAATTTAGGTATTTGAAAACCTAAAAGGTAGAAAAGCTATAAGAGATTTGAGAAGGCAAACAGCGTGTGTTGTTGTTAGCGATTTCATCTAACACGAGAGGGCGAGCACTTGGGTGAGGAGGGTGAATGCTTGCATGAGTAGAGGGGCACATTCTTCATAGGAGAGGGCGCAAATTTTGGCAAAAGGAGGGATCAGATCGAAGAAAGATTTCACACACTTCTTCTAAGGCTGAGAGAGAATCCATTGGAGGATGAGACTACTTTTGAGATAGATTGGAGTCAACAACAAATAGATCAGATATTGATAATACATATAGGGGGCACATTCTTTAATAGAGGAGGTGCACTTCACTGGAGGGATTGAGCTCAGTGATTGAGTTCATTAGTCAAAGAGAGAGCGTTATCATCGAGACAACGATACAGAGGCAGAGAAGCGTGAGGCCCTAGTTTGATAGCATATTCAGAGAGAGGCACAATCAGAGAGGGGCACATTCAGTCATAGGCGCACTACCCAGCTATCCATTAGAGATCAAACTTGAGCATTAGAGCCATTTGGCTTAGAGATAAGTTTGTGTTGGATTGAGCTATTATATCTATTGTAAACTGCTTGAAGATAATAAAAGCTACTCTATCACTCACGGATTTTCCTGCAAGGTTCCCATGGTCACATTGACCGAAAAGTTTTTGTTTCCATTTTATGTGTGATTGCTACATTGGTTTAAAGAAGTGAATTGGTCTCATATGTTTCATGTTATAAATAATTGTTAGAACTAATATACATTCTCTAGGGTTGAAAATCAAGTTTAGTATTTTGCATGTGATTTAGAGAGACTAAAGACCGAGTTGAGGTCAAGCTATTTTCAATAACAAAAAATTCACATGGTATCGGAGTAATGCTAAAGATTAGAGAAATCACATACCAGATCTGTGAGTATTCATACCAGATCTAGGAGGGCGCATATCATATCTTTTAGATATGAGATATCAAAGTTAAGATCTACGAGCTTCTGTACCAGATCTGTGACCAAGGGGTGTTCTTGTTCACCAAGGCATTTTTTTAAATTCAATCTTCAGTAATAAGATCATGGATGGCAATTTTGACAAGGATTTCTCCCTAATCACTTGTCACTCTTGTACTTCAACAAATGTGGATGAGAATTCCACACGGAAGCTTGACAAGGAATTGGCCCTAATTTGTTGTCACTCGTCGAGTGCATCTACTTCCAGTATTTGGTATATAGATAGTAGGGCCTCCATCCATATGACACGTGTTCATGGGTACATTATAGATCTTTCAGAGAGTGGATTAGATCTCGAGGTTGTATTAGGAGACAATAGTTCAGTTAAGGCAGTTGGACGAGGGACAATCTCCTTTCAAAGGGAGTCCGGAGAGTCCATGATGGTGAGGGATGTCTTGTATGTCTTGGGGTTGAAGAAGAACTTGAGATCGGTTTCCACATAGAGGATAGAGGATTTTGGATATTGTTCTAAGATGGGAAGGTAATCGTTCATTCTAAAGGATCTAGTGATACTACAACAATGAGGATTGGAGTTAGTAATGGGAAACTATACAAACTAAAATTTCATCTTTATCATGCCTTAGCACACAACAACAACAGTGATGGTTGTGACTTGTTTGAGTTATGGCACAGGAGGATGGTCCACCTACATCATCCAACATTGAGGATTTTGAGGGAGATTGTGACACGTGTGCCGAAGTTTAGCACAGAGCATAGTGACGCGTGTAAGTGGTGCACACTTTGAAAGTATGCCAAGACTTCTTTTCCAAGCAGTGACAGTAGAGTAACAGGGATATTGGACTTGGTACATTCATACCTTTGTGTTTCGCTGTTGACTTCATCATCGAAGGGTTACGAGTAATATGTGATCGTCATTGATGACTTCTCTAGGAAGACCTGGATCTACTTTACGAATAGCAAGGAATCGAAAGAAGTATTGGAGAGGTTCAAAGAGTTCAAATATCTTGTGGAGGACTAATCAGGGAGGAGGATCAAGGTATTACACAGACAATGGGGTCAAGTATACTTCCAAATAGTTTGATGCATTTTGTGTACAAGAGGGAGTCAGGAGGAAGTTGAATGTACCATACACACCTCAGTAGAATGGGGTGGCAGAGAGGAAGAACATGGAAATTATTGTTGTATCAAGATCTATTCTCCATGATGAGGTTTTTCCATTATTTCTTTGGGCATAGGCTTGTAACCCAACAGTGTAAATTCAAAACAAGAGTCCCCATGAGGTTTTGGTAAGCAATACTCTTGAAGATGCTTTCACAGGAAAGAAGCCCAAGGTAGGGAATTTTAAGATATTTGGATGCCTTACTCACATGTCCCTTCATAGCAGAGGACAATGTTGGAGCCCCCAAAAAAGAAGGTTATCTTTGTTGGGTATGATGAGACTTTCAAGGCCTACCATATATACATTCGTGCGAAGAGTCATACAATCGTGAGGTTGGATGTGAAATTTGAGGAGGATAGGGCTTTCAGGAATTCACATGAGTCAGAGAAAGGGGAGCAAAATGATCCTACCCCTCAGGATAGTATAGTGCAGAGTATGGCTCCATAGAGTTCAGGGTCACAGGTATCTGGGGTTACAAGTCCATAGGTGATAGGTTCCCTAGGAACATGTACACGTTTAGGTACTAGATCATAGGGTAGTGGTCCCCTAGTTTTAGTTTCACAAACCACTAGGGCTACCACATCAGGTACACAGTCTCAAGAAGTTGATTGGGAAGAGGGTGAGAAATTCTCTTCACAAGAGGTTACTTAAGGGAAGAGGATGCCCAAGTGGCTTCAAGACACCTTGAAGAAAGCATAGACAGTGGGGACCCCCAAGAGGCTATGAGAGAGAGTAAGGTGCATGAGAGGTTTTGTAGCTATTTGGCTATGGTGAGAACTACTAGTGAGTCCGAGCCATCTTCTTATGAGTAGGCATTAGGCGAGTAGGTTTGGAGGGATTCCATGATGGATGAGTAGGCTTCCATCATGAAGAATGATGTCTGGGGGGTTGTGTCGAGATTTGATGGGAAGTCAGCGGTGACTTCCAAGCGACTCTACAATATTAAATTGAAAACATTGAGAAGTACAAGGCTCGATTTGTAGTGATAGGGTTCTCACAGTTCAAAGGAGTTGACTATGATGAGACTTTCGCTCCAGTGGATAGATACACTTCAATCAGAGCAGTGATATCTATTGCAGTAGAGATGGGTTGGAGGATCCACTAGATGGATTTGAAGACAACTTTTTTTAATGGATTCATAGAGGAAGAAGTGAACATTGAGAAGACAGAGGGCTTTAAGGTACATGGGAGAGAATATCATGTGTGCAGGATGAGGAAAGCACTGTACGGTTTGAAGCAAGATCCGAGAGCTTGGTATTCAAGGATTGATACCTACTTGGAGAAAATGGGTTTCCAGAAGAGTGAGGAAGATCCCAACCTCTACTTCATTGTGGTTGATGAATATCCACTCATTCTAGTATTATATGTGGATGACTTGTTTATTACAGGAGAATAAAAACTCAAAGCTTATTGCAAGAAAGATATTGCTTCAAAGTTCAAGATGGACATAGGTTTGATGCATTACCTTTTAGGCATGGTGGTTTGGCAGGAGAATGGGAATATCTTTCTAGGAAAGGGCATATATGCAATTGACATTTTGAAGATTTTTTAGATGGAATGTTGTAGGCCTATGGCCACACCTATGACAACCAACTGGAAGAAGCTTGTAGCTTCTAAGGGAGAGTTGGTTGATCCCACTAGGTACTATAAACTTATTAGATCATTGATGTATCTAGTCAACACTACGCCAAATCTATGTTATGTTGTCAATACATTGAATCAGTATATGGTGGATCCCAAGAGTGTGCACTGGGTGGCAACAAATCAGATGCTCATGTATCTTAGAAGTACCTTGAACTATGAGGGGAGGAGTGGAGTGAAGTTAGTTGGCTATACAAATTATGACTAGGTAGGTAGTGAAGTGCACAAGTAAAGCAGCTTCAGGTGATGTTTCATCTTGGGTTCGACAATCGTGTCATGGTTCAGTAAGAAACAAAATTCAATGGCACCGAGTTCTACAAAGGAAGAGTATATGGAAGCTAGTTTGGTAAGTTGCGAGGTCATTTGGCTTCGCAATATGCTAGTGAGTCTATTTTATCAGTAGTTGGAGCCAACTATGATTTACTGTGATAATCAGAGTTGCATGAAACTCATGAAGCATACAATTTTTCACGATAGGTCCAAACATATTGAGACAAAATATCACTTCATTCAGGATCATGCTTAGAGGGGAACAATTCAACTTCATTATATGTCTACATATGAGCAGGTAGCAAACATTCTCACAAAGTATTTGGGGAAGAACAAGTTTGTATATTTCATAGATAAGGTGGGTGTAGTACATAATACTTTCCTTATTAAGAGGGAGTGTTGAAAAGTTAACAAGGAAAGATGTTGACTCCTAACCTTGCTTCATTCATAAGCAAAATTCTCTTATTAGGTTGCATGCAAGGAATGCATGATGCACCATTTTTTAATGCGGAAGTGTTATTTTGCATGAAAAATAATTTAGGTATTTGGAAACCTAAAAGGTAGAAAATCTATAAAAGAATTGAGAAGGAAAAGGGGGCGTGTTTTTGTTAGTGAGTACATTTAATGTAAGACATGGAGAGCACTTGCATGAGGAGGGTGAATGCTTGCATGAGCAGTGGGGCACATTATTAATATCTTCTAATGGTTTTAATTTATTCATTTATTTTTATTCTTTTGAATTAGTGTTTATTGTTTAAATATATTTATACTTACATTTGGCGAAAGGGTAGCCTCTTCTATAAACCGTGGATTCTATTAGTTACCATATTTTTCCTTTATTTTTTTTGTTATTATCATGATTCATAAGCATAACCCTTATATTTTTAGTTTCTTATAGTGGGGAAGGTGAATTTGCTTTTTTAAATGAGTGGGATTTTTTATATGATGGTCTCCACTTTTGTGTAAAAGGATGTACAACTTCTTGGTGAATCCCTATGCAATGGGCGAAATCATTTTATTCTTGATAGCATTTCTTGTCTTCGTCCATCCTCCCCTACAAAAAAACAGCCTTACAACATTTTCAAGAGATCCCACAAAATTTTCATTGGAAGAAAAACTCTTGGCCAATAACCTGGGGCCATGGTATACCTTGTGGATAAAATCCACATGAGTAGATACATAATTAAAGGCTCGGAGACTATTGGATTCTTGAAGAAGAGTTATAGTTAGGACTGTTAGAGAACAATTAAACCTCTTAAAGAGTTAGTTGGGGTGATGCGGTATAAAGAGAAGAAGATCAAATCACTATGAAAGTGATAAGGCCTTAAATAACATCACAGAGAATGTTAAGCTCACAGAGGACTTCTTTAGATAGTAGAAGTTTCTTGAAGTCAACAAATGTTAAAGATTGAAAATAAACATGAAACTTTCTTTTTGCAAGTTTTTACACATTTAATGTGTTGTATATAATGGATTTGAAATCCATGGTGTTTAGCTTAGAGAAACTACATTCTGGATCAGATCCAAATGAGGCTACTATGAATAAGTAGTTGGTTGGTCTCTTAATGTACCTAGAAGACCTATTTTATTTTTTAGGATTTATAACCCTCCCGTGTCCAAAATGTCTATTAGATTATATTAGCCTAACTTAGGAGTCATTTAATTATTATTGGGTCCACTAGTACCATTGGGTCCACTTGGCCTAATGGGGCCACATGTACCAGTCACCAGAGTGTGGGGAACACTAATAGAGGCTAACTAATACTGACTGCACTTGCATGCATCAGTTTAGGTGCCTCCTAGGCCAATCCCTACATTTTAGGAGCCACTTAGAGTCCCAACACCAACCTCCTTCAGTTGTTGTGAGTTGGTAACTACTTAAGCTTAGTTACTCTTCAGTTACATTCAGTTAGTTCTACCTCAGTTCAATTAGCGCTAGTTATGCATGGATGCATGTGGGAAGGCGCTAGTTTTCACCTACTTCTCACCTACCACTGCAGTTAGACTAGTTTAACTGATTATAACTGATTGACTAAATTAGACATATGGAGTTAACCACTTGGACTTTGATAGTGATTTAGAAATATCTAGTTAGACATGCAGTCAGATATAGTTAGAGTCCATAGGTGGATTCGAATTCATCTCTAATGATTCGAATTCCTCTTATGTAACACTATTGTGACACCAGATTCTTTAATGAAGATAATATTGTCATTAACTGAGGAGTACTTGTCTGTTTCCTGTGAGATTTCATTTGTTTAGTATGTATTTTTCATTCCTCTTCACTGCATAATAATTAAGAATCTGATTACACTCATTGCTTGATGATAGAAATGGCACAACAATTCTAACATGGTATCATATCCAATTCAAGCAAGCTTCAAGTCAGTTTACTCTCCATTGAACAACAGAAGCAGTTGGGTTTCCACAGAAGTTCCGCAAAGAGTGCCTTGCTTCCTTTGAATTCATTCAAAGTGGCGGTGCAGGTGTGAAGGACTCTGAGAAAGTGTTCATGTCGAGAGGGAAGGATTGATTCTAACAAGTTCGAATGCTTTTGGTTTTGCAGTGAAATTTCTACAGGTGCTACGTAGCTTGTGTGAAGATATTGTTTTTTCCAATAGGACAATTATGGATTCTCAACCATCCACACCTCAAATCCTAACACCCTTCAATTATGTTGATTGGAGGGAAGATATGCAAGTATCCTTGCACAACAAGGGATACTTAAGGATAATACTTGGAAGGGAGGTCAAGCCCCATCATCCAGCTGAGAAAAACAAGTTTCTGAATCGCTTAGATGAAGATTTTGGTTATCTATGTACTCACGTATCCAAAGACCTCCTCTTTCACCTTGAAGGTTTGAGGACTCCCAAAGAAGCTTGGGAGAAGCTTGAAGCCTTGTTTGGAAAGAAAGATGAGCTTTGGGGACACATTATGGATAACGAGTTGATAGCCTTGCATCCCAGCAGTTTCGAGACCATGCAACAATTCTTTACTAAATTCAAGTCTCTTGTAATTCAATGCAAACAATTGAGAATAGAAAGAAAGGATGAGCAACATGTGCTCTCCATACTTAGAAAACTAGGTATTGAGTATTTTGTATTTGTCTCTATCTTCCATTCTGAAAGAGATTCCATTCCCAATTGGAAGATTCCCTCACTTGATTCCTTTTCCAAGTCCTTAATACAGGAGTTGGTCCATATGGGAGTCATCCAGACTTCCAAAAACCATGCTCTCCTAGTGACAGACTCTACCAAAGCACAAACTAAAGGGAGACCTAAAGGGAAGGACAAAAATTTTGAAAAGAAAAAGTGTACCTATTGTATGAGGGGTTTTCATCTAGAAGACTAGTGCATAAAGAAGACCCTCGACCAGTTGAAAGCTCTCTGTGTGCAGAAAAATATTGCCCTTCCACAAGGTGTTGAGATGTATGATGATGGGGAGCATACTGAAGAACATGAGAGGTGCCCTGCCTTGCATGTAGGCCTCATTCCATTGAAGGCTTACTTGATCTGGAGAATCCAACCACATGGTTGCCTCCAGGGAATCCTTCATCACTTTCCCTCTATCAGGAGGACCTAGCAGTCATATGGGAGATGAATATAAAATCCTAGCTGTTGAGAAAGGTTCAGATAAAATCAAGCATGCAGAGTTCAAGAATGGACTCTATGTGCCCTCTCCAACAGCAATAAATTGTTGGAGATGAGGAAGAAACTGCATCTTCCACACAGTTAATTGGAATTGAAGAAAATCTCAGAGTGAATCCTTCTCCTGCTGCTCCGGAAGTCTATGAGATATCTGATATCTCATCTTCTCACATGGCTGATCCATAAGAAGACATTCAAATCTCTTTTTTTGAAGAAAAACTCTCCTTCCATTCTTTGCAAGAATTCTCCTGTGATTCTTCTATTTTAAATTATGTGCATAGTTTACTGGTGATTGTTTCAGAAAATGAAGAGGAATTTGATTTCTCTATCTCTAATGATGTTTCTATTAGAAAACAAGACCACAGAGCAATAATAGTTATACAGTTAAAGCATTAAACAAAATGCAAAACACATTAAACACATTACTGAGAGACATAGATATAACGTGGTTCACCCAAACGATGGGCTATGCCCACAAAGAAATTGCCAGTCCTTTTATTACAGTCTAGAAAGATGAAGGGATACAATATGCAGAAAAACCGCTGAACTTCCTCTTCACGCTCTCACACAATCATAGAGATTGTTTACAATGTTATAATATCATACACAACCGTGTTACAATGCTTTCTTTTATAGGGGAAAAATTCCATGGGAAAATACTACAGTTAACCCAATACCATGGGTCCGCATAACTATTGACCAACACACATCCCATGAACCCCAAATAAGGCGAAACAAGTGTACAATACACCTGGGGTACAAACAGGACTGAATAAAATCTCTGGATCTAGAAGATCAAGCTCCACAACCAACAATCACCCACTTGGAGACTGATCACAGCAACTCCACTACTGTTGCACTTGCTGGACTATGATCTGGACGTTGGACTTGGAAAATTTCTTATTTTCACCTTCATGCTTGAAGGCCAACAGAAACCGAACAGGAACTCAGTTTCTCTCTGGTTACTCCCTTTGTCAACATGTCTGCAGGATTCTGGCTAGTATGTATCTTTTCCACTTTTAACAGTTCTTCATCTAGAAGAGATCTAATGAAGTGGTACTTGAGTTGTATATGTTAAATGAAATGATGAGTTCTTTGCAAGATGAATGGCACTCTGGCTGTCACTGTACGACCTTCTATTCTCTCGCTTCTTACCCAATTCCTCCATGAACCTCTGCAACCAAATCATCTCCTTACTAGCCTCTATAGGAGCAACATACTCTGCTTCCGTTGTTGAAAGTGCAACAACATGTTGCAGTTTTGAAATCGAACTTACTATTGTTCCACCCACAATAAACACATACCCTGTGGTGCTCCTCCTACTGTCGTTATCACCAGCCATATATGCATCAACATATCCCTATAGAACAGTGTATGAACCTCCAAAACATAATGCATGAGAAGTGGTACCTCTCAAATATCTGAGAATCAACTGTGCTGCTTTCCAATGTTCTTTACCTGGATTATTCATATACCTGCTCACAAGTCCCACTGCATGTGCAATATCTGGTCTTGTGCACACCATGGCATACATAAAGCTTCCAACCATTGATGAATAGGGAATCCTGGACATGTAATCTATGTTTTCCTGTGTCTCTGGACACATCTCCTTACTTAGTTTGAAATGGATGGATAAAGGTGTACTAACTGGTTTTTCATTATGAATTCTAAACCTATGCAACACCTTTTCTATGTACTCACCCTGAGACAACTTCAATTTGTGATTTTTCCTGTCTCTTGTTATTCTCATACCAAGGATTTGCTTTGTAGCATCCAAATCCCTCATCACAAATGATTTAGCTGGTTTTCTTTTGAGCACATTTATAACCTGCATATTAGACCCTGCAACAAGCATGTCATCCACATACAATAACAAGATAATATATCTTTCGTTATCTAGCCTCTTGAAATAAACACAGTGGTCAGAATGACATCTATCATAACCTTTTTCTATCATAAACTTATCAAATTTTAAATACCACTACCTTGGAGCTTGCTTCAGGCCATACAAGCTCTTCTTCAACCTACAAACCAAATTCCCCTTCCCTTTGACCTCATACCCCTGTGGTTGCTGCATATAAATATCTTCCTCCAAATCCCCATGGAGAAAGGTTGTTTTTACATCTAACTGTTCAAGATGCAAATATTTTACTGCCACTAGACTTAAAATAGTTCTAATTGAAGTCATTTTAACAACAGGAGAAAATATTTCATCAAAGTCTATACCTTTCTTTTGTGCAAACCCATTTACAACAAATCTAGCCTTGTACCGCTTCTTGCCTCCATCTTGTTCCTTCAACCTGTAAACCCATTTATTCTGCAATGCCATTTTTTCCGCAGGAAACTTAAACAGATCCCAACTCTGGTTTCTTACCAATGATTCCATCTCCTCATCCATGCCTTGCTCCCACTTCTTTCTAGTTTCTACCTGCATTGCTTCTTCAAAACATTCTGGTTCACTAGAATTAGTCATCAATAAATAATACATTGAAGGAGAGAATCGTTCAGGGGGTCTACTTAACTTGGTATATTTTCCTACAGTTGCAGGAGTTTCAGGAACCTGCTGCTAGTCTTGATTTTCTAGTTCCTTTGGAAGTTCATTTTCTTCGATTTCAGCAAGCACTATGTACTCTGTGTTTTCCTTTTCCACTTTCTTTCCCTACAATTGATCTTTGTACATGACCTTTTCATTGAATACTACATCTCTACTCCTAATGATTTTTCGTTTTTCATAATCCCACAAACGATATCCAAAATCATCAACCCCATATCCAATAAAGGTACATTTCTTGGATTTAGCCTCAAGATTTGTTTTATCATATTTATTGATATGGACAAATGATTCCCAACCAAAAGTTCTCATAAATGAGTATTTTACCTTTTTACCTGTCCATGCCTCCTCTGGAATTCCACCATCCAAAGCGCTTGAAGGCCCTCTGTTTATTAAATAAACAACAGTGTTTACAACATCTGCCCAAAACTGTAAGGGCAACCCTGCATGCAATCTCATACACCTTGCACGTTTCATGATTGTTCTGTTCATCCTTTTTGACGTGGAATTTTCTTATGGTGTTCTAGGGACTGTCTTCTCTCTACGAATCCCATTGTGTGAATAGTAACTGTCAAACTCCTTGTTGCAGTACTCACCTCCATTAACAGATCTGAGACATTTCAACCTTTTTCTTGTCTCATTCTCAGCCAAATATTTCCACTTCTTAAAAGTATCAAACACATCATATTGATGTCTAATGAAATAAACCCTAGTTTTTCTAGTTGCGTCATCAATAAAAGTAACATAATAACGACAGCCACTAAGAGATTGTACCCGAGCTGGTCCCCATACATCTGTATGGACAAGCTCTAACTTTTCACTCTTATTTTATTTCCCAACCCTAAGAAATATAACTCTCTTATGTTTTCCATAAGCATAATTCTCACATAATTCCAAACTTACCTACTTCAAATTTGGAAGAAGTTTCCTTGAGTGGAGAATCTGCATCCCCTTCTCACTCATGTGTCCAAGCCTATGATGCCACAACGCCACACCTATTTCTGTGGAAGCTACAGAGATAGAATAGTCAGTATTATGAGGACATAAATATAATGTACCTATCCTATCTCCTTTTTCTATTACAATTGATCCTTTAGTGATCTTCCACAACGTTTCTCCAAACGTAGACAAACAACCGCTATCTCCCAACTGCCCTGTTGAGCTCATATTTATTTTCATAGCAAGAATGTGCCTTACATCTTTTAGCAGCCATTCATTTCCATTATTTAACTTAATCTATACCTTACCCTTTCCAAAAAAAATTTCATGGTTCATCGTCCCCCAATAAAACATGTCCAAAATCACCTTGAATATAATCATGAAAGATTTTCCTATCGGGTGTAGCATGACATGAAGCCCCTGAATCTACTACCCATTAATCACTAGTATTATCTAATGCAAGAATCAAAGCATCTTGTAACACATCACCTGCTACATTCGCTTCCTGAGTAGTCTCTTGCTGCCTCTCACCTTTCTTCTTTGGTGCTCTACAGTTGGTGCTCTGCAGTCTTTCTTCAGGTGTCCTTTCTCACCACAGTTCCAGCACTCTATTTTTTTGAATCTGGACTTGGATCTTCCCTTTTTAGACTTGCCATGATTTTCTGGGCTCCTTCCTCTCATTTTGTTTCCCTCTGCTCTGCATGGTCAACGCATTACCTAATGTCTCATTTGTACTTTTTCTTTGCATTTCCTCGCTAAGAATAACACCAACAACATCATCAAACTTAAGAGTGTTTGAACAAGGGACAGAGTTACTTACAGCCATAACCAAGCTATTCCATCTTTCTGGCAATGATCACAAGATTAAAAGAGCCCTAACCTCATCATCAAAGTTCACGTTTACAGAACTTAACTGGCTGGTAAGTGTGTTAAACTCATTTAAATGTTCGGCAACAGATCCACCTTTTGACATCTTCATATTAAATAAATGCTTCATTAAAAATACCTTGTTGGAAGCTGAGGGTTTTTCTTAGAGCTTACCCAATGCACTCATCACACCCTCCGTTGTTTTTTCTTTCGAAATATTGAAATCCACCGATGAATCCAAGGACATCTGTATTGTTCCCAGTGCCTCTCTATCAAGAACCTCCCATTCTTCATCCTTCATAGTTGTCGGCTGTTTTTATTTTCTGCCCGATGGCAGGTACAGATCCTTCTGGTACGGATAGTCCTCCATTTGCATCTTCCATAACTGATATTTTTAGCCATTAAATTTCTCGACCCTAAACTTTCCCTCTTCTTCCATTGCTCCCACTCGAACCAGGAACCCTTCTTTCCTACGAGTTTACCAGCCAAATAGACCTTTTGTCTCTTATACCAATTGTTAGAAAACAGGACCGCAGAGCAATAATAGTTATATAGTTAAATCATTAAACAAAATGCAAAACACATTACAGAGAGACATAGATATAACGTTTTTCACACAAACGATGGGATACGTCCACAAAGAAATTTCTAGTCCTTTTATTACAGTCCAAAAAGATGAATGGATACAATCTGCAACAAAACTGTTGCACTTCCTCTTCATGCTCTCACAGTCTCTCTCACACAATGATAGAGATTGTTTATAATGCTATAATACCATACACAACCGTGTTACAATGCTTTCTTTTATAGGGGAAAAATACCATGGGAAAATACTACGGTTAACCCAATACCATGGGTCCGCATAACTGTTGGCCAACACACATCCCTCGAACCCCAAAGTAGGGGGATCAGTCGTGTTTGTACATTACACATAGGGTACAAACACGACTGAATAATATCTCTGGATCTAGAAGATCAGGCTCCACAACCAACAGTTGCTGGTGTGTAGATAAGTAATACCATGGATATTTTGGAAATAATATCTAATTGTAGGAGTGATCCATTCACTCTCATTTATCTAGAGCTTCCAATAAATTCCTACATGATTGCATGCACTAATTTTCAGAATTTTGAAGAAGGAGAAAATTGTGCCTCTACAATCTCGATGGAACACAATTTTGGATCTGATATGATATTATTTGATTCAAGTTTTATGTTCCAAGAGCCTTCAGTCATGCTTGTAGCTGGTTTCATCAATTTTGGTGTGACAAATCAAGTACTGCAAGTCTTCTTCAAACTTGTTGCTGGGATTTTATGTTAGTTTCCTCTTATGAGTTTGATATTATATTTTGTGAACCATTGGTTATTTATGAAGCTATATTGTATTATGGAGCTCAAGAATTCACTCTCCACGGTTCCAGGGCTTCTCTACCTATCTATTTGGTCACATTCTCATCTCCTCACAGAACTAGTAAAGATTGAGACATTCTGCATTCACCTAAACACTTGCTCCTAACACTTGGGGCTGATTTTACCTCACATGGTTCGATGTTCAAGGCTGCAATATATCATTTTCTTGGGTGTTCCTCACATGGTTCAAATTCTCAAGCACTTTTTCTCTCTTATTAGTTGATTTCAGTTGCTCTACATGGGCTCAATTTTCATCAAGAAGCTATCTATATTTCTGATTTAGTTTTACATATTCTTCTTATTCCTAAGAGGAAAATTCCTCCAGACATATCCATTAGTTTGGAGAGGTTCACATGCACAGCTTCAAGAAGTTACTGCACAGAAGAACCATATTACTGCATAGAGCTGCAAATTTGTAGCAGAGTTTCTGCAAGTTATTTTCTAAGGAGGAAACTTCTTTTCTTCTAAAAATAGCTTCTATTTCATGTTCCTGCTTATCTTGAGGGGGGAGGGGGGGGTTTCCCCATGAGATTTTCCCCTATTTCCTCGGTTTATTTAGAAACATTTTTATCTTTTAGATTGTATATGGGTGAATTTTGGTCGACCCGCATTTGTCCAAGTTAGGATTCAGGGGGGGTGTTAGGATTTATAATCCTCCCTTTTCCAATCTGTCTATTAGATTATATTAGCCTAACTTAGGAGTCATTGAATTATTATTGGGTCCACTAGTACCATTGGGTCCACTTGGCCTAATGGATCCACGTGTACCAGTCACTAGAGTGTGGGGAACACTGATAGAGGCTAATTGAGACAGACTGCACTTGCATGCATTAGTTTAGGCACCTCCTAGGCCAATCCCTACATCTTAGGAGCCACTGGGAGTCCCGACACCAACCTCCTTCAGTTGTTGGGAGTCGGTAACTAGTTAAGCTTATTTAATCTTCAATTACATTCAGTTCGTTATACTTCAGTTCAGTTAACGCTAGTTATGCATAGGTGCATCTGGGAAGGCGCTAATTCTCACCGACTTCTCATCTACCACTGCAGTTAGACTGGTTTAACAGATTATAACTGATGGATTGACTGAATTAGACATTTGGAGTTAACCACTTGGACTCCGATAGTGATTTAGACATATTTATTTATCCATGCATTCATATATACTTAGAGTCAGTTGGTGGATTCGAATTCATTCCTAATGATTCGAATTCCTCCTTATGTAACACTATCGTAACACCAGATTTTTTAATGAAGATAATACTGCAATTAACTGAGCAATACTTGTCTGTTTCCTGTGAGATTTGATTTGTTCAGTGTGTATTTTTCATTCATCTTCACTACATAATAATTAAGAATCTAATTGCACTCATTTCTTGATGATCTAAATGGCACAACAATTCTAACATATTTTATGCTTATTACAAAGCATATGTTTGAGTACCTTTAAGGTATATAAGAGTAGGTTCTTTATCGTAATTGATACATGGTATACCTATCGTGCTAGCTAGCTATTGTTTTATCCTATGATAACCAATGTAAATAACAACAAGTACTACAAAAGCTAAGTATATTGTGTCTAGTACTATAGAACCAAGATGTATGTCAGAGAGTACTACAAAATCAAATATGTATTGCAGATAGTACTACTAGTTGAGAAGCAGAGTAGCTAAAAAAGTTACTTGTGATGATTAGAGAGCGTGACCATAGTTGGAGAGAGTGACCATACTTGTGATAACTAGAGAGCGTGACCATACCTTGTATGTTTATCCAATCAAGTATGTGTATCCAATCGAGTTGTGTATCCAGTTGGAGATCTTTTATGATAAAACACATTGAGATGAAGTTTTACTTCCTTAGAGTCATGGTTAAGTAAAGTGAAATTTCAGTACATAGCTATTGATGAACAAATTGCAAATATGTAGACGAGTTGATGTCAGTGACGAAGTTGAGATACTTCCAAGATAAGCTTGGTATGGAAAAAAATTCCTACTAAAGCAGATAATGTCTCCCTCGCTGAGAAGGAGTGTTGATTGTACAACATTAGGATTCATTCTCCAGGACTTGTGTTGTATTAAGTCGATACTTGTGTAGTCCTATCTATATCCCCATGTGTTGAGGTGGGATGCTAGTACTGAAGAATTGTGTTGTATCAAGTCAATGATTCTCATAGACAACAACCTATGAGATGGATATCCTTAACTAGAGATGGGTGTGTGAGTTATATCAAGAAATGGTCCTAATGAATTCATCCATAGAATGGATACTCACTCAGATGGACCTCTATGTGTTGAGGTAAGGAAAATTTTACTTGGTAAAGTTGAAATACTTTGTGATGTATTATTAGTCATGGCCATTGAATGCTATAAGTATCCTTTAGGGATTAGCTACCCCTGGAGTGAATTACTTTAGCATATGACTATATGACCTGGGGTAATATGATATGATCATAAATATGTGTGAAAATTCTTTTGAGTATGATATGATAAGATGGATAAATAATAAATACACATGTGGACCATACAATAAATAATAAATGATAAAGAGATAAGCATATATAAAGATGAAGGACTCAATTTACCTATGTATGATTTCATGTAAACTAAAATTGCCTATGTTAGCCTTTCCTGAATTCATTCAAACATTGAATTATCAATTCTTGGAAGAAACACTTGCTTCGATTTCTCATTTCCTAGTGGAATAAGACCTAGGCCCATTTCCCTAACCTTCACCATTTCAATTTTACAAAATTACTTGTACTATATTAAAAAAATACAAAACAAAAAATCTTTAAAAAAAATTAAAATATAAAAAACAAAAAATATTGCAATATTTAAAAATCTAATCCGTCAAATTAGTGCACCATCATTGGTTTCATGGTATGTCTTAAAGGACGTCCTCTTTCTATGGCTAGTTTGAGATATTTATGGTTATGTGCAAACGCTAGTGTGTTTTTTTTTTCAAATCTTATTTTATAGGTACAACCATCAAAATTAATCTTTAGAGGGTCTCACAATCTAGAAAAAATGTATATTATCAACCCTACTCTCTTGGTCATGCACCTAGTGATTCAAGTTGACCTTCCTATTATTTTTGGGGTTGGTTAGGGATAAACTAGTTTTGGTAAGTCATTTCCAGATTTGTATTTCTCATTCATTTGATGCCCTAGAGGTGAGATCCATATCCCTCTCCATTAGGGATATATTCCTTGGTACGTTGGCATTATTCAAAGTGATATATATATATATATATATATAAGCACATATTTTGTGCATCTCCTCTTATAGTTGCAAAAAGGGTTTTAATCATTTACAATAATTGTGAAAATTTATCCATTCTAACTCCTATCCTCTTGAAGTACTTGGTAAATGTGCTTGTATTAATTGCTTTGAATCCATAAGGAAGTGATCTTTATCAATAGGTTTCTCATGAGGTATTCCTGTTTTGCGGATTAATTTCACCTATATTAGGGACTCCCCCTTGGCATCTAAGAGTTGGTGTAAAACACAAGGAAAGTATATTATGGTGATAGTGGGTGCATCTCCTAAATAGTTTTCAACTTAGTATCAACCCTTGTGACCTATCGAAAGGGTGATAATTTGTGCAGTAACAAGGTCTATTAAACATGAACCTACATTAGCACCTTCACTTCCTAGATGGGTCTGTATAACATGTGAAGTAGATGATGATCTTATCGATGATTAAAAAGATAATATTTGAGCACATTCATAGTTCTAGCGAGCCTCTTCTCTTTTGGATCAAGTTCCAAAGACTCATGATCCATAAACATTTGTAGAAGCTTATTTTGACCTTCTAGATTGAGATGCAGTAATGAATGAATAATATTCTTCCTTAATGGTGAATGATACTTGGTATCTTGTGCCTCTTCCCAAAGGAAGAAACTTGTCAGATGTAAATGTGTATATAGAACTAAGTATTCATAATATAGAAGTGTTGACATACTTAATGAAATGTTAGTTTCCAAAGGATTTCCCCAAGCTTAAGTATAATGATTAAACGTTTTTCTTTGTCACTAAAATGAACTCTAGCTTCCTTGTTCTAGATGCTTCACATAAATGAGACGTCCATAAAATCGATGCCAAGTCTACTATATTGTATGGGGATTTGCAAGAAAAAGGTTTCATGTAACACTCTATTAGCTATGTTTAGAATTACTCTATCCTTGTTTGTTTCCTTAAAAAATATCTTTATGGACTTATGCAAACTCCTTGGGCTTGGTTTGTCAAAATGGATAGCTTTCTTATTAACATTGGCCCCATTGTCAATACCAAGAAAATAGGAAACCATCTCATAATCATTGATCTTTATGTTTATGACCTTATTCTTACTAACAATGACCCTAAACTTTTATCCCATGTGAAATCTAGCCTTAAAAATAAATTTGAAATCAGAGACTTAGGGAATTTTCCTTATTTTCTCGGCCTCCAAGCCTTGTGAAACAAAGAAGGATTTTTTCATTCTTAGTCTATTATGGATTTACTGATATTATTGTGACCTTCCTCAGTGTTGTAAACTATCCTCATCTCCCGTTTGTTATGGATTCAATTTAACTACCACGAGCACTACACCCAAAGTAAATTCCACCTTGTACCTTTAGTTATTTGGTAGTATTTGTATATTTGAATCATACCCTTCCTAATATTTCCTTTGTTTGTGGTCTTGTTTCCTGATATATGCAAATTCCCCATGAAAATCATTGGAAAAAAACAAAAAATATACTTCAATATATACAGGGTATAGTTCAATTTGGGATTCATAAGAGTTCGATGAGGATTCGACATATCCTTTCAAAGTTTGGATTCTAGTAGAAACATCCAAGTACCTTCTGGTGTGACAATAAAAGTGCCACCAAGTTCACTAAAGATCCAATTCAACATTATTGTAGAAAACATATTGAGCTACATATGCACTTTATTATAAATCTTATTCAGGATTGCATTTTGAAAGTGATATTTTCCCTGTAGATAATCAATTTGTAAACATCATCACAAAGTCGCTTATAGAATCAAGTTTTTCTAAACTTCGATCTATGTAGGAGTTCAAGAATTTATCATGAATGGGGGATAAGATTTAATGCCTCCTTCCTTCTCCTATTGTGTCACCTTTTCAAATCCTTCAACCCCATCATAATTTGTTCTTGGGTGGAATGTTAGGATATTTCACCACTTAGGAGTTAGTTAAGATCAACTTAGTCTAATGTGTCTTCAAATAAAGTGTATTTCTTTGGTATGCCTTATTATGCATTTTCATTTATGTAATATGAAGCACAAGACATGTTCTAGACATAAAGTAATCCAATGGTTCATCTTTACCTCAATATCGATGGCTATCGATTTATGTTTTAGACCCCAATTGTTCCATGATCTCTATTTAAAGAGTATGGAAGGTCGTTTTATTAATGATCGATATTGAGAAACACATTTGTGGATAAATTTTCCTTTTACATTAATATATTGTCTTAATTAGTTGTTTGGCTACGACCATGGACTATTTCTCTCCCAAAGGGTTTTAACCATGTAAAACATCAATGTGTCAATCTATAATCTATTTGTGTGAGCATCCATTTAATGTTCAACTTGTGTGGAAATTAATACCTTGTTTTTGTTGAATAGTATAAGTAGATCCTAAAAGAAAACCAATCCTTGAGAGTTGAGTCAGCCTTAGGGATGATATGAGATATTAAATCATAGTTGTGAAGAATAGCAAGTACTTCACTTCAATTTAGTCCAAATCATTAGGCATCTTAAGAGAAAATATATCAAACAAGTGTACTTCAATGCCAACTAGTTACAACCCTTAAGGCACACTTTCATGGCATATAACAAATCTAGAATTTCTTATCACCACAAATTGTAATATGAACAAATCTACTCATTTATTTTTCAAATGGGTGTTGAATAAATTAACCAATTCATATATATGTTATGTCAAATAAACATGAAGAAAACAACTAAAATCTACTCAATCGAGAATATAACATATGTTGAAAATCAAATTTGCAAGTACAAGAAACTTGGACAACTGAAAACTTGATTTATAGATAAAAGATGAAGTAATACAAGTACATATCATAGATTTATCATAAATTTGTGACAAGTCAATCTCTTCAAACCATAGCTAAGGAAACCATAAGAAAACCCTAGCTACCATCTATTCCTAGCTAGGACTCACTCCCAACCAATATTGGTGATCCGTAAAATTTCGTGGATATTCCACTGGAACTTTCATCACAACATATCTTACACCTTAGTTCTTTTATTACTACCTTATTTTTATTGAATTCCAAATAACTGGAATTGAAACAAGAATACCTAGAGAAAATAGGTACACAATTCACACAATAACACAAGATATACCTTAGCCTAAAACCCACGACGGGGAAAAAAATAGCCACAAATGAGGACTATTCCTTTGTCTTTATGTCAAATTGCAAAAATAAAAGAAATGGTACTCTTTGTGGAGTTACCTATGACTTTGCGGCTAGAATGGGTACTACATGATCTCATAGCTCCTATGTTCTTATCTAACATCCACTCCCATGTTGTTGTTCAACTATAAAACAATACAATACATCAAAATAATGGAATCCCCTTCTCCTCTTAATGACCTGGTATTTATCATAGCCCAATAGTCATCTAGGGTTAATCTTAGGGCTTCTGCATTCCAAAACTCCCAATTAATGTTAGGGTTTTGGTCCTTCTAGAATGTTCTTTAAAGTCCACATGTGACTAGCTACAAATGTGTAACAAATGAGACTTGATGTGGAATCTACTTAGTACCATGGTGGTCAATTGGATAGGTCAACTTGCAAGAGGCATAACTTTCACAAATGGACTTCAATTAAGGCTATTTTTGGACCATTGGAAAGGTCTCATACACTCACACACATACATACATACACACTTTGTTCTGATAAATAACATTATTTTACATTACTTACTATGTGTTTGTTATAGATATGCAAAGTTTAAAAATAAAATAAAATTTAACTCTAGTTATGCACTTAAACATGTGTCATGCACTTTTAAAGCAATGACACGCATGCACACACACACACACACACACACTTCATCCAAACAAAATACATGATTTTGCACTAAATTTTTTTTTGCTATATAAGAATGGAAATGTTAAACATTACTCCATACTCATATCGCTAGAGATGTCATATTAGTATAACCATTTACACCACATTTCTATTCCCTTGCTTAAGTAAAACAACTGAGTTTTCCAAAAAAAACTTACATGGTTTTGTTTTGATCTATTTGGCATAGATTGAAATCTTCTTAAGATGGGAAGCCATCTAATAAGATTTAATAATTAACCTCATAGATTAGTTTTAAGTTTAATTATTAAACAATGGTTTTCTTATTATAATTTTGTTTGTTTTTCTTCATGCTATAAGAGAAACAAGTTAAACACGTTCAAATTCAAAATATGGTTAAGTTTTGAAAAATATGATTAGTTATTGAGTACAGAAAAAATGTTTCATTATTAAAATTAATTATTGAAAAGCGCGGAAAGATGAGTTGGCATTAATTTTCATATTTTAAAATTCATATCATAATTTTGGCCATGCTTAAAAACTTTATTACCAAATTTGAAAAGTATTTAACCTCCAACCTAGAAATGAAAACATGTGTTCGTCAAAAATACTCAAATGGATCATTTAAACATCCTATACATTTGAGGAAAGGTTACAAGCTTCACAATCAATTTGGCACTCCAAAGAACTAAATTAGGGTCATTGTCTTTTGTAGAAATTTCAGAATGAAATACCTCTATGGTGTAGAATCCATTATTAGTTTTCTAGGTTGGGTCAATTGATGGAGTATATTAATGTTGAAAAAATGTGTTACTGTTATTGAATATATTATTAAGCTTTGTCATGAATTATGTGGCTAGGAAGGTGTTACAGAGAGAAACTTCCTATGGCTTGGGGTGTACCACAACAGACAGCTAGACACGAGAAATCAATCCATTCCCAATATGCAAGAGAAACCAATTATCTAACACTAAGGGACCTCAGATCATACCTTATTCCAGATGGTTGAAGTAGATCCCCATTGAGATTTTTCCAATCCCGCTTGCACTAGCAATTTGCTCTCAACAACAACAAACAACAAAAGCGTGCTATATAATCTTGTGTTAGATCTACTCTACCATATATAATCAACAATGTATAAACAATTAAACATATCCATGGATTCAATATTCATTCAAATGCACATTATTGGACAAGAAAAGATATTTCTATTAATCAAATCAGACATTACACAAGTGACAAGATCTGTCGGCAAAATCTGCGAATCGGAGAAACCGAGTCCTCCACTTGGGCCTCCACCACCTCAATCCTCCATCTCTTGATAGCAAGCTCACAAGCAAAGGTAGGCTTGGGAAGAACAAAAAGTGCTCCAAAGGGACAAAGGGATGCAGATTCAAGTATATGCAAGCTATGGCAACAATGGACTATAGTTTCATTGCTCTTCAATTCCTCCTCTTCAATGTATCCAAGAGGTTCCTTATATAGCACTCCAAAGGCGTAATGGAGGTTCAAATCCGAGATCTCAAGGCATATGGAAGACCAAGAGTCAAGTGGTTTGGATAGATATGAAGGAAAACTCCAAAAATATTTGTATTTATGCACATATCCTGATGCACGCGGGTTTGAGGTCAAAAGTCGCTTGTACACGCGAGTATGGGATTAAAAGTCGCGTACACCAATAAACAGGTGTTTTTTAGGGATGAGCTTGGAAACATCAAAGTATAATATCAGTCCATGGGGTCTAAAGTGTCTGTAGAGGGACAGGGAAGGCCATAAACATGTGATCAACCATGTGTGGTAAAATCAGCTATAACAGATGCCCCTTAATGTGTGAGGTTAGAGGGGTAACATGATGGCCGAAATACATTATAAAATCCATCCCAGAAGTGGAGTGATGAAGAATGTGGAATAACTAGCCATCCATTAGTATAGTACAATAATCAAACTCTGCATATGACTGCAAATACATACAGCAGTCCTAGATACATAAGATTACAATGGCCATGAATAGGCATGATATACAAAATGTGACATGTGTGGTCATCGCCACATACAATATATAATAGATTAGAATCTCCATGATGAAGATATAAAATGGATCAATATCTCCATAGAAGCTGAAGATATACAATGGATCAAGATCTCCATAATGGCAGAAGATATCTAACATACACTAGAATCAAATCATGAGAGCTGAAATCTCATGAACACTGGCAGGATCAAGGAGGTAGCATATGTGGAATGCCACCAAGCTATAAAGTCTTCTACACAAATCGCTATGAGTACATGTCCTACTATGAGAATAAAGGTGTCAAGGTCAAACATAGTAGTCCATCATTTGATTACAGGTAATTGATGTATACCATTAACAGACGCGAGATCACCCACTGATAATGAAAACGGGAATCAAGGTACTAGAGTGCAATCTAACAAGTGTGAATAGATGTGTTGAGGTCAAACACTTGGAACAATCCATCGATCAAGGGAAATTGATGTATTCCCAAAATTGTCGATGGCAAGAGAACCTACCACTGATGACTGTAAGTCTCAAGGCACTCAAATGACTCTAGACTCCTATCCCAAAATAAAGGATCTGACGTCGATGGGATGTAATATGTTGGAAGGAGGGAATTAAGGAATCCCTCATCAACCAACATGAGGTACTCAGCAACGCTATATAATGTGGAAGAACTCGAACAAGATGTGCACGAACCAGTAACAATACCTGGAATGACCGACATGAAAATTCAAGACAACTGAGGAATGGCCGACTCAAGTTTCAAATTCCTTCGAACAAGAGTATAAATGAAAATGGTGACTAAAGGTAGGTAGTATGGACTCGGTATGCAAACTGGGACATCTCTGTGACATAGGAGGCATCAACAGAGGTTCCATAGGGACTCGATGCTTAACCAGTCAGTGGAGATAAACTCAGAGTAATGAGCACAACTCCTAAAGTCAAACTAATAACCCAACCAATGGATGTGATATATAGTGCTCTGTTCGAAGGCGACACGAATCAACTGCTGCCAAAGATAACACCTTTTCCTGTCCGACTTTTTGGTTTTTTGATTTTTTTGTACTTTTTCAGATATTTTGAAAATCTTGAAAAAGAATAAAAGTGCTTTATAGTTACAAATATAGGAGGAGACGAGTGTCAGGGGATAGGAAAACTAGTTCCAAGTAGTGGAACATACCTATGCTCAATGCAAGGAAGCATGTGCAGGATAATGACACTCGGGGGAAAGTCCCCTCCCGGTAAAAAATGGGGAGTCAAGCTTCTAAAGATATGTAAAAAGAATTTTCTTGGCTAGAAATGAGACAAGCTCCGGCTATATGGCTAATAATCAAAGTCAGGGAAGCCGGCATAAGGCTCAATAAGGCAAGAAAACTCATGATAATGCAATCACAACATGACATATACAAGGGAGTCCCGGGGGAATAGCCAGCATAAATTTCAAGAGGAGTATGAAGCTCTTGCTCAAATTCATGGTGAACTATACAAAGGACTACCACACCCTAGGTATGAACCCATTCCATCTTGTCATGGAACCTTCTTGCTGCTTTTAGAAGTGAATTTATGTGAATGGTAGAGCTTTCCCATACATGGGTACCCTAGTTAGATCATGTATTGCATTTGGTGCCCATGTCTAGCTGTTTGTTGTGGTACACCCCAAGCCATAGGAAGTTTCTCTCCGTAACATAATTGGTGACCACACTGGGGAATCAATCCCTTCCCAATATGCAAGAGAAACCAAACATCTAACACTAAGGGATCTCGGATCATACCTTATTCTAGACGGTTGAAGTAGATCCCTGTTGATCTTTTTCAAAACCCGCTTGCACTAGCAATTTTCTCTCAACGATAACAAACAAGATAAGCATGCTATATAATATGGTGTTAGATATAATATAGCATATATAATCAACAATTTATAAGAAATTAAACATATCCATGGATTCAATATTCATTCAAATGCACATTATTGGACAGGAAAATATATTTTAAATAATCAAATCAAAGATTACACAAGTGACAACCTCTGCCGGCACATTTGCGAACTGGAGAAACCGAGTCCTCCACTTGGGCCTCCACCACCTCAATCCTCCGTCTCTCGATATCAAACTCACAAGCAAAGGAAATCTTGGGAAGAACACAAAGTGCTCCAAAGGGACAAAGGGATGCATAATCAAGTATATGCAAGATATGGAAACAATGGACTATAGTTTCATTGCTCTTCAATTCCTCCTCTTCAATGTATCCAAGAGGTTCCTTATATAACACTCCAAAGGGGTAATGGAGGGTCAAACCCGAGCGATATCGAGGAATATGGAATGCCAAGAGTCAAGTGGTTCATACACATATGAAGGAAAACTCCAAAAATATTTGGATTTATGCACACATCCCGATGTACGCGGATTTGAGGTCAAAAGTCGCGTGTACACGCGAGTATGGGATTAAAAGTCGTGTACAACAATAAACAAGTGTTTTTTAGGGATGAACTTGGAAACACCAAAGTATAATACCAGTCCATAGGTTATAAAGAGTCTGTAGAGGGACAGGGAATGCCATAAACATGTGATCAACCATGTGTGGTAAAATCAGCTATAACAGCAGGATTTGTTTAAATGTTACTTCAACACTCAAGTTTATTAAAAATTTGGAACACCATGGTGGAGGGACCTTGTTTTCCTATTGGTTATATAAGTTTGGCAATTACCACATTTATAATTATTATCAATGTTTTGAAGAATTTATGAGCACAAATACAAACATTTTATTAATAGGAACTCATATAATATAATAGGATTCAATAATTACTAAAAAAATAAAAAATAAAATAGTAGGTTTTTGTTTAATTATTAAATCCTTTATTATTATATTATAATTTTATTTATTTTCTTCCTGTTGTATATGAAATGATTTATACACAATCAAAAGAAGGTTAAGGATAGAAAAACACAATTAATTATTAAGTAAAGGAAATTGTTTACTATTATAATTAATTATTGAAGACAAGGAAAGTTGATTTAGTATTAACTTTTCATACTCTAATTTAATATCATACTTTTACCAATGCTTTAAACCCTTGTAGAAAATTTGAAAAGTATTCAACCTTTAAAGCATAAATGAAAACATGAAAGTTTATCAAAACTACTCAAATATAAGAGATATCACATTATTTCAACATCCTAGTTAATTGGAGAAAGCTTACAAATTTCTCAATTCATTGAATGCTCTATCTATTGAGATTAATCAAATGAAGCCCATTAAATATATTGTGTAAATTTTATAATGAAACATCGCTATGATCTAAAATCCATTATTATATTTCTAGAGTGGGTCAATCAATTGAGTGCATATTGGAATGTGAAAACATATTCTTGCAACTATTAAAGATGTGATTGAGCTTTGTGATGAATTGTGAGGCCAATCCAATAGATTTTGGAATGTGAAAACAATGTGTTGTTGCTATTGAATATATATACTTGAGCTTTGTGATGAATTGTGTGGCGACACAGGGTTTGTTTTAAGTGTTGCTTCAATAATAAAGTTCATCAGAAATTTAGAACAATATAGTGAAGGGAACTTTTATTATTGAATTATTTGCTTGTAAATCTTATATAAAGTTTGACAAGGCATTGAAGGTTACAATTTCATAAAATACAGAAATGAGGAGCTATCTACATGGAATGATGAAAAATAAAACATAACCAATTAAACTTTCATAGGAACAATAGAACCAACTATTAGAATATATTGGTAAGATTAAGGCATAATTATATTAAATGATAGATGTGTCATCACACAAATTGGAATTTTTTTTGTCATTATACAAAGTGTAAAACTTATTTCTTGAGAAGGCCACAACACTAGTTGTCACTTCATAACCACTTAGAACAAGTGGCTTTCTCTACACTTGCTAATGCAATAACAACAAACAATTGTCAATTACAAGTCACAATTGCTCCCTACTTGTCAATGCAATAGCAATGAAGAGTTGCCAGTTCTAGGTCACAATTGATAAGTTATGTCGTTGTGAATATACAATCTATGGTGAATCATGCCAGATTCGCCTCATCATATAGCATGTTTTTCTCTAGTTGTTGGAATCTAGTGATGAAAAAAGTTTGAGTTTCCATAGATCTAGAGGTGCAATCGATTTTTTGACGATTGGAAATACCCCTAAGGACCATGTTCTTCCATGCACGAGCTTTGGATCATGGTATAATTCTACTCATGCCTAGAATGTTTACCGGTTTCTTGTTAGATTTGTGGCCTAAAAGATTTGCTACCAGATTAACTTACTCCAATCATGTGAGAAAACTGTACTAGCTTGGTGGGTGGTCCACAATGGTTGGTTTAAGTACCTTGGATGGAAAGAAGAGAAACCATAACTACTCAAAATATCCATAACCTTGGAAAGTATGAGTGCAGCCCCCATAATAGTAGACCAATTATAGGTCATGTTTTCCCAAGGTGCCGAAAGTCTCATTGTCAAGTCAATGGAGATGAATTACATGTTTCATGGTTTGATGTACATTGTGAAATTTTAGAAGGCCACTTGGTCTCTGTGCTTCTCCTAAACAATCAGCAGTAATTTTGAGTTTTAGTCCAGTAGTTTATAGTATGGAATCTGCAGCAATTTGAGTTTGGGTTCAGTAGTTTATAGAGTGGAATGGGCGGTAATTTTGAGTTTGGATCCAATAGTATATATAGTGGGATTGGATTGGATTGGTTGAGACGTCTGCATGATCCCCAAGTTTATGAACATACATAGGATTGGGATTATGCATGTGAATGCCAAAAACATTGAAATATTTTGACTGTGAGAGATGGCTAGATGTCATTTTTTCCTTTTCCTCTGCTATGAGACTGAACTATTGAAATTGAAATTTAAAGTAGGGAGAAAATTTTCAAAATCGTGAAGAGACATGTTCATATTGATCTGCATCAAGATAATTTTATAGTTAATCCAGAAATGGTAAATTTAAAAAGCATTTGGTTTGAAGTGCATATTGTGCATCGTATTTAAAAGCTGGGCGTGTCTCTATGAGAGCAATTGGTTCATGTACTTTCTTTGAGCTTCACCTCCACCTATGCTCTCCTCTTTGGGCTTTAACAAAACAAAATACAAAAATATGGATTGATGATAATAGTTATATGTGGTGTTAGAAAATGATGAGCTGAGCGTAGCACAGATAGAGATGGTTAGTGGCATATAAATGTAATTCTTATATCCCACACGTGTGGGGTAAAAACATTGTTTGGGTTCTCTCTCTTATTCTTCTTCCACCCGAGACAATACTCAATATCTCCATCTCACACTAATTGATAATTCCATTTGGGCCCTTCGTCCTAGTCTTCTTCCACTTGACCCGCCCTTCTTTTCCTCCCAAAGCTTCCTTTTACGGTTTGCTCTCAAAGAGTATTCAACCTTTATGTCCATATTTCTTGCTATCTCCAAGCCTAGAATAAAAGCTTCATATCTAGCTACATTATTCATGCATTCGAATTCGAGCAAGTCTAATTACCTTACTACTTGTCTACAAACCACACGCTTGTTAAGATTCTTGATTCTTGAGATTCTAGGGTTCTTGAGATTTCTACTTGTTGTTGAATCACATATAATTTATAATAATTTCACTTCTAAGAAGAAGTGTAACCACCCACATTATTGCTAGCCTATGATTAAGACTCAATGGAACAAAGGCTAAGGGCGACTTGTAATTTTGGAAATTAACTTTTTCCCTAAAAGTTATTCAATAAATTCCAATCAAGTATAACCTTCCCCATTCAGTGACCATGACAGTATCATTGGAAAATGATCAACGAGTTGGAACTTCCACTCTTGTTTCTCTTTCAAAAACAACATGGCCTTCCCATTAGCTTGTGAATACACAATTCATGTGTTGGCAATAGTTATCACTCTATGTTCATGTTTTTTGATTGATAAAGAAACAACCTTATGATTGATAAAGAAACAAACTTATGTTTCTTATAGGGCCACATGATGGGTTCACATCTAAATAGAAACACAACCTAACATTGGTTGTCATCTCCATTTCCACTCCAAATTGAGTTGGAATAAACAACCAACTAGTCACATTATTACTGCAAAATTTTATATGACACCATCAAGTACCCTTGATATAGAGGACAATACTCTTTGCAGCTTGCAAGTGGCTCTCTTTTGAATCTTACATGAACCTAAAGACCACGCCAATATAAAGTGATATATCATGTCGACTATGAGTCAAATATAGGAGGATACAAACAAGATTTTTTCTGAAGAGTAAGATCAACATTTAGAGAATCGCACTCCTTATTCAAGTTCAATCTTGAGTAATATGGTGTAGCACATGACTCATGGTATTCCATTTTGAACCTATGTCATGGATAAAAGGCATATTTAGGTTGAGAGATAAATAACATCATTTATATGTGAAACTTGGATGCATCGAAAGAAATGAAACATATTGAGATTGGTAATTTCAAATATATCTATTAATTGTTTCTTCAAACCAAAAATTAACCTATATCTATCACTAGTAATTATTATAATCATCAACACAATAAATTGAAACAATAATACTATCATTATGCACTTGTAAAACATACATAATATGATGCGATTCATAATGTTTGATTTAACCAAATTCGAGAAAGGCCATGTCATGTTTCTTATACCACATCTTGGGGGCTTGTTTCAAACCATGCAAGGAATTTTTTACTCGACACACAAGACTTCCATCCTTCTTAGAACCTAGGGATTAATCCATGTAAATATCCTCATTGAGATCAATGTGTAAGAAATCACTCTTCATATACATATAATGTATCTCCCATCCAAATAAGCAACAAGTAAAAGAATAAGTCAAACAAAGTTCATATTTGCAACTAGGGTAAAGTTCTTGGTGTAGATGATACATTGTTGCTAAGAAAAATATTTCAGTACTAGTCAATCCTTATGTCTCTTAACCACACCTTTATATGTGAATACAATCTTATAGAACCATTGACATTTCACCACATTATTTCCTTGTAATTCAGTGAGAAACCAAGTCCCAAGTTTTTTTCTTCATCGAGAACTATACTCTTCAATCATAAAATTCTCTCATTTAGGCTGACTATGTACATATGTATTGTAATTGCATGCCTCTAACACACATTCCATAAAAGGAACACTAGCACGTTGTTTGTTTCCTCTAGTATTCCATGAGTCATCTACATTACCTGCATCAAAACCAACATCTCCAATTGTCTTAGTTTCCCAACAAACAAGACTAATTGCCCTTGTGAGAGTTCCTACATCAAGTTCACCATGAGAAACCATAGACAGATTATCGTGAAATTCATTACTTATAGTGGACCATGATGTATAATCTTGAATACAATTTGGGTCTATCACATGAGTTAACTATCCTATCAACAAGTTAGTTGGTGTTGTGTGACTAGTCCAAAAATATATAATATTTCAAATGGACCATTGTTGAACAATAGAGAAGAAAATTTCAATAGAGAAACACATGAATCCTTATCATCAAATATGTTATAATTTAATGGTTATACAAGATATTTAAACATTTAGCATCATTTCATCATAACCATAGCATTAGGATCACTAAAATAAAGACAAGAACAATAAAAAATAACATAAAAAGATTTCCTCTGGGAAACCACAAGGGAGAAAACCCAACAATTTATTTAGTATAGATTTTGTCACCAAGTGCAATGCCAACCAAGATAAGATGAACCCCAAATATAACAGTAGCTATATCTCCTCTCTAGACAGCCTCTTCTTTCTCTCTCGTGTGCACTTGCTTGAGTGAGAAGTGTATCCAAATGAGAGGATTTCCCTCTCTATTTATACTCATCAACTGACTAACATTTTTACGTAACTGAATCGACCTGTTGCTCTAAATAGGGCCTACCTCCTATAGAGATTCAAAATAACATTTATATAATATTTCTTATGGGTACTATTGACCCTACTCACAATGGAAGGGTTGCATTGATTCTTTCAAGTACATTTACATGACCAAGTACATAAATAACATATCTCGAATGAGGTACACTAATAATACAATAAAAGTACAATAAGAATATATTTTGAAGTTACATTATTCAACACTCCCTCTTAACAAGGAAGGTATTCTTCCATCAGGATCATCATCCATGGACATCATAACTAGTTCTCATCACTCAACACTAGACATCATCGCTAGACATCATCGTCACTAGATCTCATCACTAGACATCATCACTGCTGCTACAACTTGGTACTTGGGCCATTAACTTGTGATATATCTGGAATCTATACGTCATCAGAATATATACAGAGCTATCCCTTTTTCATACTGGATGTAATCCTCATATCGATGCCTAGATCTAATCTAGGACTTCAACATCCTAGTCATAGATTAGGTTCTTCAGCCCCAGGATGAAGTTTGACCAAAGTCAACATCTTGGTAACTGATTAAGTGCCTTCATTAGAATGGATCTTAGCCCAAGGTTGACCACGTTGGGATATACCCCCGGTGATATGACCAATCATACTAGTATCCACTCTCAGAGATACAACCAACCACACTGGGATCTACCCTTGGAGATACGACCAACCATGTTTGGATCTACCCTCAATGATATGACCGATCAACATGCACTATCTCAATCCAATCCATCAAAGATCCTACATGTAACAACATGCACTAGTTCAAGTTTTCAACCCAATACATCGAGAAACCTACATGTAACAACATGCACCAGTGCAAACCAGTCCATCTGGGAACCTACATGTAACACTTGTTAGAAAACAGGACCGCAGAGCAATAACAGATATACAGTTAAATTTATAAACAAGATGCAAAACAAATTAAAACAGTATAGAGAGACACAGGTATAACGTGGTTCACCCAAACGATGGGCTATGTCCACAAAGAAATTTGCCAGTCCTTTTATTGCAGTCCAGAAAGATGAAGGGATACACCCTGCAACAAAACCGCTGCACTTCCTCTTCACGCTCTCACGGTCTCTCTTCCAGTACAATACAATGCCCACATCCAGTACAATTACAATGGAGCCTCCTCAAGCCTTATAAAGGATTAATCACATGCAATACCATGGGACAATACCATGGGCTACAACAAACCATGTGCCCAAACCATGTGCTAGACCTAACCACCTTTGACTCAATCCTGAGTCAAGGTTAACACATGCAATACCATGGGACAATACCATGGGCTACAACAAACCATGTGCCCAAACCATGTGCTAGACCTAACCACCTTTGACTCAATCTCAAGTCAAGGTTAACCCTAACAATGCCCCCTTTAAACTTGACTTGGAGTAATCACCAACTCCCCTCAAGTATTTACCAAGGAATCTTACATACACCCCCCTATCACCTAGGTCTATCTCCCGACTTTACCGGTGAGTTACCAGGGGTATGCATGCCTTACCAGGTCTTACAGCCATATGCCCATTTACATGCAAACTGCTCCATTACATTTTTTTTCATGTGCCTTCATGGTGACTAATCACAACAACTCTACCGCTGCTGCACTTGCTGGACCTTGGAATTGGAAAATTTCTTCTTTTCACCTTCATGCTTTAAGGCCAACAGAAACTGAGCAGGAACTCAGTTTCTCTCTGGTTACTCCCTTTGTCAACATGTCTGCAGGATTCTGGCTAGTGTGAATCTTTTCCGGTTTTAACAGTTCTTCATCTAGAACAGATCTTATGAAGTGGTATTTGAGTTCTATATGTTTAGTCCTTGAATGAAAGACTGAGTTCTTTGCAAGATGAATGGCACTTTGGCTGTCACTGTATAGACTACTATTCTCCTGTTTCTTACCCAATTCTTCCATGAACCTCTGCAACCAAATCATCTCCTTACTAGCCTCTATAGCAGCAACATACTCTGCTTCCGTTGTTGAAAGGGCAACAACTTGTTGCAGTTTTGAAATCCAACTTACTGTTGTTCCACCTACAGTGAACACATACCCTGTGGTGCTCCTCCTGTTGTCTTTATCACCAGCCATATCTGCATCAACATATCCCTGTAGAATAGTGTCTGAACCTCCAAAACATAATGCATGAGAAGTGGTACCTCTCAAATACTTGAGAATCCACTGTACTGCTTTCCAATGCTCTTTACCTGGATTATTCATATACCTGCTCACAACTCCCACTGCATGTGCAATATCTGGTCTTGTGCGCACCATGGCATACATCAAGCTCCCAACTGTTGATGAATAGGTAATCTTGGACATGTAATCTATCTCTTCCTGTGTCTCTGGACACATATGCTTGCTTAGTTTGAAATGGCTTGCCAAAGGTGTACTGACTGGTTTTTCATTCTACATTCTAAACCTCTGCAACACCTTTTCTATGTACTCACCTTGAGACAATGTCAATTTGTGATTTTTCCTGTCTCTTGTTATTCTCATACCAAGGATTTGCTTTGCAGCACCCAAATCCTTCATCGCAAATGATTTAGCTAGTTTTCTCTTGAGCACATTTATATCCTGCATGTTAGACCCTGCAACAAGCATGTCATCCACATAAAATAACAAGATAATATATCTTCCGTTATCTAACCTCTTGAAATAAACACAGTGATACCACCAACCATGTTGGGATCTACCCTCAGTGATACCACCAAACATGTTGGGATCTACCCTTGGAGAGACAACCAATAAATCTATAGATACGACCAACCAAGATGGGTTCATCCCATACAATGACAAGGCCTTTTTCATAATGGGTGTAGCCATGCAGTGACTAGCTCTTTTTCATACTGGGTTCACACCTCTACAATGATATTCTTGTTTCATACTTGATGCAATTCTCATACATCGTCCATAAAGCCATCCCTTTTTCATGTTGGATGTAAATATCACTCGTTCTCCATAGAGACAACCATTTTTCATGTTGGATGTGAGGACCATAGGGAATCATCATTCCCTCTTGTGATGGACACGGATTTGAACAACTCTAATCTTGTCCCTGAAGTACTCAAACTTCACTCTTTCCAAAGGCTTGGTCAATACATCGACTATCTTCTCGTACGTTGCAATATACTAGAGCTTCACTATTCCTCTTTGCACCATATCCTGGATATAGTGATATCGAATATTTATGTGCTTCGACTTATCATGGAATATTGGGTTATTAGACAACTTCATGCAACTCTGGTTGTCGCAGTACACACAAATAGTCTTAACTTGACATCGAACAATCCTGTAAGTAGCTTCAAAGCCACACTACCTCACAACTTGCTAAACAAGATGAAATATATTTATCCTTGACTGTACTCAGTGCTACACTCCTCTGCTTCTTGTTGAACCAATAAATCATGCCAGGCCCCAAGCTGAAACAACACCCTTAAGTGCTCTTCCTATCTATAGCACTACCAACCCAATAAAATTCAACATATCCTTGAAGGAAGATCCTATGATCTCTCATATATCTGAGGCCATACTCAATCGTACTCTTTAGGTACCTCAACACATGCTTTGTTGCAACTATGTGAGCACGTCTCGGCTCCACAATGTACTATCTCAAAGTGTTCACCGCAAAGGAAATATATGGCCTTATGTTTGTCGAGTACATCAATGAACCAATAATCTTCATGTATCTTGTGGCATCAACTTTATCTTAACATGATGATCACATAGAAAATTCAAGTTCGAATCCATCGGTGTGGAAATATACTTGCAATCCATCATCCCGAATCTTGTCAGGATCTCTACCTCATATTTTCCTCGGCTTAGGAAAATCTTATCTAAATTCTTCCACACTTCAAGACCTAATAAATAGTGCATCATACCTATTTCTTTCATCTTGAACTTTGTGGCAAGCCTCTTCTTTTCTTATGCTATGAGCTTGTCATCACCTTTTGGAAACAAATCATCTACATACAATAGTAGTATCACTGGTTTCCCATCCCCAATCTTGAAGTAGGTGTTGGAATCCACTTTACTCTTAGTAAATCCAAAGATCATTAGAAACCCATCCATCATGTTGTACCACATCCTAGGTGCATGTTTCAATTCGTACAAGGCCTTCTTCAATTTGCACACATGTGTATCTCTGTCATGTGTCTCAAATCCTAGTGGTTGCTCCACATACACTTCCTCTTCTACTACACCATTCGGGAAGGAAATGTTTACATCCATCTGATGTACCTTCCACTTCATCATTGTAGCTATATCAATAATATCTCTAATCGAAGTGTATCTGGCTTCAGGATAAAATGTCTCCTCGTCCTATATTCCCTTTTTCTGGGAGAAGCCACGAGCCACAAATATTTCCTTTTGTTTCTTGATGATTCCATCTGTTGCATGCTTGATCTTTTGGATCCATTTGGAAGATACTACATAATTACCTTCATGTCTCAAAATCACATCCCATACATCATTCTTTATGATCGATTGATACTCTTCGATCATAGCATCCTTCCACTCTTTCTTCTCGGCTAATTTCTCATAGATGGAAGACTCTGCATCAATGATGTCATATAACATTGCCACATAACTAGAGTGTGTACGAGTCCTCTTTCTCTATTTGGAATTATTTTCTGGTGTACCATACTTATCTGCATCTTGGACGATCTCTCATGCCCAAGTTGGTCTTCTCTTGTATGTGTTCAACTCTTGGGGTGGATCTATCAGCTTTGTGGCTATATCATATCATGATCCTCATGTTCTTCTAAATCTATTTCTTCCAACATTGTGTCTCTAATTCTTATAACTTCAAGTTCCTCTTCATGTACTTCATTAGAGTGAATATTCCTTTATTTGTTGAAGGCTTCATCCGCATCAAAGGTAACATGTCTACTAATCTCGATCTTCTTGAAGCCTAGTATATAGACTGTTATACTTGATTTTAACACACTTGGTTGATCACATATTTATGAACTTACCTGTCCCTATGCAAACTCTTTGGACCCCATGGACCTATATTATACTTTGATGTTCCAAGGTTATCCCCAAACATCACCTGTTTATACCTATACGCATATTTTGACCTCAAACCCACGCACATTAGGATGTGTGCATAAAGACAAATATTTTTGGAGTTTCCCTCATTTGAGTCCAAATATATTGTCTCTTGGTCTTCCATATGCCTTGAGAACGCTCTGACTCAGCCCTTGATTACCTCTTTGGAGTGCTATAGATTGAGCCCCTTGGATACATTGAAGTAGGAGAAGTTGAAGAGTAAGGAAACTATAGTCCATTGTTGCCTCATTTTGCTTATACTTGAGTCTGCATCCATTTGTCCCTTTGGAGCACATAGTGTTCTTCCCAATCTTTCCTTTTCTTTGTGAGCTTGCTATCAACAGATGAAGGATTGAAGTGGTCGAGGCCTAGTTGAAGGACTCGATTTCTCCGGTTCGCAGAAGTGCGGATAGAGTTTGTCACTATTGTACCTCTGTTTTATTAATAGAAATATCTTTTCCTGTCCAATACATGTCCATTTTAAATATAAATATTGAATCCATGGATGTATTTACTTGCTTATACATGATTTATTATATATGCTAGAATAGGTCTAACACATCATTATATATCATGCTTTCTTTGTTTGTTGTTGTTGAGAGTGAATTTGGAATACAAGTGTGATTGGAAAAGCTCAACGGGGATCTACTTCAACCGTCTGGAATAAGGTACAATTCTATATCCCTTAGTGTTAGATGATTTTATTGCTCTTGAATATTAGAAAGGATTGATTTCTGGTGTCATGTTGTCTGTTTTGGTACCCCCAAACCATAGGAATTTTCTCTCTGTAACAGAATTGGCGAGCCCGCTGGGGATGTTTATTGTTTTTCTTTGGGGCTTGGGGCCACAATGTGCTTGATTTGCTCTTCATTTCTCCCCATTTCTATGTCATTTTTAGTAGTATTGTTATAGCTCAAAATGACACATCTCTGCCTGTGACCACTTTTCCATGATTCCGTCGCATGTCGACACTTCATGAAAGTCACTAAAAAAACACCTAACTTGGAGGACCCATATCTAGAGTTATATAACTCTATTTGATCTCATCTTTGCACCGTTGGAAATATATTTTAGTTATATGAAACTTTCTAGAAGACACCAAAGTCTAAAAATTCCCAAAAGTACCCTAAAAATGAGTTTTTTTGATGTGTACACAAGTTTCCTTAAGGAAACCCGCGTATGTATGTGACTTGCTATATATAATACTCGCGTACGCCTTAAATACGTGACTTTTTGCATTGCAACCCACATATACCTCCTCATGTACATGACTATTGTCTCTACAACCCACGTACGCCTCCTGAAAATGTCAAAAAAATATGTATTTTGAAATTCAGGTAGTTTGGGTAGTTATGCAACTGACTCCTTCAGTTGTAACTACTTTGTCTTCGACCCTAACTCTTCATTAAGCATATAAATAGAGGTAGGGAATTCCATGAGAAGAGACTAGAATCTTTGCATTGTTATGTTGGAGGATTTGGAGCTCTCTTTGCCCACATATTTTCCCTAGAAGCTTTCTCCTTGTGTTGCAGAGCTTGGAGGCTGAGTTCCTTGGAGAAGAGAAGTAGTAGAACCAGATCAAGGTTTCGTGAGGTGACGAACTTGAAGAGAAGGTATACTTGTACTTGTTTTCAAGATTAATAAAGATGTGATGTCCTTCTTCTTCCCAAATCATTGTTCAATGTGTGATTGTATCTCTGTTTATGATCAGATGTTGATGTTAATCAAATTATTATTTCATGTTTATTTGATTATCATTTCTTTATATGTGGTCATAATGGTTTGAGGAAGGTATAATTCATTTTGCAGGTCTCTTGGAGCAAGAGGAGCGAGAGGAGCAAGAAGAGGGTTGAAGGGCTGCTTGGATCAACCTTTGTTTGGCTAAGGTATGAACCATTCTAATCTCTGAATCTTGTTTATATTTGCTTGCAGAACCATTTGCATCCACCTTTCAACCACAGTACGTTGATGGCCTCTTAAACCCTAGCCGTAGGAAACTTTCCTTTACAACAGAACTGGCGACTCTGCTAGGGAGAGCCTTGTCTATTTGGGGTTTCTCTGTCTTTCTTTCAGTCTTTTGTAAGGTTTCAAGTATTTCTTTCCACTTAGGAACACTTTATTTGTCAGATAGAACACCTCCCCTACCTTCCTGAGGCAGTTTTTGACCTTTTTGGGATTTCTTCCACCCATACGCGAGTTGCAGACTGAACAATCACGTGTCTGGTTTGGTACACACAACTTTCTATACTGTTAACCCGCCTATGATACGTGACTTTTCAGTAATAAAACCCACATGTGCTTGTACACTTGACTTGCTGTACTTTCAACCTGCGTATGACACGTGACTTGTCAGTAGTAAAACTTGCATATGCCCCTTTAAACAATGTTTTTATCCTCTTTTGTGGTTTTTTCTTCTGTTTGAAGGTTGTTTGGTAGGTCTGTTGGGGTCCTCTGCATGTGCATGAATCCAAGGAGTTAGTACCGTCCCTTTTGGTTGTTCGTTATCTATGTGGTGAGTCTTTTATAGCTTTAGGGTTTCTCTTTGCTCCTTCCCCCCACCTCCTTTGCTTGGTATGATTTTTGGCTTATGTTTCTGGTCAGCCTTTGTTAGTGATCTTTGTCTGAGTTCAGAAGCTTGTTGGTTTTGGTTTCCTTCTTCTTTTGTTGGTTAAATTCACCATGCCAAATTAGTTGACTTGTCTCTTATGCAAGCCTTCCTTCCAAGTAGGGTTTATAGTGACTTTAGTTCATTCTAGAGTCTGTTTGGTGGTTGTATAGCAAAGTTCCTTTTGCTTTGTTCTTGTTATCTGCATACTTTTGTTTGTAGGTAGTTTTTATTTTGCATTTATAAAAGAAAAATAAAAAGAACATATAGTGTTTTAATATGCATGTAGATTAGGGTTTTGTTTCTAATACACTGCATATCATTGTTTAAAAAAATATATAAATAAAAAGAATTTGTTCTTTTGTGGATTTCAAGTTTCTATTTGAAAAAGAAAAAGAGAATAGTTTTTTATTTTTGCATTTCATATCTCTTTGATTAGTCATTTTGTTTCAACTTTGAGTCAAAACACCACATAAGTTTCATGCCATTTACCCTCTGACTAAAAACATCCCTTAAAATAAACGATATAATTTAAAAATTAGTAGTAAGTTTTATTTTATAGGGTCATACACCAACTAGCTTAGGCTAGACTTGTGGAATAGGGAGTTTCAACTCTCCACAAGTGTTTAAATTCAGACGTAGTTGGCCAATCACTAGGTAAACCCTTTTCTATGTTGATTGTATCTAGGAATATCCTCTCAAACGAGAGTTAAGCACAAGGCCGCGTAGAGACTTGGACTGAGGAGATAACCCTCTGCTTCCTTGTCAAAGCGTAGACCAGGGTTTTTGTGCATTTGGGGATTCTATCTTAGACAGGTTTTTGGGCTTTGCTACCTTGCCCATGCGTATGAACCAAGCTTGCGACTATCCCCCCAGACTTTCAATATAGTTAAGGTAGCCTTTAGTCTCTTTGAAATCTAGGGTTCATACACAGGTAAACCAGAAGGATATTTTTGGTTGACCTTGGACGAGCTTGGAAGGTAACCCCGGTAGAAGGTGTGGGGGGGTGGTGGGTGATTCCTTCGCTTGTGCCTAAGAACATCAACAGGGACGCTAAGTAACTGTCTCTCAGCTTTCTTCTGGAAAGCATATCTTATACTCGTTTGTCTATTTGGCTTTAGGAATTTTTTAGTGAGTGCTATGTGGTTTGTCCATACTTAGTCTGCCTTTAGGTGTGTGCTTTGTACTTTTGGTTTCGTGTCGACCTCAGAATTTGTCTTATTGTTTGAAACTATGGCTAACACCCCTTTGGGCATGAACCAAGAGATCCCCATGTTGGGAACTCCTTGTACTATTCCTCTCACAGGGAATGTTGGTGTTTCTTTGATGGCCACCTTGAATCTACCTGGATTCACCCTAGGGCTACTGGTGTGGTTTTTTTCCACTCCAACCATCTTGAATGCTCCCGGTGCTTCTCAAGTAAGCTAATTATATCATGGGCATCAAAACAATGCTTCCCCTTCACCTGTAGTTGATTCTCCTACTCCTTCTACCTCATGCGGTGAAAGTATTGATACTAGTAACCGACAGTCTAAAAGGAGTAAAAGAAGGAGGAATAGGAAGAAGGCACATAAGAAAGGGAGCACCCATTCAACCTCTACAGGTCAAGTTGAACCTCACCACCTAGCCTCTACAGTTCATGCTAGAGGCACCCATCCAACCTTTGTATTTCATGTTGGATCTAAGCACTCAACCTCTGCAAGTCAAGTTGATCTTCACCATCCAGCCTCTGTTGATCATGCTAGTGGGATCCTTCCAACCTTTCTAGGTCATGTCGGATCCAGTCACTCAGCCTTTGTATTTCATGCTGAGGGAACCCATTCAACCTCTAATGTTCAAGTTGAACCTCCCCATACAACCTCTACAAGTCATGTTGGATCCATCCACCCAGCCTCTGTGGTTCATGTTGGGGGCACACACTCAACTGCTGCAAAGCATGTTAATCCTAACCATTCATCCTCTGTTGTTCATGCTGGTGGTGCTTTTCCAACCTCTGCAAGTTATGTTGGACCCAGTTTCTCAGCCTCTACAAGTCATGCTGGGGGAAGTCTCTCAACCTTTGTGGTTCATGCTGAAGACAATCCGTCAGCCATTGTGAGTCATGTTGACACTGTTGAAAAGACTAATTGTTCAAAACACAAGCCCAAGTTTCCTTGTAAGCTTTGTGAGGGAAACCACCTTACTTATAAATGCCCTTCTATCGTGGAGGTGTGAAGAGTTTGGTTTCATGGTCATCCCATTTTTGAACATCCTGAACTTTTTCAACAACCAACCTCTCTTAGTCAGGTTGGACCCAATCACCCAGCCTCTGGTGGTCATGTTGGGAGAAAACTCTCAGCCTCTGTAGGTCATGTTGAGAGCAAACAGGAATCCACTACTAGTCATGTTGACACCATTGAGAAAACTGGTCATTCGAAGTGCAAACTTAAGTTCCCTTGTAAGCTATGTGAGGGAGATTATCTTACTCACCAATGCCCTGCTATCATAGAAGTGCGAAGAGTGTGGTCTGAGACTCAAGAATTTCCTTCTCTTGAACAACCTATAGTTTTTCAACAACCTACTCAACCTTTGGTTGATCAAGTGGTCGAACCAATCTCAGCTTTGGTCTATCCCACTCTTATTTTGGAGAGTGATCTTGATGTGATTGAAGCAATGTCACCTTTGGTCAATCCCACTCTCCCTTCGGAGAGTGACTTTCACGAAGCGGTTGAATCGATTCCATTGTCGATCAATCCCACTCTTCCTTTGGAGAGTGAAGTGTCTACTAGTCACATTTTCTTCACTTCTAGTTCAGAACTTACTGAACAAGGGGGCAGTGAACTTGCTTCGAATCAACCCCCACCAAGCTCTCAGATTGCTTCCTTTGATTGGGATAGCCTAGTTGAGCCACAAATTCCTTCTGATGCACCTTTCCAGATAAAGGTCAAAGTTGAATCATACACGATTGCTCATTGTGTTGTTGATGAAGGAGCCTCAGTTAGTATCTTGTCTGCTCGTGCTTGGTGAGGCATGGGATCTCCCAGCCTTGTGTTGACTGCTATTCAGTTACTGGCGTTTGATAGAAGAACTTGTATAGCCTTAGGAATTCTTGCTCAAACACCTGTTACTCTGGGTGGGAAGACCACCTTAGTTGATTTCATGGTGATAGAAGACCCCTTGGACTTCAATATGCTCCTTGGACGTGATTATGTCTATGCCATGCAAGCTAGGGTGCCAACATTCTTTCATGTGATTTACTTTAATCATGGTGAATAAATTGTCACTATTGATCAGTTGGATTTTCTTGATCCTTCTCCTGACCCAACTAGAGACCAGGTCTTTTCTTTATTGATTCCCAGTGTTTCTATAGACACTACTCCACCATAGGTGAGCTATGTGGCCTCATGTCCTTTGCGTTCAATTGCTACTGAGAAGCATCCTCTATTTTCATGCTTACCTTCTCAGAACTTGGTCCCAGCAATTGACCAGGTGAGTCATCCTATACAGACCATGGAGCCTTTCTCTCCACTCTGTTGATCCATTTGAAATTTTAGACATGTGTCCTATCTCAGATGATCTCCTTCCTTCGGATGAGATCTTCCTGGAGTCTTTGATACAGTCTGACCTTCTTTTGGATGTTGGTTCAGTTGTGACTAAGTCTAACCCTGATTTACCTAGTAAGCCTGACCTTTCTTCTTATGTTGGTATCGTTGAGTCTTTTGACTCTTTCTTTGAACAGTAAGTCAGTGATCCTGATGAGTTCGATTTTTCCTATGAATTTTTCAACTCTTGTGATACTAAGTTTTCTCTTGTAGGCTCTATCTCTCATGTTGATATTTGCTTTCCTTCTGAGGTTGATCTTGCTAATTATAAACCCTTGAGCCTTGGTGCTATAGAATCTTCTTCGGTCGATTCTGCCTTGACTTTCCTGTTTGTAGAAGACAACAAAAACACATGTGTTTTTTCCAAAGTGACCTGCATCGGATATTTTATTCTGAATATGATTCTGATGTTCTTGTTTCTTGGAGACAGGATTTGTAGTTGGATTCAAAATTGTTTACTGGCCTTGCCTTGTTGTTAAAGTTGTAATTTCATTCGCATGTGCCCTGCTCGTGCTTATGAGCCTTATGTCGGCTTCCACGCTTTTAGCTTGTTGTATAAGCCCTCATCTTTGCTCTCATCATCGCCTAGACTTGTATCATTTTGCCTTTGCAACTTGACACTCTTTACCTTGAGTAGACATTCCTCGAGTGTCTTTATCCTACTCATTTTCCTTGCGTTATGCATAGGTTTGTTCCTCACGCTTGGAACTAGTTTCGCTTGCCCCTGACACTCGTCTCCTCGTATTTAGAGCATTATTTTTGCTCTCCTTCGAGCTCGTTAAAAATAGCAAGGAGGCTGCGAGTTGACTTTTTCAGACTCGTTAAAATTTCATGGGAAAGATATTGAGTTTCTTTAGGCCCAGGTCTGACTCCTCAAAATATACTTGACTGTCGAGTAAACTTGTCCATTCAGGCCCATTAAGAATATGTGAATGGGAATCCACATTGGTGGTAGGTTATCGCTTTCTCAGACCATGTAGAATAATACAAGAAAGGAACACTCTCTTTTCTTTATAATTGAGAAGAGTATTCTCAGGCATAGGTTTATCGCTTTTCCAAACCCGAGGGACTAAATTTATGGAAAAGGAACCCCCAGTATGAGCTTAGTTTTCTCTTTTTCGTGCTCTGGACCAAAACATGAAAAAGATTTTGAGTGTACTTTATGTCTTTGTCATGCCCGTTAAACCCTAAAGAACAAAGCATCGAGTTGATTGTTGTAAGCCCCATTTCTCATAATCAAATGGATCTTTTCGAGTGATCTTGTCTTCCTTCACACTCGTAAAACTAAGGCTCTATGCTGCTTTTGAAGGAGAGTTGGGCAGGTGGTAATTTAACCTTTTTCGGACCTCCCTGACTAAGTATGAAAAAGGTGCACCTTTTCTTCTTCGAAAGTTAAGATATTTCTTCTTTGGTATGTTTTATACTTTTTCGGCCTCAGGAGACTAAATTGGACGAAAAAGCACCCCCCTGGAGTCTTCTTTGGATTTTTTAGACTCTCTAAACTATGAAAACATCGTCGAGCATGTACTAGTTCGGGCTCGTAAAATCCATGAATAAGTTCTTTATCAAGCATTCTTCTGTCTTTTCTTCAAGCTTGCCAAAAATGAAGATGGTCCCAAGTTTGCTTTCTTGGACTCATTAAACCTTTACAAGAAAGAGGGGAAGGGAAGCGCATTCACATGTTTTTTATATCATGGCAGCAAGTCTTGTTTCCTTGAACAAAGCACCAGTTTTGAGTCTATCAATAGTTGGGTCCTAGTATTTTGACCTTATCCTGATTCAAAGTTTCTTACTCCTCCAGTTGGTCTCTTTTTCAATTATATGGGGAATCTGTCAATGTATCCTAGATTGCAGATTTGTTTTGTTGGTCCTTTTGTGTCAAAATATGCCTAAGTCACTTTTGTGTCGTCATCACTATTTAAGGATTATACCTTTGTCATCCATTCTGCAGTTGCCTTGACCTTTTGTGTTGGCCATTCCCTGGTTTCAGTTCATTACATCATGTCTTCAGCAATCCTTGTCACAAAATTTAGTACCAATTCCAGATCCAATTAGTCTTTGACTTACCTCGTGTTGGATGATGAAGGATGCCTTAATGCCTTCCTTCCAACGGATCTCTTCCTATTGACTGTAACACATCTTGCTCTGGGAATGATATTTAGAGCTTTATGATAGTACCTTGGGGATTGTAGTCATCAGTGGCAATTTCCCTCGCTATTGGGTAATGGGAATACCTTATTGTCTCCTACTCAATGGATTCTTCAAGTGTTTGACTTCAAGTCCTCGTATTCACATTTGTTAGAATGTACTAGGTACCTTGGGGACCATTTTCATTAATGGTGGTTTCCCTTGCATTTGTTAATGGTTCTCATTATTGACCGGTAATCAAACGGTTTCCTCCATGTTCGACTTCAAATCCTTTATTCTCATGGTTAGGATTCGTACCTTTTTGGGCGGTTTGGATTAAAGACCTTGGGCCGACATTAGCATTATTATTTTTTGCTATTTCCCAAGTTGCGCAAGACATTGTTACATTTTATATGACATTTTGCTGAGACATAGATCCACCTTGTATTTTTGTGGCTATGATCGTTTGTTGAGCATGGATCCACCTTGTTCATTTGTGGCCATGACTCCTTTAGATTTGATATGGTGCATTTTTGCATATTGAGCGACTAGGATAGTTGCATCAGTTATACATATGTTGGATCTGCCTGTATCCTTATGGTGATGATTTGTATATGGAATTGTATGTCCTAGAGATCAGTTTTGTCTGACATTTATCTCTCTTTCAGGTACCTTTGTTCGAGCCTTTTGATCTTGGATTCTTTGCTCTCTCCATACTCAATTGTTTCCTTTATAATGAATTTCAGCTAACGTCTTCCCCTCTAACCTCATACATTAGGGGGCATCTGTTATAGCTCAAAATGACACATCTCTACCTGTGACCACTTTCCCATGATTCTGTCGCATGTCGACACTTCCATGACGACACTTCATGAAAGTCACTGAAAAAACACCTAACTTGGAGGACCCATATATGGATTTCTAAAACTCCATTTGATCTCATCTTTACACCATTGGAAATATATTTTAGTTATCTAAAACTTTCCAGAAGACACCACAGTCTGAAAATGCCCAAAAGTACCCTAAAAATGAGTTTTTTTATATGTACACGAGTTTCCTTAAGGACACCAACGTACATACGTGACTTGCTATATATAATACTCACGTATGCCTTAAATACACACCTTTATTCATTGCAACCCACGTATACCTCCTCGTGTACGTGACTATTGTCTCTACAACTCGCGTACGCCTCCTGAAAATGTCAAAAAAATACGTATTTTGAAATTTGGGTAGTTTGGGTAGTTATGCAACTGACTCCTTCAGTTGTAACTACTTTGTCTTCGACCCTAACTCTTCATTAAGCATATAAATAGAGGTAGGGAGGTCCATGAGAAGAGACTGGAATCTTTGCATTGTTATGCTGGAGGATTTGGAGCTCTCTTTTCCCACACCTTTGCCCTAGAAGCTTTTTCCTTGTGTTGCAGAGCTTGGAGGATGAGTTCCTTGGAGAAGAGAAGCAGTAGAACTAGATCAAGGTTTCGTGAGGTTCCAAACTTGAAGAGAAGGTATACTTGTACTTGTTTTCAAGATTAATAAAGATGTGATGTCCTTCTTCTTCCCAAATCATTGTTCAATGTGTGATTGTATCTCTGTTTATGATTAGATGTTGATGTTAATCAAATTATTATTTCATGTTTATTTGATTATCATTTCTTTATATGTGGTCATAATGTTTTGAGGAAGGTATAATTCGTTTTGCAGGTCTCTTGGAGAAAGAGGAGCGAGAGGAGCAAGAAGAGGATTGAAGGGCTACTTGCATCAACCTTCTTTTGGCTAAGGTATGAACCATTCTAATCTCTGAATCTTGTTTATATTTGCATGCATAACCATTTGCATCCACCTTTTAACCCCAGTACGTTGATGGCCTCTTAAACCCTAGACATAGGAAACTTTCCTTTACAACAAGCATGTTCATCCATTGACACTCCCCTAGATTAGTTTGACCCTTGTCCTGCCTTTTACCACTTTCTTCTCTGTATGTGTAGGTTTTTGGCTAAAAGTCACGTACATACATAGGTTTTTGGCCAAAAAGTCGTGTTTGGATGAAAGTCACGTACATACGTTTTTTTCCTTTGAACAGTCGCGTACATACACTTCTGTCCTTTGAACAGTCATGCACATCCTCCCTTTTTTGGTTGAGTTTGATGTGGGAAGTTGTTGGGTGGGTTGTGAGTGTAGCTCAGTCTTCCTGGGTACTAATGGTGTCTGTTGACTACTTCTTTCATGACCAGATACTGCTTTTCATTGATTTTTATTTGAATGTAGTTCTAGTCATTTATCTCCTTTTTTGTTTTTCCATTAGTGCATTAGTCTTTTTGTCTCAGTGTCTTGCTTGGATTGTGTTTAATTCTTGCTGCAAAGACTAAGAATTTTAATGAATTTTCTTGCATTTTCATTCTTTTATATTGAAACCAAAAAATAGTTGCATTCTTACTTGCATCTCACATATGTATTTAAGGAGGTACTTGCATTGGATTACTTGGATGAGAGTTGTGTTTAGGATATCATATAGGAAGGATTGCATTGACATTGAAAGAAAAAATATGCATCTCATGTAGTGGCATACCCCATTTTTTCATTTAGACAAAATTACACTTGGCATTGTTTGTTAGGTGTGCACATTTACTTTCACTGCTGAGTCATAATATCATTAGTTGCACGGTCATTTCCCTTTAATTAATAGCAACCATTAAAATCAACGCTTAAATTAAAATGAACCACGCATTTTTCTTTGTTAGGGTACATCAACAATATTAGGATCTAGAGTCTTGGAATAGTTCATTGTGAGTCAATTCTCCAAGACTATTAAACAAAACAAGTAAGTGTCTGTCCAGGTGAGAGAGGAAAATCCTTGGTATAATTAGTGTTTCTCAGGATGCTCCTCTTACACAGGAGTTAATCACGAGGCAGTGTATAGGATGGTGATTGGGATATCCCTTGCTCACTTTCTGTGAGTGCCGGAGATATTTCTAGGATCGTATTCGTATTTAGGCGATTTTGAGGTACCAGTTGGTGCTTTCGAGATTCGGGCTTTGCTACCTTGCCCATACAGTCGATCCCTCCTGTGACTATCCTCCTAAGCATTGGTTATATTGGGGTGACCTTAGTTTCCTTACCTAGGTATCGCAGGGGGTACCTGCAGAGGTTATTTTGTAGGTGTCATGGCCAGGTAGGGGTCAGACAACACAGTCGCTTTACACATTGAAGCTAGGGGCCACTATAATTGGTTACACACCTCCTCTTGTAGTATATGGGAGTTTCAGGCCTCTCCTAGGCAAGACATACCTGCTACATTCGGGAGCTCATTTATCCTCCCCTTGGCTTTCTTGCATTCTAGTTGTAGATTTTCTTAGGAGTGTGCTCTTTGTGCGCTAGTTGGCTTTTGGGATCGTGGTTACTTGAGTATATTTATGTTCTCTTGAGTTTGGGTCCTTTTATGTTTGGAATGCCTTATATCACTACTAGTATCTCGTCACCCTCTCCAGGTCCTAGTACGGACCCTGGTGTTGGACTGGGGGGGAACCATAGCCCCTTACCTTTCTCATAGATTCGGGAGTGATCATATTCCATCCTCTACTCCATTTGTGGATTATTTTAACTCCCTTCGTCCGGTCTTAACACTAGTGTTCACCCTCATGGGGGTGGTAGTGGATACGTGAATGTTGGGTCTACACCTTACATTCCTTTTTATGTCCCATCGTCCATCGCACTATTTATTTTGAATGCAGTTGTCATGATCAATCCTCCCTATATCCTATATTTTGGACTCTTTATTGCTTGTTTCCAGTTGTTTTGGATTAATATTGTTGTCATGTAGGGTCCATTTTTTGTACACTCTCTCCGAGGCTTTGACCTGCTCGTGCTTATCACAGGTATAATGTCGAACTGGCATATAGGTTAGGACTTCACATTCGCTTGCATTTATGCATTTTCTTATGACCATTTCATCTTGACCTTAGGTACGAACCTACTTCGTAATTTCACGGAACCTTCATACTGCTAATAGAAGTGACATTATGTAAGTGGTAAAGCTTTCCTATACATGGGCGCCCTAATTAGATCCCATTTTTCATTTGGTGCCCATGATGATATTTCTCCTTTAGGTTTGGGGAGTCCCTTTTAGTCCCACCATGTCCTTGAGTAAGAGCTTCATACTCCTCTTGAACTTTATGCTGACCATTCCCCAGGGACTCCCTTGTATATATCAAGTTGTGATTGCATTTCATGAGTTTTTCTTTCCTTATTTATCTTTACGTCGACTCCCTGATTCCAATTTATAAGTTATGTAGACCAAGCTTTTCTCAATCCTAGCCAAGAAGAGCCTTTTACATATCCTTTGTAGCTTGATCACCCTTTACCAGGAGGAGACCTTCCCTCGAGTGTCCTTGTCCTGCACATGCTTCATTGTATTCAACATAGGTATGGTCCACTACTTGGAACTAGTTTGCTTTCCCATGACACTCGTCTCATCCTAGTTGTACACTATAAAGCAATTTTCTACTTTTTCAATATTTTCAACATCTAAAAATGTCCAAAAAAAATTAAAAAACATAAAAAGTCGGACGAGAATGGTATTATCTTTGGCACTTGTCGAGTCGTGACGCCTTTGAATAGAGCACTGTATATCACATCCATTGGTTGGGTTATTAGTTTGACTTTAGGATCTCTACTCGTTACTCTGATTTTATCTCCATCGACTGGTTATGCTTCTAGTCCCTATGGAGCCTCTATCGATGCCTCTTGTGTCACAGAGATGTCCCGGTTTGCATATTGAGTCCATGTTGCCTACCTTCCATCACCATTCACCTTATGCTCTTGTTTGAAGGAAGTTGAAGCCTGAGTCCTCCATTCCCAGTACAGTTACTGGTTCATGCACATCTTGTTTGTTTGATTTCTTCCACATTATCTAGCATCACTAAGTACCTCATGTTGGTTAATGGGGGATGCCTCAATTCCCTCCTTCCAATGGATTCCATTCCATCAACTTCAGATCATTTATTCTGGAATAAGAGTCTAGAGTCCATTTGAGTGCCTTTGGACTTACAGTCATTAGTGGTAAGTTCTCTCGCCATCGACAGTCTTTGGAATACATCAATGTCCCATGATAGATGGATTCTTTCTTGTATTTGACCTCAACACATCTATTCACACTTGTTAGATTGGACTATGTACCTTGATTCCCATTATCATTATCGGTGGGTGATCTCACGTCTGTTAACGATATACATCAATGACCGGTAATCAGACAATTGACCTCGACACATCTATTCGCATAGTAGGACATGTACTCGTAATGGTTTGCGTAGAAGACCTCCAATATTGGTGTCATTCCACATATGCTACCTCCTTGATCGTTCCAGTATTCATGAGATTTCACCTCTCGTGACCAGATTCATGTATATCAAATATGTTCACCCATTATGGAGATCTTGATTCATTGTATATTGTACATGATAATGACCACACATGATATTTGTATATCATTCCTATTCATGGCCATTGTACTCTTATGTATCCGAGACTGCTATATGTATTTGTAGTCACATGTAGAGATTGATCATTGTATTGTATTGATGAGTGGTTGGTTCTTCCACCTGGGTCTTCGTTACTCCACTTCTGGGATGGATTATATAATGTATTTCATCCATCACATTATCCCTCTGACCTCACACATTAGGGGGCATCTGTTATAGTTGATTTTACCACACTTGGTTGATCACATATTTATGGCCTTTCCTGTCCCTATGCAGACTCTTTGGACCCCATGGACCTATATTATACTTTTATGTTCCAAGTTTATCCACAAAAATCACATGTGTATACCTATACGCGACTTTTAAATCCATACTCATGTGTATACATAGCTTTTAACCTCAAACCTGTGTACATGGGGATGTGTGCATAAAGACAAATATTTTTGGAGCTTTTCTCATATGAGTCCAAATATCTTGTCTCTTGGCCTTCCATATGCCTTGAGAACGCTTGGACTTGTCCCTCCATTACTTCTTTGGATTTCTATATATTGAGCTTCTTGGATACATTGAAGTGGGAGAAATTGAACAGTAAGGAAACGATAGTCCATTGTTGCCTCATTTTTCTTATACTTGAGTCTGCATCCCTTTGTCCCTTTGGAGCACATAGTGTTATTCCCAACATTTCCTTTGCTTTGTGAGCTTTCTATTGAGAGATGGAGGATTGAAATTAGAGGAAATTTGGGGTCTAAAATGGGCCTTATAAGAAAACCTGCCAACAATAAGTTCTTGTGAGTTGGAATTCAAGAACCAATAGAATTTCAATAAAATGAGTCAACCATAATGGTTGAATTGACGTATTTGTCATAAAAAAAACTACTTTTTTTATTTGTATTTTCGACATATATTCCTGTGTTTTTACTCAAATTTCGATCGAAAGAGCTCGTTGGATGAGGAATTTGATTCTACATCCAACGAGTACCCACACCGCACACTTTTGACAGACCCCTCTACCCCAAAAACAAGAAATACCTAAAAAAATGTGATGATATCATCATCACATTTTTCAGGTATTTCTTGTTTTTGGGGTAGAAGGGTCCATCAAAAGTGTGCGGTGTGGGTACTCGTTGGATGCAGAATCAAATTCTACATCCAATGAACTCTCTCGATCGAAATTTGAGTAAAAACACAGCAAGATATCTCGAAAATACGAACACAAAAAGTAGTTTTTTTCTTTCTTCCTCCAAAATTAATAAATATTATTTTATTATCTTAACTATTATTTTATTATTTTAAGTATTATTTTATTATTTTCCTTAGGAGGCCCATTTTAGACCCCAAAATTCCTCTAATGAGTGGTGGAGGCCCAAGTGGAGGACTCGGTTTCTTCGGTTCGCAGAAGTGTCGACAGAGTTTGTCACTATTGTATCTTTGTTTTATTAATAGAAATATATTTTCCTGTTCAATACATGTGCATTTTAAATATGAATATTGAATCCATGGATGTATTTACTTGCTTACACATGATTGATTATATATGCTAGAATAGGTCTAACACATCATTATATATCATGCTTGCTTTGTTTGTTGTTGTTGAGAGCGAATTTGGAATACAAGTGTGATTGGAAAAGCTCACCAGGGATCTACTTCAACTGTCCGGAATAAGGTATGATTCTATATCCATTAGTGTTAGATGATTTTAGTGCTCTTGCATATTGGAAAGGATTTATTTATAGTGTCATACTCTCTGTTGTGGTACCCCCAAGCCATAGGAAGTTTCTCTCTGTAACATAGACTCTTTAAGCCTTCAATGTGTCACCGTATCTAACGAATATGCTCTTCTTCCCTAACGGATCCAACTTCATTCTCTTCTCTTTGGGAACATGTATATAAATTGGACAACCAAATATTATGAGATGGTTTCCTTCTGGTTTATCTCTTGAAAACACTTCTTCTAGAGTTTTTTTCTCTAGCACACAGTGTGGTGTTCTGTTCTGGACATAGACTATTGTTCTGGTTGCTTTGGCCCATAAGTGCATTGACATATCTTGATCATAGATCATGGATTTCACAGCTTCCATTATTTCCCTATTCTTCCTCTCTACAACACCATTATCTTGTGGATTGTAGGGAGTACTAAACTCCCTCTAAATCCCTGATTATTTACATAAATATTTGAAATTCTTTGAAGTAAAATTTCCATCATTATCTGATCTCAATGTCTTTATTTTATTTTCAGCATGATTTTGTGACAAGGGCTTTGAATTCTTTGAATTTACTAAATACTTCATTTTTTTTCTTCAGAAAGTAAATCCAATTTTTGCAGGAGTAATCGTCTATAAAAGAAACATAATATGCATACCCGCTTAGAGAGTTTGATGACATGGGTCTGCATATATCTGAGTGTACAATATACAAGATATCATTTTCTTTGTTTTCATTGGTTGGAAATGTCTTCTTGTGTTCTTTCCTTGTGCACATCATTTTCATACACCTTCATTCTTTGCCTGGAGCTCTGGTAGACACATCACCACTTTGCTTACGATCAGTAAGTCCTTGTAGTGTGTTATCACTCAGATTTTATCCTTTGGTTGTGGAAGGATAATTCCAAGGTAACCTTACAAACCAACCTTTAGGAGGAAAGTTGGATTCTTTCCTATGAGAGAGGGATCTCTCAACAAATAAAGACAATGGCCAAAAATATTCTTAAAGAAGCAAGTTTCAATTATGGTTGAAACATGAGGGTATCATTAGGTATGGATTCAAAATCATGAGCTATTATAATGACAGTGATTTACGACAAAATTTCTTCACATAGGCGGGATAGTTACTCTTTTATAGTCAAGTTCTTGATTGTTTGGTGGTAAGGAGGAAAAATGAACAGTCCATTAATCTGGGCATCAAAAGATGAATCTAGTATTTATTTTAGAGGAATCTTGTTTGTGAATACTTGAAATCAATGAACCAGAGCATATGATTATGAGTTCTGATTCAATATAAATGTGTTCAAGCATGAAAGACAACACAATGAAAAGGATAACATGAAATACATTCACACAAGAAAATAAAGTATGAACGTAAAACAACAACACGAGAATCTATGATATGAAAGATTCTTGTTTGGATCTGCAAATTTTATTAACTTGAAATGCTCAATTACAAAATGATTTTCACTCTCACATGTTCCAACCCCCATTACATTAGAAAACATGTGTTTATACATCAAAATGCTCCTCAAGATGATACCTAACTACCTATATTCTAAAAGTAGGGATTTTGTAATTGCCTTATTACATCTATCAAATAACTTTAACAAACTAAATATTTTTAAACACTAGAAAATCTCTAACTTCTAATCCTTTAAATCCACTTTGAAGTGGTCCTTGATATGTCTTCATCTCGAGCTTTGAAATGAAATTCTTCGTTGATGTAGCCTATATTTCATTTTTCCAAACTTTTTAATGGTCTTCCATTGATCTCCAAATGGCACGTCAAGATTTTCCATTTCTTTATCCAATACACTTAGCTCCACATGATCTACATAAGAAATAGGTGGAAGCTTGGCACCTATAACCCTCCAAAAATTCGTAAAAATTTAAAATTTTCCCTTACGACAATTAAATGTTAAATCATCTCCTAAAAAAATTACCTTTAACCGCTAACAGTTAACATTCAAGAAAATATTTGAACTAGGTACTACCAAAACATCATTTACTAATGTATAACACATTCATTACTAACAACATCCAAAAGAAAAGTAATGAAAGGTCGGTCTACAAAGTTAATGAATTAGCGAGGTAAATGCACTGAGATCAACTGTTTACTTTTTGGTAAATGTAAGTTCTAAAAGTTGTTTTCTTGCTACTGAAAGGGCTTTTGGTTGTGCCTGAGGCTTACTTAGCTTATTGAAGCTAATGCATAATTAATGATTGTACAAGTTTTACAGGTAAGATCTTCTTTTGGTTACGGTATAAGATATTAAAGCTCTACCGACTGAAGAGCAAGTTAGGGAATAAACTTGAAACTTCATTCAATGTCTAGATTATTGATATGTGAACATTTCTAGAACAAATGCAACGTTAACCTACCAAGGTAACAAATTGTAAAAGTTTTTGTGACTAAAATAATAGCGTTATATAATTATATCCAAGCATTCAAAAGCTTGTAAACAAAAAGTCTAAACACATTTCCAAAATGGTTTATAACTATATAAATTTTTACTATGCAAACTCTTCTAAGTGCTAAGAATGTCCATTCCATAATTGTTTAACAAATATCTATTAACTGCTAAAAAGAAAATACTATACTATGCATGTATATATACATTAGATGTATATATAAAACAATATCATAAGCAAATACGTTTTATGTATAACAAGCAAAATCTATCCTATGCATGTATATACATTATATGTATATCTAAAACAATATTATAAGCAAATGCATTTTATGTATAACAAGCAAAACCTATATCCTTAACCTAAACATGTATAATAAAATCCAAAGTATTTATAATATTCCTAAACGCTACAAGCACTAAATTTTTATCCTATCTAAACTCTAATATGTAACATAAACTATTACCATAATAAACTTTTGTTTACATGAAAAACTTATTAAAACATAATTTATGTGTTAGTAATAACACACATTTGTTTTTGCAGAGTTATGCATCATTTTAAACTATGTCAAAACTTAAAAGATTTTAAAGCTAGTGGAGTCCAAGTTTTAGCAGGTGGAGAAAGAAGGTTTAGTGTAAAACCCTAACCATATAAAAAAATGCCATAACCCTAAAAATATCGTTTCATTTCACTTTACGTTTTACTGTTTAGGGTGAAGGGAAATCTGACAGCCCTTCGATCGTTTCGGTTCTGCTACAACGGTTATCAATGCAAGGTTGTAAACTTTAAAAGGAGATGGACTTCACCCTTTGTTCACCATCGCTCAGAATCTGAACAAAAATACTTAATGCGTCCAAAGTGGAGTAATATACTCTCGTTTCCTCGTCATTTGGGTGCCTCCAAAATTGATCGAGGGTTTACCATACTTACATCTTAAAAGGTAAATGAATATGTTTATATAGTTTTCCCTCCTTCTCATTTAAGTATACGATTTTTACCTAGTTTAACTCATCCATTGATTTTACTGTTAATTACACATGTTTCAAACTAGATGGTCTCTTGCAACTCGTCGTTACTCTGCAGTAAGGAGTTCAGGCTTCTAGGTTTCGGTAAGCCTCGGTTTTAAACTCCGAGGTTTCCTTCAACAAAGATATGTATGGCTCTGGTGGTGAGGTTGTCTGAAAATCTTACCACGTTGATGGCTCATTTCACTGTCGTATCTGTTGTTTGGCTATTAATTTTGTTTTACTATAAAGATTTGTTGGTTTTACTATGTTTAAAGATAATAGTATGAAGATAATAGTATGAGGCCGTATGGCTTGTTTCTTTTACAACCCTTGGGGTTTATGTAAAAGGGCTATGTCTCACACTTTTAAAGGGTAAAATAAAATCTTACCTCAGTGATTTTTATAAACTCTTTCCAGAAAAAGAAGAATTTGTCTTATAAATAATATTTTAGCCGTGATTTGGAAGATTACAGGGTTTATTTAAATCTCTGTTTGATCACATTAAGAAACTGTAAAAAGAATATCTTTAGAGTTTGGAAAAAAAATAAAAATGTTTTGTTTTAGGCCATAAACTTTAAATAATACTCTATTTATAATTTGTGTTTTAAAAGAAAAACCTAAAAGTATTAGTTTAAACCTTCTGTAAGAGATTTACTCTTACGGTTTGGAAGTCTTGACCTCTAACTGAGGAATTTCTGTTAAATAACCTGTATTTATATTCTTTAAAAACTACACTATAGAAAAACCCTAAATGATATTTCATTTGGAAATACATAAATCTTTACGGCTGTAAATCTTTATATGAATAATTATTTACATCTATTTTACCCTAAATTGTTTGTAAACCAAAATGACTTCCTCGCTGTGTGAGTTTGGTAGAAGTAATAAGCTTTTCGGCTGTAAAATTGGATAATGAGTAAATTTTGACAATAATTTACCTAACATGCTTTGAACCTTTAACCTTTAATCACCATTCTTGTAAACCATAGATAATATTTGGTTTAGAAATCATAAATATATATAAATTAATAACTTAAAGAAAAAGTGCCTTTTTCACGTGCTTTGCGTTAAAAATAAAAAGAACTAGAATTACTACATACCACCCATTGTTTAGTTAACACTAATAACACTTTTGTTTTATTTTTGTTTTTATTATTAGCAACCTAAAATAAATTTGCAGCATATATAATTATTCCGGTAACTTATATCCATTTCTGTAACTTATATTTATTTTTGTAATGTATTTATATTTCAGTAACTTGTATTTAATTATGTGACGTATTTATATTTATGTGACCTGTATTTAATTATGTAACTTATTTATATTTCTGTGACCTGTATTTTATTATGTAGCGTATTTATATTTCTGTGACCTGTATTTAATTTCGTAGCGTATTTATATTTATGTAACTTGTATTTAATTCTGTAACGTATTTATATTTTTGTAACCTGTATTTATTTCTGTAACATGTTTATATTTCTGTCATAGTTTAATAACTGTATATTTATAATTATATGTTAAACCCTAGAGAAAGATGTTTATACTATGTAGATATTTATACTGTGATAAGTTGAACACAGTTACAAACTGTGTAGTAAGACTTATTTTAACATTATTTATAGTACTTTAAGTAAAATTTAACAAATATGTATATCTGGAAAGATTTTAGAGTTAAGGGGTATATTTTACTAATATTCATAAATTCAACTAACAGTTAAAAGATTACAACAAATCTTTACTTGATGTAATGAATCATCTAAACACCTACTGTACTAGAGTACTTCGTCATAAGGCGAGTGGAAAAATACAGGAAGGTAATTCATTCATTAATGAATTAAATCTAACCCTAGAACATTTATTCAATAACTTTAACCAATAACTTATTGAAATAAAACAAGTTTACTCTGTCTAAATTTCAGAAACAAACTTATCCAAACATAATAGTATTTTTATCTTAAGTGCATTTGTTTCAGTACTTATATTTGCATAAAATAAAATAAAATAACATTTTAGAACCTGAGAACTTATAGAGGAGACAACAATCTAAGGAGCCCATTCCACCCAACCAATTCCTGAAGATAGCTTAGCTGCTAGTCTTAGGACCCCCGAGCTTGTCCACTGGTTCACATGGTTGAAAACACTAGATGAGAGAATGGGAAATAAAACCCCTTGCAATCCACAGAAGTAATCAACGGTATTACTTCTTCCTTCTACAGCAAGAAATCAGCAAATCAGCTGCACTAGTTCTGTAAACAACTTTCACACTCTAAACCACTTTTGCTTTTCCCCTCCATCAAATATCTTGTACATAAATTTTCCTTCAGAAATTTCACAAGTAGAGATTGAACAACCACCTGCTGAATTCGGTGGGTAAATATAAGCATTCCTAGGTCTTTTGGTCAATTTTTCACTTAATGAGCCACCTGTTCTTGTTCCACTTTCTTGGGGAACATGACCAAAAAAATAGGGAAGTTGCTTCTTGCAACAGGTAGAAGTGGTTTGAGAATGTTGCCAAGTGTCCATCTGCTCTCACATTAGTCTATTCCACCTAGTGACTAGTAGACACTCATTTAATAGCCTTCTTAAGCTGTTGTCTCATCTTTTATTTATTAATTAATAAAATATTCAACATAATTAATTATAATCATCCTTGACCCCACTTGGTCAATAATCACAAACTTTACAACAAAATTAAAGTATAATGTTTTCTTAAACATAATTTTTTTTACAATTTGGGGTATGTGACAGCACCAATCATCCTGGATGAATCTACTAATTCAAAATCCACAACCAACTTATCAATTATGGCCTTTCATGTCAAGGACTGAGTCATATCTTCAAACTTCATGTGATCCAACCTAGATTTAACCAGCAAGGTTTGATATTCAAATTGAGATATCAGCTTGCCATCCTCATTCCAAAAAGAAGGAATACCTTTCTGAAATATTTCTATAAATAATCCATTGAAATAATTTACTTACTGCAACATTTGGTCTTCCTTTGCTTGGACACTCTCAATGTGATGATGTTTCCCAATAACTTTTATTTCCCAAGTTATGGTTGCAATCATGTCCTTAATGCCCATTGTTTTCAACTCTTCTTCAAACAAAGTATTGAGAAAATATGTAGTGTTCTGAGTTGTATTTGTTGGCTTTCCATCCAAAGTCTCTTTTACAGTTGTACAACTTTTCCTTGCCACACTGATTACCACCTCATTGTCCTTGATAAAATTTATATAAGATCTTATTTGTGTGGCTTCTGTGATAATCATATACCAAGGAAGATGCCTGGAAACTTGTACTGGTAGCTTCCCTAAAATTTTCTTTATAAGTTTTATCATTTCTGTCCAACAACTCTTTGTTCTTATTCTCAAAAAATCTTTTTTTTTTTAATTTATTTTTCTTTTTTTCTTAACTATTTCATCCAAACTTTGATTTTATGTCTTCAATCTCTTTATTTCTTCATCTCTCAAACTAACTTGTGACATACCTTCAATAATTGTCTGTGTACTTGGCTGATCTATTTCCATTTGTTTATCATTTTCTTTCTCCTCTCTTTCCTTATCCATAAATAATTGATTCTCATTTAAGACATCAATCTTAGAAATAAGGAAAGCTCTTTCCTTTTCCCATTGGCTATGTTCTTCAGCAAGTTTCAGCAGTTTAGCTTTACTATCATTCAATTCATGGGACAATAATTCCTTTTCTTTTTTCTAGCAATGTCAACTCAGAAGCTTGGATCAACTGAGTAGCTAGAATCTTTATCTTTTTCTTCAATAGATAGATAATGTTTTTCTTTTCAGTTGATATATGCTTTCTAGCTTTTCCTCTATCTGGCTCACTATCCATAGCTAGAAGATCACCTTGAATTTTTTTGATTTGATGTTGATATAACTTATTTTCCACCTTCTCCTACTTCAATTGGATTTCCACCTTTGATACTGTAGAGTGTAACTTTGAAACCTTTAATGTAGCTTTCATCAAATGAGTATAAATAAATTCCTCAGATTTATTATGTAAATGAATCTTATTAGGTATTGATCTTCTGCAAATTGAGTTTCATTTCTGCAACTATGTTCTAAGTAGCTACTACCAAATTCAATGTATTTTTTACATGATCCTTCACAGTGACCAATGAAACCTCCTTATATGAAATGTTCCATACTTTAGAATAAAGCTTTAAGGATTTTTCTAAAGAAAAAAATTGTCCTATCCAGATCTAGCATATCAGTCACTTCTTGATTTACATCTATCGGTAGACCCGCCCTCCTGTGTTTCTTCAAAATTATACTCCTGAATCTGAAAATATGGGCCTTGGAATTTGTATTTCATCTTCTTGCTTCCAACTTCAACCATTTCTTACTTTGAATCTATTTTGGGTATTTTTGATACTTCTGAGTCTTCATCTTCAACTTCAACAACTTCTAAGAAACTGCTCTTTCCAATAATCTCAATTTTTTTGGGAGTTGGTATAATCATTGTTATTGATTTCATTTTGGCAGAAGGATTTTCTTGTAAACTTTCAGAATTATCCACATATGACTGCTATTCCATCAAGTTATCTCTTTCAGCTAACCCCTATACCTCTTGATGCTCAAATGATTTTTTTGTTCTACTGCCTCGTCTGAGAAATAATATGATGAGGATCATAGTTAATCTTGGTAGCTTTCATAAAATTGATATCCTGTAATAATCCTTAAACCACTGGGAGAGAAACCTTGTTTTTTATGATAAAGGGACCTACCTTCAAAGGAAATTTAATTTCGAAATCCTTTCTAAAGCTCAATAAATGCTCATTTTACACAATCGGTTTCTTCCTGAAAAACTCCAAAGAAAATATCCTACGTGTCAAGAAAGCATGAAAAATATATGGTTCATGAAAAAAAACATAAACTCTGATAATGGTATGTTCCTTTAGAAGAAACCAATTCCCAACTCTTCTATCTGGGGTAAATTGAAACATCTCTTCCATTTCAGGTAGAACTCTAGAAATTTTGTTTTGGAACATTATTTTGTACAATTTTGACATTATAATATTCATGTAGTTGAAAGTATTATTCATGATTTCAGAAGTGAAGACAATATCTGGAAATTGAAAATTCTCCTCATTGAAGAACAAAAACATTATGACAAGTAAGACTGGAACCTGAAATGTCTTGCTATGTGGAAATTCACTAGCTGGGAATGAATATTCTCATCTAGAAATTCATCAAATTTAAGATAGGATAACTGACTAGACTCATACTTAAGTTTATGTAGACTCAATCTAAACAACAAACTCAAGAGGACCTATGGGACAAAATTTTCATTGTCCAACCCTAAAAACTGACTTAACAAGGATATGACCTACTAGGATTCTTCATTGAACGGGTTAATATCAAGGTAAAAAGGTTCAGTTGCATCAGAAATGTTAGGATTAAGACTTTTGGAGTAAAACATTTGCTTTTCTTCAACTGTGGCATGTCTAAATTTCTCAATCAAATTTTCTTCAGCAAAATCTTCCAGGTTTTGGGTGAATGATTGGGTTACTTCCAGCGAGTCTCTGAAGACCAAGGCATTGATGGGGCAAAGGATTTTGGAACTATTTGAGTCCATTATGACCTGTTCAGACTAGGAATAATTGGACACACACTAGACTACAAAATATGGGAAATTAAGGGTTTGGTCTAGACAAAAATGTTGAAAATGAGACCTCTAGACACTGTGCAGGTCAATTCCTTGTTCCTCTAAGGTTTTTATTTGTTTTTTTTAGTTCATGTACCAGAGAAAAGGAGAGAATTATATCAAAAATATCCCCATCCCTATCTTCAAAAATTTCTTCTAGCTTGTTGAATTCATGGACCTGTGTTTCAACTTCCCTTTCCCCTTCCATTTTTAAAATAATTTGGCGGGTTAGCTACATGGCCTACCTGGAAAATGACGGCTGGAAAAGTATATATGAATCGGCTTCCACAAGTGCAGGCAAATCCTTCCACGTGAATTTTTTCTTTTATAATATTCCCCATAAGTATTTTTGCTTTGTTTGGGTTACTTCTAGTGAGTCTCTGAAAACCAAGGCATTGATGGGGCAAAGGATTTTGGAACTATTTGAGTCCATTATGACCTGTTCAGACTAGGAATAATTGGACATGCACCAGACTACAAAATATAGGAAATTAAGGGTTTGGTCTAGACAAAAATGTTGAAAATGAGACCTCTAGACACTGTGCAGGTCAATTCCTTGTTCCTCTAAGGTTTTCAATCAGTTTTTTAGTTCATGTACCAGAGAAAAGGAGATAATTATATAAAAAATATCCCCATCCCTATATTCAAAAATTTCTTCTAGCTTGTTGATTTCATGGACCTGTGTTTCAACTTCCCTTTCCCCTTCCATTTTAAAATAATTTGGTGGGTTAGCTACGTGGCCTACCTGGAAAATGATGGCTGGAAAAGTATACCTGAATCGGCTTCCACAAGTGCAAGCAAATCCTTCCACATGAATTTTTTCTTTTATAATATTCCCCATAAGTATTTTTGGGATTGCGAGAGTCGGTTTCTCCCTACCACCTGTCATCCAACGGAATGCTCCTTCGCTCAGCACATGGAAGGAAGTAAAGTTTTCATTGGCCAACAGAATGCTCCTCAACCATTGATCTCTTTTTCCCTTTATTGTGCTTCATTGATCAAATCTAGCCTTTAATTCCCTCTAATAGTCATTTTGTCGATCTCCTACCCTCTTGTCCATAATGTGACTCCCTCCGGTGGATTCCTAGCTCGTCGTCGATCTTTTCACTCTTCATATCTGAACCGTTGATCTTTTTATAAAGTACCATAAGTGATTTATACTTTACCTTAGTTACCTTCTTCTTTTATTGTGTGGTTCTATAGGGATAATAAAAATATTAGCCTTTCCTTAAACACCCAACCTATAATCTCCACGGTCATATCATCATAATTCAAAACATATAAGCTCTTGATCTCACCTTAAGCCCTTCTCAACTATTGTAAAATAAGATTGTGATAATATAGTGTATATGTGAAATCCTCCTATGACATTCTTCACTCGGTTATATTTCTTCATGAACCAATTCTTGTTCTATATGTCCCTTCAATTTGTACAAGCCTCCCTCTTTCTCTCCAATTACTACTTCATTATCAAACGGTTTTACCTTTGGGCCACATGAGAACTTGGACATCAACAAATGAAACTTGTAACCCTCTTTCATCGAGGCTTGATATGGATATGAGATTCTTCTTCAATCCAGGTACATAGAGAACATCTTTCATCTTGATGTACTTTCCTAAGTTTAGCTTATCGGATGCTTCTCCTACCCCTTTTATGGGATATTGATAGTCATCTCCAAGTTTCACCTTGTAAGGTGAGTCTTATTCTATCATATGGGTGAGGTGGTTCTTGAATTTGGTCATGTGCTCAGAAGAACCACTGTCTACAATCCAAACATCACTACCATGAGTAATCATACCTGAGAGTGTTGATATGAATACATATTCTCCATCACTAGAGGAGTCATCTTTGACTTTCTTCTTAACTAGTTCATCGTCTTCGGTGATGTGAGCATGGTATCTCTTCTTATTTCCTTCCTTTGCATGGCCTTTACTTTTTGGGAAGTCTCTCACAAAATTTCCCTTCTCATCACAAGTGAAACATCTAAGCTATGCGAGATCTTTATTCAGAAATCTTTTCTTCTTGTAAGAATGTTCTTTCTTCTTTCCCTTCTTGGCATGAGTTGTTAGAGCTTGATTGTAATCATCACCCAACTTTTCTTCTCTTGCTACTAATCAGGTCTCTTCTTGTTGCATTCCTCCCATAGCCTACTAAATATGGTGATCTTCCTTCTAGAGAAAATTACTTGGATGAATGATTCCCATGATCTTGGTAGACAATTCAAGGTGGTCATTACCACTTCTGTGTCCTAAACATTGTCTCCAATATATTTTAGTTGTTCCTTGATTTTGGAGACCCTTGTGAAGTAAGATTGAATTCTTTTTGACATCTACATCTTAACACCCTTGAGTTGAGTCCTCAAAGTCATCTTCATGTTGATATTCTTTTCTTCATATAAGTTGGTCAATGCATCAAACATCTCCTTGGGAGTCTTCAAGGATGGTACATGTGGGATAAAATGTTCCTTGATAGAGTCTACAATGATCCTCTTGGATTTGACTAGGTTATTCTTGTGCTTTTCTTTGTCCTCATCTCCCTCTAGATCTGCAACTTCTCCTTTGACATAGTTCTTCAAATCATGCTCTTCTACTATGATAAGTACTCTATACTTCCATTCCTGGAAGTTCTCGGCTTCTTCTATCTTGTCCTCAAGCTTGGTACTGTTTGTCATATTGATAAAATGAGAACCTCAATTGGAAATAGAGAGAATAGATATTACCAATGAGAGTGCTTTAACTGAGTCTTTCTCTGACTTACCAGGACCAGTCTTGTTCTCCCCCAAAAAACCATTCTCTTGGGAGTTAAGGATGGATAAATAAGATCTTGATAAGTGGATTACCAACTTATGAAGACAAACTCTATTCTTTGATGGAGCATCCAAAGGAAACCTAGGGCGCCATGAGGGGGATGGGTTCTCTTTAAACCCAATGGAATCTAGGAAACAGTTTACTCTTGGGGTCTGATGATGAAACCAACAATGTTGTTGAAGCTCTTTCCCTTTGGAAAGGCCTTTTCCAAGCTCGAATCTAATAAATTTCAGAAATCACGGTGATTGGAGATTCAATATTAATCATTAAATCCTTAACAACCAGCTCCCTCCCATCTCAGATAAAAATCCAGCAATTGATTAAAAATATTTAATTCCTTTCAAATTCCTTAAGAAATATTGATTACTTCCATCTTTTATGAGGTCTAAATGATAAAGCCAATTTGGCAGAAAATGTCGCTTCTTCCTTGAGAAAAGGATCCTTAGTTTTGAATTGAATTAGATCCCTAGGTCAAATTTCATAGGCCCGTGGGAATTGGAGCTAAGATCTTGTCCCAAGGCTTTCCCACGTGGTTCCTAGGTGTCCCATCCTTCAACATGGTGTCTCATGGAGAAAGGACTCCAATCAAGTGGGTGCGTGGTTTTCTACATGCGGTCGTTATAGCTGGCCTGCAAAGTCCCATCTGTATAATCAAGAGGTCAGAAAGGACCGTGATGAGCGAAACTCCCTGCACTTCATATTTACATGGGCATCCTTTGTTGTTCCATCCTCAGCATGTGACCTATGCGATGGATAATCCCTAGATATTGAGCTTAATGAGGATTAAGGGAGACTTATCAAGTGGTGAAATGATCAAAATGCCTACAAGTTTCATTGTTCACTAGTTTCAAAGTGGATTCTTGGTTGTGAATCTTTGGTTCGAGGCTCCTTCAAGTATCATGGACTCCTCTCCTGAATATTCTGCTTCCTTATCTCTGGTTCTCTCATTTGCTGTTGAACTAAAGTCCCATCCGTATAATCAAGAGGTCAGAAAGGACCGTGATGAGCAAAACTCCATGCACTTCATATTTACATGGGCATCCTTTGTTGTTCCATCCTCAGCATGTGACCTATGTGATGGATAATCCCTAGATATTGAGCTTAATGAGCATTAAGGGAGACTTATCAAGTGGTGAAATGATCAAAATGCCTGCAAGTTTCATTGTTCACTAGTTTCAAAGTGGATTCTTGGTTGTGAATCTTTGGTTCGAGGCTCCTTCAAGTATCATGGACTCCTCTCTTGAATATTCCGCTTCCTTATCTTTGGCTCTCTCGTTTGCTGGTGAACTAAGGGAGATTGAGTAGAAAATCAATAGGCACAAGAGTTACCTACAGTAAATTGACGCTGAAGGCAGGAGACGCTTGGAAATAGTGAACAGAGATATCTCCCATCTGCATGAAGAATTCACAGAATACATTTCTCAGTCAGAACGTGCCATGACCAGAATGATTGCAGAGCTTGAAGTACAGTTTGATAAGCTGGAGCTTGCAGTGGCAAATATGGTAGCAGGTGGAGCAGCAGTTGCAAATTCAGAATCTTCTACTCAGAAAGGTGGTGTTCAAGGAAAGTAGACTGTGACCCTCCAGGGGTTTCCCATTTTGTGGATTTTGTTATCAGTAGTAGTAAGCTAAGTCTGTTACTCTGTTACTTATGTGTAAGGACAATAATTCTCTATGTATAGGATGCAATGTTTTCAGACTTCCATGTTTTTTGGAAATTGTCTTTAAAGGGAAATTTTTAAACTTTGTATATCCTTTATTAGTTCTTATATAATTGCGTGTTTAATACAAATCATAATCATTCTTGTCAAAAAAATGAGAGTACTTTAACCAGATGCTTGTTCCAATTCCTTTCTAGAAATCTCCTTCTAGTTGACATAGGGTTTGACAAAGAAAACCTAATTTTTCAACCTTGGTGGCTTGAAAATATGAATGAATAGAAATATGCGCCTCCTTGAGGATATTTTACTAGTATACTACTTTTTCCAAATCTGTGGATAGGACTGCAAAATATTTGATTCCCTAGTTTTCTCGATAGTTGTGTTGGGTCAAAAATTGAAAAATCCACATAATTGAAAATTGTCTCCACAGAAATATGCACCCATCTAGGGCGAGTTTGATGGTCCTCATTTTCCAAATGATATGTGGAGGGAAGTTACTGGAATATGAAACCCTAATTCTAACATTCGTTAGTTACGACTACATAAAGAATTCTTTCAAGGTAGCTATAATACCATGTTATAATGTTAATGGTTATACAAGATCTTTAAACATTTAGCATCATTTCATCATAACCATAGAATTAGGATCATTGAAAGAAATACAAGCATAGTAAGACAAAAGAACACAAAATATTTTCCTCTAGGAAACCACAAAGGAGAAAACCCAACAACTTCTTTAGTATAGATTTTGTCACCAAGTGCAATGCCAACCAAGATAAGATGAACCCCAAATACAATAGAAACTATCTCTCCTCTCCAACAAGCCTATTCTTTCTCTCTTTTGCGTACTTAATTGAGTGAGAAGTGTATCCAAATGAGAGGAGTGCCCTCTCTATTTATACTCATCAAGTGAGTGACCTTTTTACCTATCTGGGCCGGCCTATTACTCTAAACAAGGATGACCTCCTAGGGAGACTCAAAATAACATTTATATAATATTTCTTGTGGGTATTATAGACCTGACTTACAACATAAGGGTTACATTGATTCTTTCGAGTACATTTACATGACCAAGTACATCAATAACATATCTCGAAGGAGTTACAACAATAATACAATAAAAGTAAAATAAGAATATCTTTCGAAGTTACATTTTTGAAAAAAAGACAACACCTCTCCTGCAAATTCCTTCATGTTTGAATAGATCAATAAACCTATAGTTTTTTTATTCATCATAGTAACCCACCATAATATAAGTATGACTCTCACATTCAACTTGTTTTTCTTATCATTTGGAATATGACCCTAAGTTATATCCAAATGTTCTAATATGTCTAAATGAGGGTTTTATTCTACTCCATTTCTCAAGAGAAATCATATCGACAATAGATTTGGTCCAAATCATGTCGAAAAGGTAGTTTGAGCAGAAGACAACCTATGCATAAAATCTAATTGGCATACCTTTCTCTTGGAGAAAATATTGTGCCATTTTGGTAAAATTCCAAGTCTTCTTTTTAGTAACATTGCTTGTTGAGGTTTGTAGGGTACAAATATATACTAACATATAATATGAAATTACAAGTAGCTCTCAAAGTCCTTGCTCACATATTGTCCTCCATTTTTAGATCTTATACATTTAATAGGTCAACTATATAGTTTTCAATGTATGTCCTAAATTATTTGAACTTTTAAAATACATGATCCTTGTTATTCTAGAGATACCCAAGTATACCAAGAAAAAATATCAATGAAGGTAAAACCATAACTTGCACCTACTAATGATTTTTGTTCATTGTACAAGGTCACTATAGATAAGTTATAGCTTAGTCTTTTCTCTGCAAGTCTTTCTAGACACATGTAGTGTGGTGACGCTTTCCAAGAACACACCCTTTACAAGCACCATCATAAGGAACTACCCTTGTTATCACATTTACGATATGACACTTCATCATCAATTTCATACTTTGAAATTTCACATGACCATGTCACTCATGCCAAATTATACCTTAGTCATTGGTCTTCGCTATGAATATAGTTGGTATTGGTACCTAATTATGAAAACATAGAACTATACAATATATCTTTAGGGTAAAAAAATAACTTATATAACAACAAATCTATCAACCTTCTTGTCAGTGACTCTAGTTTAGTTGGGCTATAGACAATAGATTGGAAATCCAATTTGGTATAGGGTATACATCAATGATCACACCATTATGATATTTAGTTTTCCTGCAATAGACAGTAGTAGGTGCATAATTATATGCAACAAATGTTTCTTCTCTTGTAGCTTTACTATAATGAAAAATAAAAGAGAAGCATCCTTAGCAAGAATGGGTAAAATTACAATTGAATATGCACCCACATTGGGAAGAATGAACATGCAATTCCTAAGAATTACTAACATATAAAGTATAGTGTCTCCCTTACCTTTCGAAATTTGATGCTGCAAGTCTATCAGTTGACTAGTCAACACCTCACCTTCAAGTTTCTTAATCATAACCTCAAGATATTTTGCATTCGTATAAAAAATCTTCTTGACATGTATTTTCTTTCCATATTATCGACACGTAATTTTCTTCTAATCTTTCTTAGTTGATGATACATCATCATGCTTCTTTTGGTTGATTCAATTGGCATATCCTTATCTTCATAACCTCCGTTATCTTTCTCCTTATTGTATCCTCAAACTATTTATCTATAATTATGTTAATCTTTGCTATAAAAAAATGTTGGAATGAATAAAGCATCTCTATTAGAAGTTTGTTTTGTCTTAGTTGGAGTTGGGAGTTTGTTTTGTCTTAGTTGGAGTTGAGAGATTCTCTCTAAATAGATCTCTTATTTTTAGTGTGTGGTCAAGATATTCCCTTGCTAATTTGTTAGTGTGTGTAATATGGCATCTCTATCTTGAGGTAAATATTGATGTATAAATATGTACCACTTGTTGATGTTAATTTGACACCTGGAACTCTTTGTTTTGTGAAAAAACATGTCCACTCTCCCATTTCTATCATGGTATAAAATCACTCATTTAGGCCTAACTTCCTCATGGAAGAGCCCGAGAATATGGAACGTCTGAGAACATGAAAGAGATTGAGTGGTGATCTTCATAGGTGTAGGAGAGAGTGTATGTTTTTGGTTCTTTTAGTGTTTTCTACAATAGCTTGTATGTGTGTTAGTTGTTGATCTATTATATATAAGGGTTTTTCCGTCGTTCATTGTTTGATTAGAATTGTAGTGTTATTAATAAGTGTAGTGAATACTAATATAGACCGAAAAATCTATTGGATATTGTTACTATAATAATTTGGGCCGCGTTGAAGAACAAGAGAGGTATCTTCATAGAAGGGGAAGTTGGAGAAATATAGAAGGATACAAAAATTGATCCTAGAATGCAAACAAAGCTGGAGGGATGTGATAGAATATTTGTTGGATGATTCTACTCTAGATGCAAGAAGAGCCAATAATTAGGATTACTACAAGCATGACTACAATCATCAAAAGTTCTCTTCTGAAAAGGCCAAGTTCATTGTGATTCTGCAAGTAGGGGCATTCAACCCTGCCAAATATTTCATCAACAGGGTCATCCATGGTACTAATGAGATGGATATTCACCATGGGAAAGAAATTGACAGCATAGGCATAAATTCCTAAATTCACCCAAGGAAAAGATATAGTTGACCATATCAATACCTATGAGAAAGAATGGAAAAGGACTGGCTACCACGATGAATGGGATTGGTCACATATGTTTCTAAGTACATTAATGACCTTCCCAATAAATGGTACAAGATCACAGAAGCAATGAGAGAAACATTTAATTGGTAGTATCTTAAAGAATATTTCATTAAAAAAATTTCATTTACTTCCATCGAGGATAATCTCAAATAAGTTGTTCAAGAAATTCAAAATTTCATTAAACCATTAGATCCACTAGTCAATCCAATCAAAACTACATCTAATCATCAATTGGTCTTGACTTGCAATAATATCACGATAGACCAAAAGAAGCTAGTTCTCCTCTTAACTCGCTTGGAGTTAGAAAATGAAAACATCCCAGGGAAAATCTTCATATGGAATAAATATCACCCCGACACACTCTACCTAGATAACTACGTCAAGAAAGTATCTACTAAGCTAAGGAAAATGGAGAGGTCATAGAAAAATATCGCCCCCATCTTTTACAAAATTTAAAGAATGAAAATGCCACATCAAAGGATAAAAAACACCTCAATGGATGTATGCATAAATCAATACAAAATAATTCGACATATCCATCGACAACAAACCTATGTTAGCAAAAATAGGATATTATTTGTTAGAGAAACAAACAACATATATGGTGAATCTTCTTAAAGAGTATCATAGCGTTTTTTATAGAGACTATAAAGATTTAAAAGGATTGTTAGAAGAAATGGGAGAAATGAAAATAGACATTATGCTATATGCAAAACCTGTCAAGAAGAGACCATATAAATTATCCCATAAATATAAAGATATGGTTAAGAGAGAAATAGAAAATATGTTAGAGAGAAATAGAAAATATGTTAGTCGCATGAATCATATATCTATTCATCTAGTCAAAGTGGTCTAGTCCAATGGTTGTCAAATCGAAGAAGCATGACACTAAAAGGGTTCATATGTGTGTAAATTTCATATGATTAAATAGAGTAACCTTCATAGATATGTTCCCTACACCCTTCGCGGATGAAATTATCACCTAAGTTGCAGTCCATGAATTTTATTCTTTTACACATGGATTTTTAGTCTATAATTAAGTGCCCATAGAAAAAGAATACCAACATAAAATTACATTTGTGTGTGACTTAGGGTTGTGGAAATTGAACCCAGTGATAGATTAATTTTACTCACAACAATTAACAATTGATCATGCAAAATCACTCACAAAAGAGACTGAAATTGGAGCTGAACACTAAAATGTATTCACTTAGTGTACAATATCCAACCCTGTAACATAATAGGTTTCTGAATAAATAAAATACATCAGGGATTCGAATGCATGAGGAGCAATTCGAATCTAGCATAAAGCAGGCTTACTAAAATTAAGCAAATCCCCCATAGGTGCAAAAAGCTGGGTCCAAATCAGTCATGGAGCTCACAAATTGGAAAAAAGGTTTAGGCAAGATAAAGAGTGATGGAATGACAACTCATACATGCTTTTCCAAGGAGAAAAGAGTGGAGGATGTAAAGGACAAAAAACTAGTTCACCTCACCTAGTCTAGCTTTTCCATTTGCCTTAAAACACTGAAAAAGCAGGCAATACAGCAGAAAAAGCAAAAGGGCGCCTAGGAGGCCAGGAATAAAGTAGAATTGATTCCTTGAGGTTTCCCAAGCACTACATGAGTCAAATAAGGCAAGTTTGACCACTATGGATAGGTAAAAGACAACTTGCACAAGGTGGGACACATGAACTAGGCAAATAAGACAAAAATAATTAAATTAATGTCTAAGGTAGTAAAATATGGGTTGATTATTCTAACACCCCCCCTTAATCCTGAGTTATGAGTAATATATCAGAAAATTATAGGGCCTAGCAACAAGGCTTAGTCACCCTTTTACATACTACATGTCCATACAACCAAGGAAAGAGGCAAAAACCACATGGGAAAATCCTCCCTTAAACATGGATTGTAAAACAAAATTTGGAAATCTTGTCTTCACTCATGCTTCACAGCATGATCACCAATCCCCAGCAGTGATTTGAGATTGCTAAAGGTCTTCTCACAAAATGCTTTGGTGAAGATATCAGCTACTTGTTCTGAAGATGAACAGAAGAGTAGGTGAATGGTGCCATCATGCACAAGCTCTCTGATGTAGTGCATATGGATCTCAATGTGTTTGGTTCTCTGCTTCTGAACTGGATCTTTGCAGATTCGAATGGTACTCTGGTTATCACAATGGATGGTATTTGAGTACTCTGATTCGAAGCCACACTCTCCAAGTAAACCCTGCAACCATAAACATTGAGTTGCTACATTAACAACTCCTCTGTACTCTGCTTCTGTAGATGAGAGTGCAATGGCACTCTGTTTCTTGCTTGACCAGCTGATTGGCCCTTCTGCAAGCATGAACACATATCCTAATGTGGACTTTCTATCTGTTCTATCACCTACCCAATCACTGTTAGTAAATCCAATCAAATCAAGATCAGATTTTGCTTTATAGAAGATCCCATGTGTCCTTGTTCCCTAAACAAAGTTAAGGATCCTTT
>LPNX010784020.1:168864-232918 GCA_001517045.1 Pseudotsuga menziesii
AAAGGTCTCATTGTAATCTATGCCATGAAACTGTGAGTAGCCCTTGGCTACCAATATAGCCTTGTACTTCAGTGGTGAACCATCAGCAGCAAATTTGGTCTTGTAGACCCACTTACACTGAACTAACTTCCTTCCTGGGGGAAGATCCACTAGCTCCCATGTGTTGCTCTTCTGGAGTGAGCTGAACTCCTCCTTCATGGTTGTTTGCCATCTTGGATCTCCTGCTACTTCTTAATATGTTTGAGGATCAGACTCCACCATCAAATAACATTTTTCAGCAAACATAGGATCCTTCATGCACAGACCACTCTCAAATTGAGATCTAGTCCTCCTTGGGTCATTGGGATCCCCAGCTAGCTCTCCTGCTACATGTAGTGTCTTGGCTGCCCATTTTGTCCTTGTAGGGATGTTAGGGTCTGCAATAAACTCATCTCCATCAGACATATCAGAATCAGCATGTTCAACAAACTCTTTACTTACTTCCTGAGGTTCAGGTGGAGAAGAGGCTTCTCCAACTTCCACTGCTGCAAGGGGTTCTTCTTCAAACTGAACACACCTTTCAATAAAGGCTTTGTTTGTGCTCAAATTTATCAGCTTGTACCCTTTTGAATCTTTAGAGTATCCAACAAAAAGACACTTTTGGCTTTGGGGCTGCAAAGCCTTCTTCTTCTCTGTTGGAATTCTAGCCCAAGCCTTTGAGCCAAAAATCCTGAAATGGGTCACATCTGGCTTGTGCCCACTCCATGCTTCGAAGGGAGTCATATCATCAAGATGTTTATGAGGCACCCTATTTTGGATATAGGCTGCATAGTTTATAGCTTCATCCCAGTACTTTGGTGGCAAATTTTTGGCCTCCATCATGCATGTTGCCATCTCCTTCAGTGATCTGTTCTTCCTCTCAGCAACACCATTCTGTTGTGGTGTGTAAGGGATAGAATGTTGCATCTGAATACCTGCATCTGCACAATAATTAATAAACTCAGACTTGAAATACTCACCACCATTGTCAAATATGAGGACCTTGAGTTTCCTCCCAGACTGGTTTTCAACCAAATCCTTAAAGACTTTGAAGAGGCCAAAAACTTCAGACTTGTGTTTCAGGAAGTAAACCCAGCAATACCTGGAAAAGTCATCAATAAAAGTCAATGCATATTTGGCCTGACTCATGGATATATGAGGGAATGGGCCAGCAACATCACTATGGATCAGCTCGAGGGGTGCAGAGGTTCTCTCATGACTAGCTCTCTCAAATTTATGCTTTGGGTGTTTTCCTAGCATACAACCTTGGCAGAATCCTTTGGAAAATTTTATCTTGGGAAACCCTATGACCATCTCTTTTTCACTAAGATCAGAAATATATTTGTAGTTTAGGTGGCCAAATATTTCATGCCAAATCTTGCTTGCTTCATTAGCATGAATCAGAAGAGCAGAGGGGTTTGAGTAGGGTAGGAAGTGTGAGAACATGTATACCTTTTGAGCATGATTTGCAACTCCTTTTGCAATGACTTTACCACTTGAGATCTCTGTGATATCAACTTCATCAGGGGAGAATATGACCTTTTTAGGAGACCCAGTGTAAGTCATCTGGTACACTGACAAGAGGTTGGAGGCAAGACCAGGCACATACAACACATTGCTGAACTAACCATGATCAAGTTCAATCCTCCCTTTTCCCAAACTTTCAGTGAGAGAGTCATCTCCCAGTACTATAGGTGGTCCTTTCGACATGTCAAGTGAGGAGAATGCCTCCTTGGTCGAAACCATGTGTCTTGAAGCTCCAGAATCGATGATAAAACTGGGTGAGCTTGATGTGCCAGCAACCAATGCATGAACTCTCTCTCTGTCATCTAAACTTGATCCTCCTTCTCTCTTCTTTGAGTATTCTGGAAGGGAGATGCCATTCTTCTCCAGGAGTTGGGTCAGCATGTCAATTTTCTTTTTCATACAAGAGCTTTCAGAGTGATTGCCCTTATTGCAGTATGCGTACTTGTTCATTTCACCTTTATTTTTCTTCTTCTGGTAGTTCTTCTTGGAACCTTGTGGCTCCTCCGGAGACTTGTTTTTGTCTCTCTTTTGCTCAGGTGGCTTTTTAGCTTTCTTTTTGCTTTTTGAATCCACCTTCGAATCTCCAGCAATCAGAGCTTGATCTTTGGATGGTTTGATGGTGCCCATCATCACCAGCTTGTCTTGTTCTTGTGTGAGAGATTCCATGAAATCTGCAAGGCTAGGCATCTTCTAGGTTTGAGCTGTCAGTTTTGTGGCATAGAAGGTCGAAACAAACACTGAATAGTTAGGGCCTAGCTTTGAGAGAATGGCCAGGATGAGCTGATCATCCTTATTTTCGATCCCACACTGTTTCAGCTGCAAAACAAGTGCTTTGAACTTGGAGAAATATAGCTGTAGGGATTCAAAGCTATTTGGACTCAGAGAAATCAGCTCATTTTCGATTTGATGTCCCCTCATCTCATCTGTCTTTCCAAAAATATCAGTAATATTCTCCCATACTTCATTCGGTGATGTCAATCCATCAAGATGGAAAAGGAGGTCTCTAGAAATACTCAGACATAGGAGACCATAGGCCTCATCCCTCCTGTTGTGCCATTTTATCTTCTCTACAACTGCATTGGGCTCTGCTTCTATTGCCATAGTCACCCTGTAGAGGCCTTTTTCTCTCAACAGTATCTCCATCTCTGCTTTCCATTCAAATAAATTGAAAGGAGTCAAGATGATCTTCTGAGATTGATCCATAGCTAGAAATCTTGTCTGGGCTGTCAGTAGAAGGCTCCCAGTCACTAATGTCGAACCTACAAAACAATTTTTGGAGGAGAGAAACAATCTACAGTGGCTCTGATACCATGTGGAAATTGAACCCAGTGATAGATTAATTTTACTCACAACAATTAACAATTGATCATGCAAAATCACTCACAAAAGAGACTAAAATTGGAGCTGAACACTAAACTGTATTAAATTAGTGTACAATAGCCAACCCTGTAACATAATAGGTTGCTTAATAAATAAAATACATCAGGGATTTGAATGCATGAGGATCAATTTGAATCTAACATAAAGCAGGCTTACTAAAATTAAGCAAATCCCCCATAGGTGCAAAAAGCTGGGTCCAAATCAGTCATGGAGCTCACGAATTGGAAAAAAGGCTTAGGCAAGCTAAAGAGTGATGGATTGACAACTCATACATGCTTTTCCAAGGAGAAAAGAGTGGAGGATGTAAAGGACAAAAAACTAGTTCACCTCACCTAGTCTAGCTTTTCCATTTGCCTTAAAACACTGAAAAATGGGCAATAAAGTAGAAAAAGTAGAAGGGCACATAGGAGGCCAGGAATAAAGAAGAATTGATTCCTTGAGGTTTCCCAAGCTCTACATGAGTCAAATAAGGCAATTTTGACCACTATGGATAGGTAAAAGACAACTTGCACAAGGTGGGACACATGAACTAGGCAAATAAGACAAAAATAATTCAATTAATGTCTAAGGTAGTAAACTATGGGTTGATTATTCTAACAAGGGTCATTCGCTTAGAAATTCATGCCTTTTGGGTTAAAAAAATCACCTGCAATATTTTTTAGAATAATGATCAAATATTTTAGGAGTTCTTATATAAAACCATGGTTGTTTACTTTGAAGACTGGACCATATATACATTGTTAACCAATCATATTAAGTGGCTCTGTCTAATGTTGGAGAGATGCATACAGATTCAACTATCCTTAAATATTAAGAAGTGTTATTTTGTCACACCCATTGGAATACTTTTGGGGCATGTTTTCTACAAATAAGGAATTAAGTTCAACTTGGAAAAGATATAAGTTACCTTGTCTTAAATCCCCATGTGAACCCCAAGAAAGTTAGAATACTTCTAGGACATATAGGGTATTATCAAAAATTTATTCAACATTATTCAGACATGACAATCCATATGGAAGAGTTGCTCAAAATAAATTCTAAGTTTACATGTGTTGGAATATATTAAACCCACTCAATACTTAGGATAAAATAATTAATCATTATTTGATTAATTATCTACCCACTAGCTTAATTTGTTGGCATCCACTTGCACCTTAAAGTAAACACATGCCATCTATACCCTAGGAATTATCTAGTTCTGAATATGGGTTGATCTTGACCACTTTATGGACATCCAGAATTGGTAACTGCGCTTTACTACATATTCAGCTTTATTCTACTTTATCCTGCTTTTATGTGGATAACGTAAAGCTAGTTAACTAGGAAACTGGGTTCCTTTGTTTCCAACCGATCCTTCATGACTTTCTCTCCATTTTCCAAGATTAGCATGGTTTTCCATCACTCTTGACAACTCACTCATGCTTTTGCTAATTCACGAGGTCCTTGACTTATTTGGGAAGTGCTTTAGCCACCTATGGGAGTTTATCATATTTGGTAAGTTTGATTTATGAGATATCAATGAGTTGTCTTCCATCACAAATCTCCTTTATAAGGATTTATTACCATTGTAATAATATCAATTATCATTTATTGATCATTCATTAATGTTTGTTCATTAATTCCTCTTCTTCTCTCCCTATGCTAATTCTCTGCAATTCCTAGTGAGGTTAATTGTGTGCTTCGCAGTCTTAGCTTGTTCATGGAATTCATGTTTCCATCAAGGATTTAGAATTATGACATGGTATCAGAGCCTAGTATATCAAATTTTTGACATGGTATCAAAGACTAGTATATCAAATGTTTTACATGGTATCAGAGCTTTGGGAGCTCATCAATTTATTCTCCTTTCAGATTTGCAAGTTTATTTGCAGGTGCAACAAATTCAATATGGATTCGAAAGTTCCTCTACTATATTCTTTCAACTATGCTTATTGGAAGCCAAAGATGAGAACATAATTTAAGAGGAAATGTCTCTTTTATGTCTCCATTGGTGCTTTGAGAAAACCTGAGTTTAATGAAGAGAATATTGACTGGCTGAATAATTGTCATAGAGTTTATGGAATCATGAGCTTGGCAATGTCTCCAAATGTACATCATCTCGTAGATTCTGTTGAATATCCATTTGAGCTTTCGAAAAATTTGGGAAAAGCTTTTGGTGTGCATGAAGTAGAAGATGAAGCATGGAGCGAACCCGAAATATCCTCATGTGCTCTCTCTCAAGATATCTTGGCCTCTACATTCTCTTATGAAGTTATTTATGATGAACAAGTTTCTCATATAGTTCATGCTGCTGCTACCCTCTTTGATTCAAATGCTTCCTCCTTCAATGGAGAAGCAAATATTGAAGAGCAATATTTTTTTGTGTCTCTTGTAGATACTAATGATGAAAAAGAAGTGGAAGATGGAGATGCTATTGTTATTGATGATGATTCACTCACACATTCATTGTTATTTGTGTCTTTTATCTTAGATTCTGAGATATATGTGTCACATCCTTCACACTTTGTGCATAACTCTCGCATTGATGGTGTGCAACCCAGTGACTTCCAAGATGTTTTCTTATCCATATCGATTCCTCCCTTCCACTTACCATACTTTCTCTCATGTGCTTTTGCATCTCCTCCTTTATTCTTGGCATCAATCCTCAGAGCCTCCTTGAAGATTTTGAACATCGCCTTCCTTCCTCCTTTCATACTTCTACTATAGAGGATTCATTATTAGTGTATTCCCATGAGTCTACTGATATGCTTATATGTGTTCTTTTGGATTATTTGGAATCTATATCAACCCATGGATCCCGTGCATTCGCACTCTTTGATCCTATTCCTTCTCTATGTTCCTACATGATCACTTGAACACATCCTCTATGTGTAAATGAAGTTGGATACCTCATACATTCGCTTGGAATCTTATTTCACCTATCTAGAGCTGATTTCATCTCTATGTTCAAAGTTCAAGTCATTAAATCACCTTGGAGCTGATTATAACTCTCAAGAGATTTCATATCATTGGATCTATGGTCCTAGTTTCCATCTTGCAGTTGTCCTTGATCTAGGTGAGCAGATTTTTCAATTTCCTAAGAAAAAGATTCCTCCAGACATCAGCATTTAGTTTGGAGCAGCATCAACAACATTTTTTGGTTTTCCTCTCATGTCCTATCTTGAGGGAGGATTTTCCCAATGTGGTTTTGCCTCTTTCCTCATCTTTTTGGACATAATAATTGTTAAAGGGTGACCATAGCCTTGTTGTTGGGCCCTATATACACCTATATTTTTGGCATACAATCATAAATTCAGACTTAAAGGGGGTGTGTTGGAATATATTAAACCCACTCAATACTTAGGGTAAAATAATTAATCATTATTTGATTAATTATCTACCCACTAGCTTACTTAGTTGTCATCCACTTGCACCTTAAAGTCAACACATGGAATCTATATCCCAGGAATGATTTATTTCTTATTCTAGGTTGATCTTGATCACTTTATGGACATCTAGAATTGGTAACTGCGCTTTACTGCAGATTTTGCTTTATTTTGTTTTATCCTGCTTTTCTATGGATAAGGTAAAGCTAGTTAACTAGGAAACTAGGTTCCTTTATTTCCAACCTATCCTTCATGATTTTCTCTCCATTTTCCAGAATTAGAATGTTTTTCCATCACTCTTGTCAACTCACTCATGCTTTTGCTAATTCGTGAGGTCCTTGACTGATTTGGGAAGTGATTTAACCGCCTATGGGGGTTTATCATATTTGGTAAGTCTGATTTATGAGCTATCAATGAGTTGTCTTTCATCAAATCAAATATCATTTATAAGGATGTATTACCATTTTAATAATATCAACTATAATTTATTGATCATTCATTAATGTGTGTTCATTAATTCCTCTTCTTCTCTTCTTATGCTAATTCTCTGCAATTCCCAGTGAGGTTAATTGTGTGCTTAGATTCTTATCTTGTTTATGGAATTCATGTTGCCATCAAGGCTTTAGAATTGTGACAATATGGACATAATAATGTACAGAATCGTTTGATATTCTTAAATGGAAACTAGTCGAAGCCTCGATCCTCCAATTTCCATATTGCTCTAACAAATTTTATGTACACATTCAATGCATTGGATATTGCAATCAACACAATACTAACCCATCCAGGCGATGGCAGGATCGACTATCTCAATGCTTATGCTAGTTATAATTTAAATAAAGTTTAGTGTAATTATTCAACTACATAGTGGGAAGAGCTAGGTATGATTTTCGCTCTGCAAAAATATTGTCATTATTTATTGGATAACCCATTTGTATTTTTCATAGATCGTGAGGCTTTGAAATAATTAGTCAATAAGCTAGTGCATGATGGAATAATATGTTGATGGCTTCTACTATTATAGGAATTTGAATTTGAGATAGTTTTCTGAACTAGAAATTCTAATGCTAGACCTAATCACCAATAGTGTATAGAAACATGAGAATAATATGTTGGAATAGATGACGAATTACCTGATACAAACCTTTTAGAGTTGAATATGTATCGATTGAAGTAGAATATATAACACAATTCATGTAGGAAGGACATGCTCTAGAAGGTACAACTTATAAGAATAAGAAAATACTATCTATGCACCACACACTTTAATCAATATATTCCTATATAGATGAGGACAATATGGCATACTCCATCGGTGTGTGCTTGACCATGAGAAAGATTCCATCATCTACAAGGCACACTTGAGGAAAACTATAGCCCATTTCCAAATAGACATAACAGTTAAGAAGATACTACAAGTTGGACTATGATGGCCAACGCTCAACAAAGACTACAACACTTTTATTAGTAAATGTGATAAGCGCCAACAAATGGGACGACTGTTGTGACAAAATAAATGTCATTAATAGTAGTTAACCCAAGCCTAACATTCAAAATATAGTCCATAAACTTTGTTGGAACATTCCTAGTGCCTTGTCGATGAACAAGCACTCGATACATTATCACTTTAGTCAAATACATCACCAAATGGGAAAAACCAAAATTAATTGAAGCATGTACAAGTAAAGTAGAATAAAAATCAATCATTGTTACCATATTTGGATATCCCCTCATGTTAATTAACAATAGAGGAATGCATTTTTATTAATAATACCATATCAATATTACTCAAGGAATTCATGATAAGTCATCATCAGAGTTCAACATACCATCCTCATTCAAATGGTGCTATAGAAGCATTTAATAAGACACTTACTAAAGGATTAACAAAATATTACGACATCAACAAGGGTGAATGGGACAACATAATGTCAGCCATCCTATGGGATTATAGAACAACATATAAGAGATTAAAGGGACATGCACCATTCAAGTTAGTATATGGAGAATAAGCGATTGTGCCACTTGGTTTCAAACAACAAGCCCCAATAATTGCACGAGTATTACACTTAGATACCATACATGATACTCAAGATAGGTTATTTGATCTACATAAAATAGAATAGCAAATTTTAATGGTTATGCATCACCAAGAAGTCCAAAAACAACAATATAAATATTTGCATGAAAGAAATATTAGGAAAAAGGACATTTCAGTCCATGACTATTGAGGAAACAAAGAATAAAGTTACCACCAAGTTGCAGATAAAAAAAAAATTGAACAATGAAGGTTAGCACTGATGGTAGCAACTAAGGAAACCATTTTTTCCCTACCGCCCCCTAAGAAAAAGTTTTAAATAATGCAAAAGTCTGATGTAGAGGAACCAATATATGTATGAAAAAACCATGCCTCCATCCCCAACCTGATTATTGGAATAAATTCCCCAACCTACAACATTAGTTTCTCCAACCATGTCTATGATTCTTGAAATTAGAAAAATTCTTAATACTTTATCAACTATATTTCCCCAACTCTAGCAATTAAACATCGTACAACTTACCGCTAAAGGTACATCTTCGTGTCCAGTTCACCTTCTCCCATGTCGCAGATTTACAAGTCACCTCAATCTAAGAAAACATTCCATCTTCCTTAAATAAAATATGTCCTCAATCCTAAAATTTAATTTCCTAAAATAACCTTACCATCCATGTCACAAATGAAACATGGTACCTTTTCTCTTGTTTATGTCACTTGTTGAGGTATCAACCTTATAAGTTGAGTGAGGTTAGGGTAGGAAAAATTTCCTTCTCTATAGATGTTAGCAGCAACCCTTCTAATAGCCATACTTTTACTTTCAACTTTCTTCTCCAAACTAAAAGCTTTATCCACCAATTTAGGTTCAAAGAGACATACATCATGTTGAATTCGCTGTTTTAACATGCCCACAAAAATATCTAATCAATTATCTCTTGAATGTTCTTTACTATAAGATGCAATTTCTAAAACTACTTAATGTACTATATAACTATTAACCTTTTTGCTTGAGATTTATCAATTGAATAAATAAATTGTTGTTGTTAATATACCAATAATATTCTATTAATTTATCCATAAATACCTAAGAGACAACAGGGTCATTTTTTATGGTTACAAATTTATTGGTACCATACAAATTGATCAATTTTTAAATACAATAATGCAATAGTGTTGGCCCTAGGGAACAATAGGGAGAATTCAGTTAGAATTCTTCCCAAGAAAGTGTAGAGTCTAGTCGCAGGAAGAAGAAGATGCGATAGAAGCATATGAAGAAGGAATAAAGGATTTGCAGTGGAAGAAGTTGTGGAAGGAATATCTAAGAAAGAAGAATTCGTCTCAAAGGAATTTGTGATAGGAGAAGAGTTCACGACAGAAGAGAATCCACGACAGAAGAGAAGCCGTGACAGAAGAGAAGTCGTGGAAAAAGAGAAGTCACAACATAAGGAAAGGATGCGACGAGATCATCCACGGCAAAAGGAACCATGATAGAGAAGGCATGCAGTAGCTAAAAAGGACAGCTCGAGATATTGTGGGTACAAATTCGACTAGAGTCACACGTTCTTTAAGGAATAAAATCATCTTTGTATTTTGTGCCTATACTACCTACTAACAAGTGTAAATAGAATATGAATGACAACATGTTGGCTAACATAATGAAGTCGGTTGAATGCGACATGTAAAGAGTCTATAAAAGGAATATCCCAAGTTATATGTGGGTTACTTACTCCCTCGGTTGCTTAGTTCCTAGTCAGTCAGTTGTGTCTATAAGAAGAGAAGTAGAAGAGAGAAGAGAGGTCAATTCAAGCTGTGTGTGGATCAATAGTAGAGTGAAGTAGGGGAATATCCAGTGACAGAAGACTAGAGAGCATGAGAGGAAGGAGGAGTTTGTATAGATAAGAGAAGAAGATCTAGAATGGAGTCTTCAACTGAGTGTGCAAACAAAAGGTGTAATATATTTTTCATGCCACATGAAGAGCGCCTTTATGGTTTTTCTCAGATGGGTTTCCACGTTAAATATTGTGTCAATGTGTAGATGTTGATTGTGTTTATGTTGCATGAATGTTGATGATGAATGTGCTTAAGTTGCAGGAATGTATATTGTGAATAAGCGTTTATGTATTTGTTTATGAACGAGTTCTCTTATGCATGAGTTGCACTGTCGATAGATAAGCTATGTGTTAAAAGCTATATTAGTGTTATAATCTATGTTGATGGATAAGCTAAGTAGTGTTTTTTTTGTGCATAGTAAGAATAGTTAATACACCCATCGACTTCAGTTGAGCAAGTTGGTAAGGTGCCAAGGGAGAAGAAATCCCCACCCAACTGCAGAAACCTGGTTCTAGCAGTGACCCATACGAGATATCTCGAGTGAGACTGCGTCTACGTCAAAGGAACTACCAACTGAGCCTTGCTCTGTCGGGTTGATATCTTGGGCTTTTTTTTGCACAAAAAAAATGTATGAACCTGGTTCGAAGGGATAAACGCCAACAAATAGTTACCTTTTGTAAAGTTGGCATTTGATGTAGATCAAAGAATTATTCCATTTAAAATATCCATGCTATTGGATCATTTATGTCAGACTTCCTCATATCAATATTGGGAATGAACTAGTTCCTTGGTCTCTAGTTGAACCCATGATGATGTGATGAATGGTCAAATGTCAAATAATTCAACCTCATGTTCTCAAACTGTTTTTCAAATTTCTCTTTCTCCCATTCATGAGGAGTTGAATTATGAAGAAAGAGATGTCTCATCAACTTCAGAATTATAAGTCCATAGCTTCAAGATCATATTTACATGCCATCTTTTATAGGTCCTCTTTACTAGCCATATCCCTAGCCATCTTTTCGATATAGTCTTTATCAACCATCTTTTCAAGATCCTCTTTACTGGCCATCCTTTTCAACTCACTTTCTATATAATTTATTTTGCATAGCATTTGAACATGTGTCATTAAACTATCATTCAATTTCTTAACCTTTGCCTCAAATCAAATATCTAGTTACACATTTCTTCATTTTCTTCATGAGTCATGGTTAATATTTCGAGAGGTTTAGCGAGTGGAGTAATTTTTTCTCCACCTATTTCCATTATATCCCATTGATATTTAACATATTTAATCCCTATTTCCTCTTTGTTGCTCCCTTTTAATCGCCCAAAATAAATAATACAATCAAAATTTATGCAAGTTTAAATTTAACATACCTTAAAACCTTGGTTTGTGGGTTATCTTGTTGGTTGACCTTGATCCTAAATTATCTTTAAAACTTCATCACCTCTAAGTTTCATTTTTTATTCATGTCGTAGTCTGGGACTTCTCTAAAATGCCATAGGTTTGACCCATTTTTGATGTGCCAAAGGAAAGTTATGGGTTATGGAAAATTTCCCAGAACTTGCTATTTGTGTCCCTTTAAAGAGAGCGAATTTGTATGAACTAGCACGTGTTTGTTTTCTTTTTCTACTTCTGAAATTTTTTACCACAAACAATATGGTCCATTTTCCTTCTGATGTAATAGGTGGTACTCAATTTAAATCTCTCAAGTTTAAGTTATAATTTATAACAATTTTACCGAGAATACATGTTTGAGACTAGATTTTGTACTAGTAAAAAACCCTAAATTCCATAGACTCTAACTCTGAAATTATAATGAACCAAGAAATAAAACTTTTACCATAGATATTTTTCTATGTCAACTAAGGCTTCCCAAAATTTTGTTGTTTGAGATATCCCAAAAAATAGTTTAGTGAAAATGGGTCTGATACCAAATCTTATGAAGCAAATTCCCAAAATAGCATAAGAAGAGAAAGAGACAGTAGCCAATGTAGGGCTTAACAGGGGGATATCTCGTGTAAATTCTTGGGGAAACTGCATCAGTGTTATTGTCATTTATTCTTTATATAATCAACATTCTTCTTTCATGTTATGATTATTTTCCTCTCTTGGGTTAGGGTAAATTGATGTGAATCCTATTTAATTACGACTATTATGCCTAAAAATGGCAAGAGAATCCCATGTCCTCATGGTTGATAAGAGGTTTTGGAAGTTGGGGATTTTGTGTTAAAAATATTAGAGAAAATGAGATCGTTTTGAGGTAAAAATCATTGCTAGAATGTCCACAATATCTAAAGAAAAAACAATTGAATTTAAAAGTTTGTTATTGTTTCTCATAGATAAATACAAGAGTTCTCTCTTTCATGTTATTCCCAAAAGGAAACCAACAATATTGGGCTCTTTATAACTACACTAAATAACATTGCAAGGTAAGAATATCCATAATGGATTGTTGGACAACGAAAGGTAATATTTTCCTTCTGTTGTGTAGGCCAGTGAAAAGCAATGTTGTGGTTGATCGATGGCTAGTTAAGGGTCTAGAGTAGGGAAAATTTAAGGATCGATAATTTTCTTAAACTGTAGAAACCTTGGTGAATCTAATTAATTGTCAAATTTCCAACCATAAAATTTTTGGCATACTTTTAAAAAAATATTTAAATTTCTAATTTTTTATATAGATTTTAGATGATTTTGATGATTTTTAGAGGAAAAAATTTTAATCCTATGGAATTTGGGTGAACATATTAGAAAAAAATGGTGAATATTCTTTTCAAAAAAAGCCTCGAAAATTGGCCCATGGGATAAATTTTGCGCCTAAATTTTTCCATATTCTAGACTGGTCAATAGTAAGCATATTGGCTTTGTCGTGAGAGAAATGCATAGTCAAGATAAGTGAGGTTAGATCCCTATAGGAGTTTCCTTTTCCTTGTTGGTATTATGGTTTGGCATGGGGCTGGAATTTTTTAGTGTCCCTAATAGACCCTAGTTCCTACAGAATTTGTTAATGTAATATACTTAAACCTAGCAATTTAGAGCAGAGGAAAGAAAAACACAAGGGAAAATAGATAAAAACAAAAAAAAGGATCTCTTGAGATATTAAAAATATAGAGCTATGTTTGTTTTCATCTTCAAGGGGGAAATATCCAAGATAAAACTTCCAAACACAATCACAATTCTTGACTAAACATTACATAGCTTACTACTCTATATATAGTTCTCTAATAGCCAAAGAGCTAACTACTTGTAGTCCCTCTTTTAATTAGGGTCAACCACCTAGGATCCTTTATTTAATAAAGAGGTCCCTTTCACTTTAAGTCACTACCCACTAACTATATAATGAGACTTATATCGTTGTACATCAATAAAGTAAGGAGGTTAGGTAGTCACCCTGCCATGACCTTTGTAATGTGTTTGGTGAGGAGGCACCTCAACGGACTCACCTCACTCGGGCAAGCTTAGCAAGGGAGCTTTCCTAGGAAACCAATGAGGGCTTGGAAACCCGAATTGGGAGCCCCTTAGCTATTCCATGGGCATGCGTGAAGCTTCAACAGGTAGGTGGAGCCAACCATTAGTGGGAAAGAGGCATTGTGGGATCGACAAAGTTAGAGTGGGCTTCAACAAGTAGGTGCACCAAATAGATCGACTTGGGATCTTAGCAAAAGGTGCACACAAACCCAAACAAGTGCATGACAGTGATTAGGGAGAGTGACATAGGTTGAGCACATCGGCTAGCAGGAAAGTAGGGCGCATTCCCAAGGAATGCAGAATTCCAAAGTGAACCGAAATAATCCCAAGGCATGGAAATCCTATGTGCAGTACAACACATTTTGGAAGCTTAGGCAAGGGAGCATGTTGAGTGTTGACCGGTTGGGACTTGGGAGAAAACAAGTGTGGGCAGAGTGTGCTAGAGTGGGTGTATGCCAAAATTTTGCGGATGACCAAAGAAGCAAGTGGGTTGGAAGGCTTAGCGTGTGGGAGTGGGTATCCATAAGGAAGAATCCCTTCGGTTCCCTTGACCCAACCCACTAGTATAAGTAAGGCATATGGAAATGGCTCAATGGGAGGCATTTACCAAGTGATGAGAATGCACTAAGTTAGAGCAGGCTTGGGTGGGAACATTCTCATAAGGGTATACTAGGGCTAATGCATGGATTGGTATAGGATTGGTGCAAAAAATTACAAGTGACAAAGGTGGTGACTATGTCTGCATCAGGGGGAAACTCAACAACAGGAAGTGTGGTAGACTCTTTGTTGGGGTTTCTTGAGAGCACACTAGTTGGGCGCTCTCTTAGGTGGTTTCTCTGTGGATGCCCCTGTCTTGATGTAATATTGTAGCTACTCTTGTATATTACAAATGATGTTTTAGGCATGTTCGTCTTGGGGTGTCACCTCCACTATGCCTCTTGTGTCTTCTTGTGTGCTATGGCTAAGTTATATTGAAAGGGTTAAGGGTTAACAATGAAACTGGATAGGTAACAATTGAAGAAGAGTAAAGCTTAAAGTGTTAACTAATTCTTCCACGTGTTAAGAGGTGTAGTTTGTCGGACTCCCAACCTGGGTTGGTCTTCACATCGGCTAGGGGGTTCTTGGGAAGTACTACACAACCCAATGGAGGGAATGAAGCTTAAGATTACATGACATGTTGGTATGGGGCCATGACATGTGGTATTCGGGTTGAGATAAGAATCTGGGTAATCTCTTCATCGATACACAGAAGGTTGATGAATTTTTCCACAGTTGGGAAGCAGAATGTGGAAGACACAAGTAAAAGTGACGGGAGGAAACATTGAGTCATAGTGCACCTGGAACATCTTCAGGTGACCATTTGGAAGAATGTTTGGTAGGAATTTCCTGTGAGGTAAGGCATGCCCAGCAGCAGACATGAAAGGGTGAATTCCACCCAGATTGATGGATTCAATAAGAGGAGTGTTGGGTAGATTTCAAGTGGTATGAAGGGACTATGATTTAGAAGTGCCCTAAGTAATAGAGTGCCCAAAAATCAGGTAAAAACCAAATGAAGCATAGACCACCAGAGGTTCCTGGGACCCCCAACCGTAAGGTGATGTAGGTGAATCAGAAAAAACTGACAGATCAAGACTTTTGGGGTTGGATGTGCATACGGGAAGAGATGCCTAGGGAATTGTAGCACTCATAGGAGTGTGTCCTCACTAACTGGAAAGGAAGTTGATTTTGGAAGACGATCACTGAGACTATGGAATCTTTGGAAAATTTGGTAGATGGATGAAAAGTTCCCAACAAACCAGTACAATTCAATAGAAGTGTGTTCAAAACAAGTAGGTGCTCCGATTGGAAATGAGTAAGTTTGCAATGGGGAAGTGCATTCCAAAGTAGATGTTGGAGTATGAATCAAACCCAATTGTTGGATAGGGTGTGGAAGAGGTATCACACCATGAAGACAATGATGGGGAGATGGTGCCAGAAAATCCCAAGGTCAATACCAATCTTGCATTGCTTGAAAAGAGTGTAGAGCAGATGATTGTTTCCCTTTGTAAGCATGATGAGAAGGAAATAGGAACGAGGGAAGACATGGTCTGTATGTGGAGGTCCTTCAACGAGGTTGTATATAAGTGTTGAGTTGTAGTGTATGTGCTAGAAGAAGCAGTGAAAAATGATATGAATGGAAAAGTTGTGAAACTTGAATGCTTAGTGTAGGAGATTCAACTTCGAGTAAGGGATTAAGACAACGCCATCACTCTGCTGAAAAAAACTGTGGAAAGTGGGCATGACTCACCAGCAATAATGAAGATAAGCATTAAGGATATTGAACCTTATGAAAAGACTTGGAAAAACAAGGTACTTGGAAATTTTTGCTGGATGTTAAGCAGTACTTGGAATAGTTGAATAGGACTTCGGATGACACCAAGGTGAATGTTGTTGTTATGTTTAGCATAAGCATAGTGAAATTGTGGTGGAGAAACTGCACATAAGATGTTGTGGAGGGTCGTGAGATGAAAAATATTGTGTAATACCCCAGTTTTGACCCCGTTGCATTAGATGTATATATTGTAAATTATCATGGTGCGGAGCTAAAGGCCAAGGCCCCACCATCGATTGGTTATGCTATGTTTTGGATTTAAATTGTCACTGATGGTATATCGGGGCATGCGGCATACATATTGAGTTTTGTCATCATGTAAATATGCATCTTTAATTAAATAACCCAACCAGCTACGTTCGCGACAACTAAATTGAGAAGGGGCATTATTTTCACAAGGATAACGGTGGGGGAATTGTCAAACCTTGAGCCATGAGAGAAAATCCATATGTCACCACCTTGTTTTGATTTTCCCATCTTTCCTTGTTTTATCCAACCACCACCATCAAAAACTGCTACTGTTAGTTGGGGCAGTTATGGCTGGGAGTGGAGATTGGCAGGACTGTCAGTCCTTGCCCACATGCACACTCCACTAGTGTGGTTGACCTCACGATGGCAAGCAAAAAAAACTCACCACCATCACTCCAGCGGATACACCACTCTCTCCACGATAGTGCTGAGACACTCACGCACTTCTGATTGTCTATTCATCCTCACGATTGTTTTTTCATTCCTCACGATAGTCTGATTGTTCCCACGCATAGGCTTCTTTCCAGCTTGGTCTCACGCAGCCAAGAGAGAGAAGCCGTCTCCACTGTCAATCACAATTTTCCCACACAGAGGAATCGAGTGTGTTTCAATCCATATTTTGGATTTGGTTTGTATCTCTCTCGCACACTGGGTTCTGCACTGTTGTTACTCACGCAGCAAGCTGGGAGTCGTTCGGTCACTATCACCCATGATTTTTCCTGTGGAGAGCCATTTTACGCTCCGGGACTTTGTGTAAGTTTTCCTTACTGATTTGTGGCTTGTGCATATGTTTTTCCCTCTGTATTTTGGGGTCTGGTGCAAGTTTCTCTCACGCACAGGCTGGGAGATTGTATTTCTTCCCCAGTGTGGTCTGGGTAAGTTTTCCAGGTGACTTCGTTGTCCAAGACGGACTGTTGTTTCCCCCTGTTGTGAGCTGTGTTCACTAATACGTTTGGGACTATTATAATTTGCTTGGGAGTCGTTTTGGCCATGATAGGGAAAACAACAACTCAGGAGTTGTTTTCCCTGTTTCAGTTGTAACAGCTAATTGATTGCATGTGTGCAATGGTTGGTCTTCGGACTGTGTTGGGAGTAGGGATGGGGGCTTGAGTTGCTTGATAAACCTGGTGTGTTTGGAAACCACACAAATAGAGCTAGAGGGCTGGATTTCTTCTCCACAACCCCTAAATAGCACTGGAAAGGAAGGCAGGGCCTGAGGGACTGTGTAGCAGAGAAGGGACTAATTCCTTGTGTTGGGTGTGTGTGGGTGTATTAGAAGCCAGGCTAGTTCTAGTGTAGGTGTTCCTAGCTCTATAATGGGCTCACCAACTTAGCATTTAGCCTTTCCCAACTCCTAGATGGCCTGATAATCCTGACCATGTTGGCTTGGCTATCTTGTTGATGGCCTAATAAACCCAGCTGTGTTGGCTTGGCTATGTTTTGGTGTATCCTTAGCTATGTGTAAATCTGCTTATTCCTTATTCCTTGGAGAATCATGCCCAGCTTGGGGGTGGCAGCGTTGCTGAGATATTAAGGAGCACGCTGGCCTATTGTTGGGTGGAACGTTGTAGTGATATAGCTAGTTGCGGAACGAGTTCTTCATAAGATAAGTAATCTTGTCTATTTTACTTTTGCAATCCTATTTATTGTTAATGATTATGATGAACATGTCGAATGAATGCTTGTATGAATGTATGTTTCTTCTGCTGTGTATGATACATAATTGCATCTGCGTATGATACATAATTGCATCTGTGTATGTTCTACTTCAAAGCATTTGTTTCAGCATTTCTGCATTTTTATGAATTCACATGTTCATGGCACTAGTAGCCTGGATGGTTAACGCCATGGTAGCATCCTCTTCGCCAGTCAGAGGGTCGGGGACATTACAGTGTGGTATTAGAGCCAGGTTGCAGCATGGGCCTGAATGAGACATGAAGATGCAATGACAGAGGCAGGATTTATTTCTGCCCAGCAGAGATCAGAAGTCTATGACAGAAAACTTCCACAAATTTGTCTAAGTGTTTGAATTGTCGGTTCATCGGAACACTTTGCGGAAGGAATTTTGATGTAGCAGAGGGCTAGGCAGAAGCATACCAGATGGAGAACAGTTGGAAGGAAAATTGCGGAAAATTTTCTAAGTGTTCGACATTCGTCGGCGGAAAATAGTTGAACAAGCAACGCCATTGCGGATGGATAGACAACTACATGTCCGACGGATAAGGCCTCCGACCGTCGATGCCGTAAATAAAGTTTAAAAATTTTCCTAAGGCCCGAAATTGTCGACTATCAGAAGAAGATAGTGTTTCATGTGCCACCATTTCAGAAACCTAGAGCACTAGTCTTCCGACGAGAAGAGACTACCGATATTGATTAGGTTATGCCATAGGAGATTGGTTCGCTGATCGGAAGAAGAGCGAAGATGATGGGCCGCCATTGCGGCTGCTGATGGAACTATTTCACCGACGAAAAGAAAGGAATTGAGCCGATCAAGTGACAAAAAGGAAAGACTAAAGGGAAAATTTCAAAATTTCTCTAAGTCCTGGAATCGTCAGCCATCAACGATGGTTAGTTGAACACATTGCCGACACCTAGTTAACTCAGTTGCCGATGAGCTACGTCAGGTGAAGTTAGAGAATTGAACATTTTCCATTGCGGCTGTCTAATGGACTATCCTTCCGAAGGTTATAAGATTCGATCACTGATGTGGTAGTGCTTAGTGGATCTGATTGTTGATGAACAGCAGAGAAGTTAGTTGTGCCGACCGCCGAAACGTCGGAATGATAGTCGGGATGAGACCCAATCCTGTACAAGGAAATTTTGAGTTTTTTCGTGGGATTTTCCAGCATATTTCAACTGTTTTTCAGTGGGATTTTCAGTTGTTTTTCAGTTGAATTTCAAGGCTGAAAAGGAGAAAGTGGCAGTGATCTTATGCACCAGATTGCGTGAAAATCATAGGTTTACAACAACAAAAAAAGAGGACGTTGACCTCGACCCGCCCTGCAGTGGCACAGGGAAGCCACAAGGGGGAAAGCCCCCTTGACCCCCATCATCCCCCTGAGACAAACGTTCTTTGATGAAGAAAATATTGTGATTGGGCAATTTGTTATTTTATGATTATTCCAGGAGAAGGTAAGTAATTCTGATTTATACCAATGCTATGCATCTAAAAGTTGTGTTACTAACACGTTTGCAGAATCATAGTCACCTTCAAGGGCAGTATTCTCGGTAGTGCAGTTCGATAAGTAAGTGGTGGTTCAGTTATAAGAACCCATGATGGATGTGATGCTCAGGATTCTTACGAGCGTGCTTGAGATGCCATAGGAGAAAATGTACGTAACGGAAATGATGACATAGAGTCTAATGGAAGGAGATTCCAAGAGACACCGTTAGATGTTGCAGCCACCATGAGAAGCTTGATCAAAGACCAGGAAGAGCAGCATCAGTTGAATGCTGTAATGTTGTAGAGTTTGAAAGACTTGCAAAGAAAGATAGACTCTGGACAAGGTACAGCAAGACCATAAGGCAGTAAGAGCAGCACTAGGAGAAGGAGAAGGACTTCTAGTGGATCATCTGATTCTGAAGAATCCAGCGGGGATTCAATTTTTTCTTCTTACAAAAGAAAAAGAAAGAGACACCATAAGGATCGCTCTCGGGATGAATTTAAGAAGGCAAAACCTCCTACATTCGATGGTGAGGTAAAGACTAGACAAGAAGCTGAAGCTTGGCTTCTTGGGATAAAGAATTACTTTCAAGTGCATGATTATTCAGGAAACATGAAGGCCAGAGTTGCCATATTCAATCTGAATGGAAGGGCATCCATTTGGTGGGAACACTTCAAGCAAGTAAAGAGGATCAGTGAAAGGAGACTTAAGTGGAAACAGTTCAAGAATTATTTCAAGCAAAAATACCTCTCTGACAGGTATTATGATGAGAAGATTAAAGAGTTCCATGAGCTGAGATTGGGACAGCGGACCATGGAAGAATATGCAAATAAGTTTTTGGAGCTATTGAGGTATGTTTGATACATCAGAGATGAAAAAGTGAAGGTCCAACATTTTCTAAGTGGATTACCTCAGTCTTACAAAGATAGAATTGAGTTTTATGAACCTAGAACTCTTGAAGAAGCAATAAGGAAGGCTAAGTATTGCTATGAGCAAAGCAAAGGTAAACTTGATTACCATAAGGCATGGAAGGACAAGAAGAATGAGAAGTTTGGCCAAAGAAAGAAAGGTTTCAAACCTTCTAACTTCAGGAATCAGCAGAAGCAGCCATCTCAAGCTGCGAGTAAACCAGTTAGAATGACAGGAGAAAAGCCTAAAGATCCACAACAGAATAGAGGGCCACTTCAATGTTGGAAATGTGGAGGACCCCACATGTGCAGAAACTGTCCACTCGAGAATGAGAGTGAAGAATGGCTTATAACATTCAGGAAGCAGAAATAGTGGGTCAAGTAGCAAGGGCAGTCCCTAGGATTTATGCAGCACTGGAGGACCGCTAGGTAGTTCACCAGTCAACCGTGGTTGAAGTAGCAGGTAATATTGCTGAGCAATCTGTTTCTATTTTGACTGGCCCTAGTTCTACTCGCAGTTACATTACTCCTAGAGTAGTGGAGATTTGTGCTTTTAAGAAAGTAAAGCATAGGAAGTATTTGTTAGTTCAGCTATCCACTGGAGCTAAGAGAAAGGTTAGTGAAGTGGTAGAGAAATGTCCATTGGTCATGGATGGATTAGTCACGTGTGTAGATCTAAATGTTCTACCACTTGGTCCCTATGGTGTTCAATTTGGAATGGATTGGTTAGAAGCTCCCAAGGTGAAGCTTGACTATTACAATAAGACTTTCAAAATGCATGAATGAAGAAGGGAACCTAGTAGTTGTGAAAGGTATTCCAAAGGTGGTTTCAATACGGCAGGTTTCAGCAATGCAGTTAAAGAAGTTCTGTAGGAAGGGTTTCCAGTTGTATGTAGCCCATATTTTGGAGGCATCAGACGATGAAACTCTGAGGTTGGAGGACTATCAGGTGTTACAGGAATTTAGGGATGTGTTTCCTGATGAGATTCCAGGGCTTCCTCCAAAGAGGGACATTGATTTCACAATTGAACTTGTGCCAGGAGCAGCACTAGTGTCCAAGGAACCCTACATGATGAGTACACCGGAGATGCTAGAGTTGAAGATGCAACTGTAAGATTTGTTGGAAAAGAAGTATATCCGACCGAGCATGTCTCCTTGGGGAGCACCAGTTCTATTTGTAAAGAAGAAAGATGGTACACTCAGGTTATGTATTGATTACAGACAGCTGAACAAGGTTACTGTGAAGAACAAATATCCTTTGCCTAGGATTGATGACCTCTTTGATCAAATGAGAGGAGCAAAGGTATTTTCCAAGATTGACTTGAGGTCTGGTTACCATCAGGTGAGAATCAAGGATGAAGACATTCATAAGATAGCCTTCAGGACAAGGTATGGAAATTATTAGTTTGTAGTGGTACCATTTGGTCTCACGAATGCACCAGCTACATTTATGTGCCTTATGAGTGGTGTCTTCAGCAGGTATTTGGACAAGTTTGTTCTTGTCTTCCTTGATGACATTCTTGTTTATTTTAAGAATGAGAAAGAGCATGAAGAGCATTTGAGATTGGCATTGCAATTGCTCAGGGAGCATCAGTTGTATGCAAAACTAAGCAAGTGTGACTTCTATAGAGATAGAATTCAGTATTTGGGTCACATTATCTCAGAGGAAGGTATATCTGTGGACCCTGAAAAGATTGAAGCCATTATGAATTGGCCTACTCCAAGAAATGTGACAGATGTAAGACCTTTTATGGGACTTGCAGGATACTACCGGAGATTCATTGAGGTATTCTCCAAAGTTGTACATGCCATCACTTCTTTGCAAAAGAATGGGATAAAGTTTGAATGGACATCGAGGTGTGAAGAAAGTTTCCAATGGTTGAAGAATCTTCTCACCAGTGCACCAGTATTGAAGGTTGTAGATCCAGAGAAAGATTTTGTGGTGTGTACCGATGCATGCGGACAAGGGATTGGAGGAGTCCTTATGTAGGACAACCACGTGATATGTTATGAGTTAAGAAAGTTGAAGGAGCATGAGAAGAACTATGCCACTCATGATCTAGAGCTTGCAGCCATAGTACATGATCTCAAGATGTGGAGACATTACTTGATGGGTAGAATATTTGAGCTCAGAACATACCATTATGGTCTGAAGTATTTGTTTGATCAGCCTACTCTGAATGCTAGGCAAGCAAGATGGCTAGAATTTTTATGTGAGTTTGATTTTGAAATCAAGCACATAAAAGGGAAGGAGAATAAGGTAGCTGATGCACTCAGCAGGAAGATGTAGGAAATGCATGTGGCATCTCTTAGTATTTGCCAATCGGATTTGAGGCAGCAGATTGTTAGTCATGCTACTGGAGATGAAGTGTATGAGCAGGTAAAAGACAAATTGCGACAGCAAAGTCCTGAGAAGAGGTATGAGGGATATAAATTGGAAGAAGATGGACTTATCACTTATAAAGGTAGAATTTATATTCCAGATGTAGTAGATTTGAGGAGAGTCGTTATGGATGAGATCCATCAAGCTCCGTATTCTGGTCACCTAGGATATCAGAAGACAATTGCTACAGCTAGAAAGCAATACTTTTGGCCAGGAATGAAAAGGGATATGGCTGAGTACATTTCGAGATGTATGAAATGTCAACAGGTAAAGGTTGAGCATCAACACCCTGCAGGTTTGTTGCAGCCTTTGCTAGTTCCGGAATGGAAATGGGAAATTATTTCCATGGATTTTTATTACAGAATTGCCGATGACTTGGAGACAACATGATTCCATCATGGTTGTGGTAGACAGGTTGACTAAGGCAGCCCATTTTATACCGGTTAAGTCTACGCATAAGACTGATGACATTGCAAAGATCTTCATGAAGGAGATATTCAAATTGCATGGATTGCCAAAGGCAATAGTCTCTGACAGAGATGTCAAGTTCACTTCCAACTTTTGGAAGGGGTTGTTTGTAGATTTGGGTACAAAGCTAAACTTCAGCACTGCATACCATCCTCAGATAGATGGTCAAACAGAGAGAGTTAATCAGGTGCTCGAAGATATGCTTCGCATGTACGTGATGGACAAACCAACCAAGTGGGAAGATTACTTGCACTTGGTAGAGTTTTCTTATAAAAATGGACAGCAGGCATCCTTGGGGATGGGTCCGTATGAAGCTTTGTATGGAAGAAGGTGTAGGACACCTATGACTTGGGATAATCTAGTGAACAGGATTGTGCTTAGACCAGAATTGCTCAAGGAAATGGAGCAAGAGGTTGTAAAGGTCAGGTAGAATCTGAAAGCAGCACAGGACAGACAAAAAAGCTATGCAGATAAGCATAGGGTGAACAGGGAGTTCAGTGTTGGGGATCATGTTTACCTCCGAGTGAGGGAAAAGAAGAGTTCCTTGAAGCTTGGAAGTTGTGCCAAGCTGTCACCTAGATACTGTGGGTCGTTTGAAGTGCTTGAAAGAATAGGGCCAGTTGCATATAGACTTGCATTGCCTGCTAGCACTAGGGCTCATAATGTTTTTCATATTTCTTTTCTTAAGAGATATGTACATGATCCTAACCATGTGATAAATTGGGATGTGATTCAGGTGGAACCTAAGGGAGAGTTCCGAATCGTGCCAATGCGCATCCTCGACAGAAAGGTCACAATGCTCCGGAACTGGTCCATAGGGAAAGTAAAGGTGCAATGGGGGCACTACGGACCTGAAGGGGCTACGTGGGAGCTGGAGGATGCCATGCAATTGTTCAATTCTGCGGAACACTAAGGCGATACCAGTGTGGCATTTTGTTCAATTTTGTAAAGCACTGAGGACAGTGCTATTGAAGGGGGAGGGGAATGTAACACCCCAGTTTTGACCCCGTTGCATTAGATGTATATGATGTATATATTGTAAATGACCATGGTGCGGAGCTAAAGGCCAAGGCCCCACCATTAATTGGTTATGCTATGTTTCGGATTTAAATTTTCACCGATGGTATATCGGGGCATGCGGCATACATATTGAGTTTTGTCATTGTGTAAATATGCATCTTTAATTAAATAACCCAACCAGCTACGTTCGCGGCAACTAAATTGAGAAGGGGCATGATTTTCACAAGGATAAGGGTGGGGGAATTGTCAAACCTTGAGCCATGAGAGAAAATCCATGTGTCACCACCCTGTTTTGATTTTCCCATCTTTCCTTGTTTTATCCAACCACCACCATTAAAAACTGTTGTTGTTAGTTGGGGCAGTTATGGCTGGGAGTGGAGTGTGGCAGGACTGTCAGTCCTTGCCCACATGCACACTCCACCAGTGTGGTTGACCTCATGATGGCAAGCAAAAAAACCCACCGACATCACCCCAGCTGATACACCACTCTCTCCATGACAATGCTGAGACACTCACGCACTTCCGATTGTATGTTCATCCTCACGATTGTCTGTTCATTCATCACGATAGTCTGATTGTTCCCATGCACAGGCTTCTTTTTGGCTTGGTCTCACGCAGCCAGGAGAGAGGAGCTGTCTCCAATGTCATTCACAATTTTCCCACACAGAGGAATCGAGTGTGTTTCAATCCATATTTGGGATTTGGTGTGGATCTCTCTCGCGCACTGGGTTCTGCACTGTTGTTACTCACGCAGCAAGCTGGGAGCTGTTCGGTCACTATTACCCATGATTTTTCCTGTGGAGAGCCATTTTATGCTCAGGGACTGTGTGTAAGTTTTCCTTACTGATTTGTGGCTCATGCATATGTTTTTCCCTCTGTATTTTGGGATCTAGTGCAAGTTTCTCTCACGCATAGGCTGGGAGACTGTATTTCTTCCCCAGTGTGGTTTGGGTAAGTTTTCTCGATGACTTCGTTGTCCAAGACGGACTGTTATTTCCCCCTGCTGTGAGCTATGTTCACTGATATGTTTGGGACTGTTATAATTCACTTGGAGTCATTTCGGCCACGATAGGGCCAAGAACGATTCAGGAGTTGTTTTCCCTGTTTAAGCTGTAACAGCTGATTGATTGCATGTGTGCAATTATTGGTCTTCGGATTGTGTTGGGAGCAGGGATGGGGGCTTGATTTTCTTGATAAACCTGGTGTTTTTGGAAACCACACAGACAGAGCTAGAGGGTTGGCTTTCTTCTCCACAACCCCTAAATAGCATTGGAAGGGAAGGCAGGGCCTAAGGGACTGTGTAGCAGAGAAGGGACTGATTCCTTGTGTTGGGTGTGTGTGGGTGTCTTAGAAGCCAGGCTAGTTCTAGTGTAGGTGTTCCTAGCTCTGTAATGGGCTCACCAGCTTAGCATTTAGCCTTTCCCAACTCCTAGATGGCCTGATAAACTTGACCATGTTGGCTTGGCTGTCTTGTTGATGGCCTGATAAACCCAACTGTGTTGGCTTGGCTGTGTTTTGGTGTATCCTTGGCTATGTGTAAGCCTGCTTGTTCCTTATTGCTTGGAGAATCATGCCCAGCTCGGGGGTGGCAGCGTTGCTGAGAGATTAAGGAGCACGCTGGCCTATGGTTGGGTGGAACGTTGCAGTGACGTAGCTGGTTACGGAACGAGTTCTTCATAAGATAAGTAATCTTGTCTATTTTACTTCTGCAATCCTATTTACTGTTAATTATTATGATAAACATGTCGAATGAATTCTTGTATGAATGTATGTTGCTTCCGCTATGTATGATACATAATTGCATCTGCGTATGATACATAATTGCATCTGTGTATGTCCTACTTCAAAGCATTTGTTTCAGCATTTCAGCATTTTTATGAATTCACATGTTCATGGGGCTGGTAGCCTGGATGGTTAACGCCATGGTAGTGTCCTCTTCATCGATCAGAGGTTCGAGGACGTTACATATTGAGAACTGGTATCAAATGAAGGTTATGTTGAAGGTACAGTTTGGACCAAGGAACCAAGGGTGGGTTTCCCAAAATGATCTTATGAACCTCAAGCATACCAGGAGGGTCAAAGCTTACATTAATTCCTATATAAGCCTCATGTTGGAGATAAAGGACAGGAATGATGAAGACATGATTTATCACTTCATGAAGAGGTTTCTACCATGGGCATAGATAGAGCAAGGCATGCAGAATCTTGCCACAACAATATCAGCAGTCGATAAGCTTATGGACTATCATGTAGAGGGAAAGGAAGGGTGTGACAGAACACTAGGAAATTTCAATAAGAAAACAAAGGGAAATCTAAATTTGGGTGGAAAGCGTGATGACAAGAAGGCCAAAAACACAAAGGTGCCCAAGGAGAATGCTAAGTCCATTTTTGGTTACTTTTTTGCAAAGGACCACTATGCTAAAACTTGTTTTTTAAGACCACAAAAGTTGTCTACTATGGAACATGTTGAGAGGTTGTCGATAGGGGTGTTGCAAGGATTGAGTGATGTTCATGAGGAACCGACAATCACCCAGGAGACAAACTACACAATCCTATGTTACGTGCCAACATAAATAAATCAGACTCAAATGGGAAGAAAGTGGTTTCCTTGGTGGATAGTGGCACCATGCACAACTTCATGAAAGAATAAGTGGCTAGAAGTCTTAAGTTACAAGTTGAGCCCAGGAAGAGTTCATTCAAGGAAGTAAATTCAAGAGTGGATAATGGGGTTGGGGTGGCCAATGAAGTACCTTTGAAGCTTAGTGAATGAAGCAATGAGGGGTGCTTCATGATTGTGCATACAGATGACTTCGATTTTTTCTTAGGGTAGGAGTTTATTAGGAGGGATAAGAAAGTTCCCATGCCTCATTTGGATTGTTTCAAAGATCCTTTTGCAAGCAGAGCCTATCATAATGTAAACTATGAGGAGGTTGTAGATAGGCAGGAATTTTAAATCTATGAGGGTGACACCATCTGTAGACTCGATGGAAATGGACCATAGCAACAAAATAGAGAAAGGCTAAGGAAAAGGAGGATGCCCGACCAATAGAATGTTGGAACTATCTAGTCGAGATTCTGTGAGACACTTGGATGAGTAGATGGACATAGTCTAGAGTATTTTGAAGTTAGCCTTGAAAAGCATAGACAATATTACCAAAATCTGTTTGGATATGCAGGGAGCCAAAATTGGTAGATGGGATGTGCAGCATTGACCCAAAAGTAGGAGGAAATACCAAGCAGTGATGCAACCACCTCAGACTTAGATTGACAAAATAGGCTTGATGTGTTGGAAGCACAATGATTATTGGATGAAGGTGATGGAAAGATAGGTGGTAAGTTGCCTCTTCTACTATGCTTAAGAAAAATGTAAGTGGAGAAACCAAGATAATATAGAGAGTGTTGCACCTACATCCAAGGGTGTCATATACCCACTCTTTCTCATTGAGGTAGTCGCATCATATCCACACTACCATTGGTGCAGGTAGTAGGGGCCTCGAGTTCCTTAAGAGGAGACACACCATAATTTAAATCCAAATCGGGAATTGGACAACAGGTCTAAGTGCCAGGTGGTGAGAGTAGGAGGATTTGTAGTGACAATACAAAGGTCATCGAGTCGCAGAGAGATCAAGTGAGTTGCACCAGGAAGTGGAACTTGATATTTCGACTGGATGGTCTAATCAACGAGACATGTGTTGAGATGTGAGCAAGTACGACTGTGCATACTGGTAGAGGTGAAGAAATGTACAAGTGAACCCAGTGAAAGTGACTATATAAAATAGGTGGTTGTGATAGTGGTTATTGGTTTTTGGGTGTGGTGGTAATCCTAGAGACATTGCCAAGGGAAAAAACACTTTGGAGTGGGGGAGCATCTAGGAGCCCCTTAGCTCTTCCATGGGCATGTGGGAAGCCTAAGCAAGAAATGTGACCCAAGAATCAATGGAAAATAGGAATTTCAAGTTCAAAAAAATTATAGTGGTCTTAATCAAGCGGGTGCACTAGATAGCTCGACTTGGGAGCTTGGCAGAAGGTGAACACCAAGACAAATGAATGGTCATTGGCGGTTAGGGAAAGTGGCATGCATGGAGTGCTTTGAATGACAAGAAAGTGGGTAATGATGTAAAATTTTAACCACAGTAGGATCTACTATCTAGAGGAATCCTCACAATACAAGAATTTTACAAAATATGCTAAAACAGTGTGAAAGAGGAAAAATAACACATAGAAATGGTGTCAATAATTAAGTTTTCTATTACAATCCAATACATAAACATTTTTGGATATCAAATATATAAAAATATAATAAAATAATTATCCTTTGGAGGCGCATTGGTGGCATACGAGTGGTAGGCTTATATTGGACCTCAAACCCCCCTAGGTTGACCAATAGGCTCCCAACTCACCTCAAACAGTCATGAATGGCACATGTGAACATTGAGATGGTGTGGTTGGTCAATAATTATGGTTTCTCTTGAATGGTGGATAGAATGGTGGCATGGGGGTGGCTCTAGGTAGTCCAAAAGGACAAAAAAACAATAAATGACAAAATACAATGCATGGGAACCCTTGTTCAAATCCATATCCATGATTTAAGAGATGGAGTGCCCCAAGGGACCAAAAGGTAATTAATGAGGCACCTTATCTACTTGTTTGACTAAAATGAGGGATTTGGGTGCAATTAATGGTCCAAAACCTCAATAACCTTAGTAAAAACATCAATGTCCTTGTTCAGATCAACTAATCTCGTCCAAAAGTGAAAGAGACTATGGTCCTAGGTGAAATAATGGTCTAAATCCCCCACCTTAATCTTGACTTAGTGTATCCAAAATCAAAAAATGAGTCCTTAGCAAAAATGGCTCAAGTCACCTCTTACATTTTATTTGCAAATTTTATTTGTCCATATAACCAAGGTAATGAGGAAAACCACACGGGAACAAACCTCCCCTCTAAAATGCACATTATGAAAAATTTGAAGTAATTATCAACCTTCACAATGTTTCACCCACCCCAAGGAATGATCTAATATATGTGAAGGTTTTCTCAGAAAAACTTTTGGTGAAGATGTCAGTTGTCTACTCAGCTAATGGGCAATACTGCAAAGCTATCACTCAGTCTTGCACCAAAATATTGATGTAGTGCATGTGTATCTCGATGTGCTTGATACTTTGTCTCTATATTGTATATGTAGAAATATTTATAGCACTTTTATTATCACACCAAATGGCAGTGGATGAATCAAATACAAAACCAAGTTCTCCAAGAATGCCTTGCAACCACACACATATTGTAGCTGCATTCACTGCTCCTCTGTGCTTTGCCTCGGCTAATGATAAGGAAATAGTGTGTTGTTTCTTAATTGACCAAAAAATAGGACCATGTGAAAGCATGAATACATAACCTGAAGTGGACTTCATGTCAGTGGAATCTCCATCCCAATCTGAATTAGTAAATCCAATAAATTCTAGTGGAGAACTAGTTGCCAGGGTATCTCGAATTTCTTGGTTCCTTGCACATAATGCAATATCCTTTTGGAAAACTTCCAATGGATCTCATGAGGCTCTTGCATACCTTTCAACAAAACCTACTTCATAATCCAAATCAGTTCAAGAGTGTGTAAGATACAACAAGCTCCCAACTAGTTTCCTATACAACGAGTTGTCCACCAATGGAAATGAACCAAAATCACCTAGTTTTACTCCTGAAAGGAAGGGACAATTATCTAATTTTTTCATTCAGACATTCTGAACTTTGATAATAGGAATGAATCATACTTTCATTGGCTTACCTTTATCCTTGCATTATATTTCTCGATCTCTAATCCAAGAAAGTGTTTCAACAATCCTATGTCAGTCATAGAAAATGCACTAGGTAATGAATACTTAATTGAACCTATATCAGCAATGCAATTTCTAGTGATCAAAATATCATCAAAGTACAGTACAATGATCTGAATATATTCATATAAATTCTTCAAATACACATTAGGATCATATTTACATCTTGCAAAACCTTAAGAGAGAAGGAAGTTGTCCATCTTGGCATACCAAGCTCTAGGAGCTTTCTTGAGGCCATAGATAGACTTTTTTAACCTACAAACAAGTGAAGGATCATGAATTAAGCCTTAAATATTTTTAATATAAATCTCCTCATGAATAAATTCACTTTTCACATCCATGTGGTGCACTTCCCATCGTTTAGATGCAGAAATGGACAAAACTAGCCTTATTGAGTCCATCTTTGCCACCAGTGCAAATGTTTTTGTGTAGTCCACTCCATGGACTTAAGAGAGGCCCTTGGAAACCAATATAGACTTATACTTCACTTAAGAACCATCATTATCCATTTTGTTCCTATAATCCCTCTTACATTGCACTAGTTTCCTCTTGGAAGGTAGAGGACCCAACTCCCAAGTTTCATTGTCTTGCAAAGACTTAAAATATTCCTCCATGATTGATTTCCTTGTTGGGTCATGTGATTATTCTTCATATGACTGTGTATTATATCCAACCATCAGGAAACACCACTCAGTAAGATTCAAATCACAAATGGAGAATGCATTGTGAAATTGAGATCTAGTCTTTCTGGTGTATAGTGGATCTCGTGCAAGATCACCAATTGCTTGAATGGTTTTATTAGACCATTTTTCCCTTGTGTATGAATCATGATCTCCATGTATATAATCATCTTAATCTTCCATATCAGAATCAGAAAAATAATAATTTGAAACATCACTTGCATCATCATTTGGTGGAGGATGTGAGCATTCCCCTTGTTCTACTCAGCCTCTTGCATAGGCTCTTCTTCAAACCGAATGCTCCTCTCAATGAATGTTTTGTGATATGTGGGATAAAATAGCTTGTATCCCTTTTAATATTCAGCATATCCAACCGTGATGGAATCCTTTCTTTGGGACTGCAAGGCCTTTCTCTTCTCAGGAGGTATCATTTCCCGTGCTCTTGAGCCAAACACCTGAAGTGAGACACATCAGGATTGTGTCCTCTCCAAGCCTCGAATGGAGTCATATCTTCCAATAATTTGTGGAAATATATTATAAAATTATGCAACACAATTTATGGCTTTGTCCCATATCTTAGGAGACAAAGACTTATCCTATAGGATGCAAGTTTCCATCTCCTTCAATGCTCTATTCTTGCGCTCTACCACACCATTCTGCTAAGGTGTGTAAGGCACATAATGTTGCATATGAATGCTACATTATTCACATAGTTGTTGCAAGTCATTATTGAAATATTCCTTCCCATTATCAATCCTTGATACCTTTATCTTCATCCCACCAAAGTTCTCAACCGAAGCTTTGAAAACTTTGAAAGTTTGGAACACTCCAGATTTCAACTTGAGAAAGTATACCCAATAGTATCTTGAGAAATCAGATTTGAATGTTAGTACAAAAATTGATTTGGCATAGGAGGGTGTGGGAAGAGGTCCTATCATATATGAATGGACCATTCAAGGACTTGAACATCTCTTCATTCCTTCCCCTTGTCATACTTGCACTTTGCATGCTTTCCAACAATGCATCCCTTGCTTGTTCCTTTGGAAAATTTGATGCTTGGTAGTCCTTTAACCATCTTCTATTTGCTCAAATATTGAAGATATTTGTTGTTGAGGTTCACAAACCTCTCATTCCATAGCTTATTGACTTCATTGGCATGTGACAAAAGCACATTTATGGAGGAGTAAGGAAGAAAGTGTGAAAACTTGTACAACTTGGACTCATGATTTGCAACACCGACTGCAACCACTTTTCCGGTAGAAATTTCAGAAATTTCCACATCTTCTTGAGTGAATGTCACTCTCTTGGTCTAACCTGTGTGGCTCATTTGGTAGACAAACAATATATTGGCTGCAAGATCAGGCACAACAACACATTTTTGAAGTACCCATTATCAAGATTGATCCTCCCAATTCCTTTTGTTGGGATCTCTGAATCATCACCCATGCGAATGGATGGACCACTGTAGGGATTTAGATCTAAAAATTCATCTTTTGTAGAAGCCATGTGCCTTGAGGCACCTGAATTTATAATGAAAGAGGAATATCCAAAATTGCAAGCCACCAATGCATGGCATCTCTCCTTTCTTTCAGAACTCGAACCATCCTTCTTCTTGACTCCATATGGAAGAGGAATGGTGTTCTTCTCAAGAATTTGCACCTTCATGTCAATTGTTTTCTTCATGTATGCACTCTCAAGGTGCCAACCCTTGTGATAGTAAGTTCATTTGGACTTATCTTGCTTCTTCCCTTTTTCCTTGCTAGGATTCGAACCTCCATTAGAATATTTGGGCTTCACCTTGTATTTCTTCTTCTCTTGATGCTTCAAATCTTTGGGATTCTTCTTTCCTTTGGCTAGCTTTGAATCACCTGCAGAAAGGGATTGGTATTTGGTGGGATTGATGGTAACTATCTAAACAAATTTGTCTTGTTCTTGAGTCCATGAAGTTTTCCAAATATGGCATTCTCCAATTTTGAACTGTCAACTTGCCAAAGTGAAATGTTGAAACAAACCCAGAATATTCAGGTGCTAGCTTTGAAAATATGGACAAAATAAGTTACTCTTCCTTTTTCTTAATGCCACGTTGCTTTAGTTACAGAACCAAGGATTTGAACTTGGTAAAGAAATATTGGATCGTCTCAAACTGAATTGGGCTCAAGGAGATCAACTCATTTTCAAGTTGGTGGCCTCTTAGTTCACCAATATTCACAAATAGTGACTCGAGCTTAAGCCACGCTTCATTTGGAGTTGTGATATTGTCAACATGAAACAGGAGGTCTCTCGAAATGTTGAGACAAATCATCCCAAATGTTTCATCCATTCATTTTTTGTCCCCGTAGTAACTCTGTAGAGACCTCTATATCTCAGTTGAATTACCACCTCATCCTTTCAATCAAAGTAGTTGAATGGAGTGAGTAAGGTGACATGATACTACTCCATTTTCTTCTACACACTGAGTGACAAAGAACCACTGAATAACATGCAATGCAAACTCTCAATCTTCAAAAGGAATCCTTAGATTTCTAGTTCAAACTCACTGATATCAATTAGAAGTTCCAAGATCTATGTTACCATGTAAAATTATAACCATAGAAGGATCTACTATCCAAAGGAATCCTCCGAATACATTAATTTGAAAAAATATGTTAAAACAGTGTGAAAGAGGAAAAATAACACATAGAAATGGTGTCAATAATTGAGTTTTGTATTACATTCCAATACATAAACATGTTTGGATCTCAAATATATAACAATAGGAGAAAATCCTTAGCCTTTGGAGGGGCATTGGTGGCATACAAGTGTCAGTCTTACATTGGACCCCAAATCCACTTAGGTTGACCAATAGGCTCCCACCTCACCTCAAACAATCACAAATGGCACATGTGAACGTTGGGATGGTGTGGTTGGTCGATAATGATGTTGTCCCATGAACTATGGAGAGAATGGTGGCATGGGAGTGGCTCTAGTAAGTCCAAAAGGACCAAAAAGGAAATAAATGACCAAGTACAATGCATGGGTTCCCTTGGTCAAATCCATATCCATGATTTAAGGGATGGAGCATCCCAAGGGACCAAAAGGTAATTAATTAGGCACCTTAGCTCCATGTTTAACCAAAATGAGGGCGTTGGGTGCAATTAATGGTCCAAAATATCAATAACCTTAGGAAAAACATCATTATCCTTTTTCATACCAACTATTCTAGTCCAAAAGTGAAAGAGACTATGGTCCTAGTTGAAATATTGTTCTAACACATGCCCCTAAGGAATGTAGAATGTCAAAGTGAACCAAGAGTTTCCCAGGGCATGGAAATCCTGGGTGTAGTACAAAATGTTTTGAAATTTTGTGCAAGGGAGTGTGCCAAGCATGGATAGATTGGGTGGAGTGTGCTGGAGTGGGTGCATGCCCAAGGTTTACAGACAACCAAATAAGAAAGTGTGTTGGAAGGATTAGCATGTGTGAGTGGAAATCCATAAGGGTGAATACTTTGGGCATCCATGGACCCATCCCACTTGTATAAGTAAGGAGTGCAGACATGGCTCAAAGGGACGAATCAACTAAGTGATGATAACACATTAAGTCTGAGCAACTCGTGAGTAGCATTGGGTGGGAGTAGTCTTGTAGGGGAAGACTAGGGTTACTGCATGGATTGGTGCAGGCTTGGTGTAGAAGAGAACTGACATAGGTGGCGATTGAATGAATTGGAATTTGGGGTTTCTTGAGAGCATGTTGATTGTGCACTCTCTCGGGTGGTTTGTCTATAGATGCCCCCATATTGATGTAATCTTGTAACTACTCTTGCATATTATAAAAGAGGTTTTTGGCACTCCTATCTTGGGGTGCCACCTCCACTATATCTATTGTGTATTCTAGTGTATTGTGGCCAAGCATTCAAATGGTTAAGTCACTAATTGTGAAATTTTCTAGGTAACAATTGAACAATAGTAAAGCGTAGAGTTTTAAGCAAATGTTATGCAAATTAAGCAATGTAGTCTGTCAGGATCCCAACTCGGGTTGGTCTTTCCACCTGCTGGGGGAGTCTTTGGAAGTATCACTTGTCCCACCAAAGGAAACAAATCTAGGATTAAGTGACAGGTTGATGTGTGATCGTGACGCCCTCCCTCTTCAAAATCAACATTTTCCTCAAGGATGAATATGGGAAAACTACTACAAAATGGTTGGTGGTTCCCAAGTAGCATCTTCTAATAAGGTATCCTTCCACTAAATAAATTTTTTGTAGATATTGTGTTGAAAAATATGACTCTCCTTAGTGTCCAAAATTGCTTCTAGTTGGATCCAAATAGAGCCTTCTTCATTAATTTCGATAATATAGTTGAACTCAACCATTTTGACCCACAAACATCTTCAAATAGGAAACATGAAATACCATGTGGTATTTGACTATGCTAGGAGTGCTAATTTGTAGGCTACCTATATAATGCATTGAACAGTCTAATATGGGCCATAAAAAATTTCCATAGGATTCTACTAACTTTTAACTTTGAGACAGGGTTTCTTATAAAGTTGGAGTTGAAGGAATAACTATTCACCTTCTACAAATGAATGCTCTAAGTGTTAAAGATAGTGCATTTGTGAGATCCATTCTCTGAATGGAACCCTAGTCAGTTAACTAGGAATCCTGGTTAGTTAACAAACTAGAGTAAGTCCCTAGCAGGTACCCTAGGGCCCCCAACAATATATTGGGGTTCTTGGTCTGGGAGAAAGTAGGTGGATTCCATGGAAAAGTCCCTAGCATGTGGCTAGGGCCCCTATTTGTCTCTAGGGAATTTTGGTCAGGGACCAAATAGTGCTTGGTCATAAAGACCAAGGAGATCCTACAATTTGAAACATAGACATCCCGGTCTAGGACCAGATAGATTCTTTATCTAGGACCAAGTAGGTCCTGCAGGTGCAGTCTCGGTCAGTTAACCAAGCAGAGTTAACCAATATGATGATGTCTGATGCGCTCCTCTCCTAAATGGTTGAGCTAGGTTTTTTCTCAAGGGTTATGGCCACCCTTGATGATTTTGTTAGCACTTGGCCTTTAGGAGCAGTTAGGAGGACTAGAGGATCACATCGTCTAGTTTGTCCCTTCTTTATATGGTGATGATAAAACTTCTACTTATTGTATGGAAAACTTATGGACTACATACCTTCAAAGAGAAAGATAAATATTTGGTTGCTTCTTCTTGTGGGTAAAAGGTTTTTTCTCTCACCTTGTTGGTACACCTTGGTCTTATGGGTAACAAGGTTTTCCTCCCACCATGTTGTGACATATCTTTTTATTCGTTTGCTTGTCTTAGTCTTATGTTTCCATTGTTGTTCCTAGCACCCCTCTTTAATGTGGTACCTTAACCCTTTGATTATGTTGACTTAAATTTAAGTTATATTTTATAATTGTAAGCATTCCTAATTTTATGATGTCTTAGTTACCCCAAGTCAATGAAGGGTTAGAAGGGGGACCCTTCTAGAAGTCATTAAGAGTTTATAAATTCAAACATATTCCTTCATTATCAGATTATCTTGAAGATGAATTAGAGATTTGATTCTTAATGACTGTTCTCATTTTTTGATATGCTAGTTGAAGGTGATGTCTAGGATTTCTTTGTCTTGATTGTTTGGGTGCTCTCTTGTTTGGTGCTCTACTATACTTCATGTGAGTCGTGGACTATTTTTTGGACTATTGGAGGGAGGTCTCTACCTACTAGGGTAAACTTGAGATTGTTTATACCTATTAAGAGGGGGTTGAGGTTAGGTTAGAGGTATTGTTGCATGTTAAGACATCTTTTGTTGCTTGTTTGATGCTTGTTGAAGGTTGCCATCCCATTGTTTGAAGGTGTCTCTTTTGTTGTTGTTGTTTTGTGAAGGTATCATGGGATGCTTGCTTGGATTGTCACCTAAACCATGGATTGTTGTGATGGTATTTACCTGAGTTGGGGTTGTTTGCTGGTTCCCCACCTAAAACCTGGGTCATTTGTTGGCTTTCACCTAAACGGTGGACTGTTGTGATGGTATTTAACTAAGTCCTAGTTGTTTGTTGTTCCTTCACCTGAGACATGGGGTAGTTATTGACCTTCACCTAAGATGTGGGTTGTTTGTCAGTCCTTTTACCTAAGTCATGGACTATTGGTTGAGCGTGATCCTGTGTAAGGTTTGTTTATTTATGGTCGTTTCCCTATATGGGTTGTTAGAGCAAGTTGTTTCCCTATGTGGGATGTTTGAGCATGTTTTTTCCATGTGTGTTCTATTTGAGATGGTCACTCCCTGTGTTGGACTATTGAGTGGCCGCTTCCCTTGTTGGGATGTTAGAGCATGCCATTGTCCCATTTGTGGACTGTTTGAGTGGGCCACTACTTTTTGTATGGGCTATATGAGTTGGACATTTACTAGTTGTCTTAATTAACATCCTTGGGTTTGTTTTGACTACTGTAAGTTCTACTGTACTTGTCTATTTCTACCCTACACCACTTTAACTTTATCTCTCTCTCAAGTATGTCCATGCCCTCAGGTAAGGGCCAAACTTGTTCCTTTTAGTGACTTGTCTCTGAGAGACAAGGTTTGATCTAAAAGTAATTCTGAGTATAAGGAAGGTCCAAATTAGATTTATTTCTCTTTCTTTACTAGTTAGATCTTTTATTGTTGCTAGTTGATTTGTTCATTATTATACCTTATTGCTACTATTGTTCTACATGTTGTGATTTTGTTTTAGTTGTGTAACTTTAACACAATGATCCTTAAGGGAGTGTTAAAGTCGAAAGAGACGAACATTGTATTCTTTGTTAGATATTTACTACTGTTATACTTCAGTATTATTTATAGTTTGAATTTGCATTAAAAGGACAAGTTTGCTAATTTTTTATGAAAACCTTAAAACTTATACATTGAGCAATGTTGGTATACTTGTTGTTTCATTTGTTTTTCATCTATTATTGGATTTCCCTTAAATGTGCAAAGAATTATATCACAATTATGCAACATACTATCTATTGTATGCACTTTTGAGGTATCTAGAAGATAAAAGACCATTGAGGGTGGTTGTTGGTCATCGAATGATTCATATGGTGTCATTTTTGTAGTCTCATGATAAGTGGTATTACACCACCATTCTGCCAAAGGTAACCATTGTTCCCACCATTGTTTCTTTTTTAATACAAAACATTGCAAATAGCTTTGAAGACACTTGTTGACTTCTTATGTCTGGCCATCTGTTTGGGGATGATAAGATTTCCTCCTTCACAATTGAGTACCCTGTAGTTTAAAAAATTCTTGCCAAATTTGTTGGTTAATGTTGTTGAAATATTGTAACTTCGAAGAATATTCTATATGTATTTGTTTAAGTGGTCCCTAATGTTTTTACCGGGAGAAACTCTTGTACTTCTTTATACCCCGATGTTTCTAATCGGGAGAACTAATAAGAGTCATGAGGAAGTCCCCTCCATTGTAAGTCGGGTCATTAGTACCCCAGTTGTGTTTACTCGAGCCTACATAATTGAATTAATTATTAAAATGAATGAACGAATATAAATAGAGGTGTGGCGCTCCTCGTTTGGAACACACACACTCACTTGTGTAGTGCATTAGTGAGAGAGAGAGAAGTAGTTGGAGAAGGAGGAGGATTAGTCTTTGGTTTTACCTTTTATCTTTTTGGGGCATCTATATTGAGGAATATTTTGCTGGGTTTTTCCCTTTAGGGTTTTGCCAGGATAAATCTGTGTTGTTCTTTTGTGTGGTTGTGCTTGTCTATCTTTCAGTGATCTTTTGGCTTATGGTTATGCTGTTATGATGCTAAATGTTTTAAGATCTTATATAACCATTAAAACTTTAACATGGTATCAGAGCCACCCTGAAAGAATACATTGTGCAGCTATAGAAGCTAGGGATTCTTACTTTTTGGGTCTCTCTCCACAAACCATCAGCAAAATAAGGCTAGGCTAACTCTCCATTGAAGGGTGCATCTTTCTATCAAAGTAGAATTTGATTCCGGGCATTTTCAGTTTTTGTTGCGAAAATTAGGGCTTCTTACAGAAGAGGAATTTTTGAGTGAGCCTGACACAGGATTACTCTCCTCATCAAAATCGAAGTGAAACTCCAGGAAAGTCAAACCCTAGTTTGACCTCGGGCCTGAAAAACCCTAAAATACTGAAACTGATAGTTTTGGTAGATTCGCTATGTCTCGATATTGGAAAAGGTTTAGGTGCCAAAACTTTCAAAGGTCTAAGATAAATTCCTGATGTACACTATGTCCAAGTTTTAGACTCATATTGGCTATATTCTACGAGATATGATTCCTCCAAGTTAGCATTCCAACCTCTCCCAAAATTCATCCCTAAACAGGACACCTAGGGAGAATTGTTATATCTCGGGCTACAAAGGTCCAAATGAAATTTCGCAAGATGTTCCACAAAGGGCAGGGACTGCACTTTCTGTGGTACAAGTTTCAGACCCTGAAGATGTAACAGTGACATGTGGAAGTCCATACAACTTCTCTGTGTTGAACAGTCCTGAAATAGGTCTCCTTGGGAAAACGCTCATAAGTCCCAAATGATGAAACCAATTCTGATGAAACTTATGGTGTTGGAACAAGGACAGAGAGGATACCTGAGTACAAGATTTTAGACATAGAGGAGCAGTAATTTTGGAGATACCTCAGAAACAGTATCAAGTATTTATGCAGAAGAAATTGGTAAACTAGGGCTTCTTATTCCAAGAGCTTCCCTCTACTGTTTTTAGAAAAGGAGAACATTGGAAAGCTCGCCTTGAAGAGGTCTATATTTCTATCCAATTAGATCTGAGAGATTCCAAGTTTTTTGAAAATTATGGTTTCTCTGACAAACCCTAGATCAGCCAGCTCTAGAACCAGGACGGACATCTCAAATCGTATTGGATCTCACTCGCTCTTGAAGAAAATGAATTGGACACCTACATAAGTAGAGAGGTTCGTTCCAAAGGGAAATGATGCTAAAGCCTTACACAAGAAGATAATCAACTCATAATAAGAGAAGAGAATATGGGAGCAACTGAAGATCAAGCGCTCATGATTCAAAGAATATCCCTCAAGCAATGAGGAATATGAAGAACCTCTTATTCATCTTATCATTTGGATAAGAAATGATGATGGTCATGAATGAAGAAGATGATGAAGCAGAAGGATCAAGAAAGAGTCTACCCTTGAAACAAAGATAAGTATTCAATTGTCATTTCATGATATTTTTTTATATTCAATTGATGTGTTATGCATGATAGAATGTTTGCATTAATGACAGTATGCATGTGATGGGTAAGTAGCTCATGGTGCTATACACCTCTGCATTAATACTTATCTAGAATGAAACCTTCTTGCTGACATATTGGATTAGTGCACAATCTTAATGATGTCATCTAGAAAGTTTCTGTGAGATATGGATGAATGTTGTATTGGTTAAAACAGTTGAATGATGCGTCATTATGCATATGTTCTATGAAATGGTTCTAACCATGCAACTTGTGCATTTGAATTATAGGAAAGGATCTGTATAAGCACCTACAAGAAAAGAAGGATGAGACTTGTTCTGAAGAACAAGTGATGACAATTCAAGATTCACTCCAATAAACATGAATCTGAATCTCCCAGGGTTAGAGACACCGTGACGGAAGAAAGAGCTTCAGAGAGTGGTAGATCCACCTCGAAGGATGAAGACCACCATGGGTATGAAATATAACTGAAGATGAAGAAAAGAATCACGAGACTTCCAAACCAAAGTAAGAGGCCTTGGACACACTCTAGTTGTGTAACACAGTTAGGTGACATCATTGATGCTAACCTTTCTAGTTATGAAAGAAGCTATGATCAAAGAGTAATAGTTGATCATGGGGAATGATGTCTATGATATGGTTTTGAGACCTAAAGGGAATTCCGTAGTATCTTCCATATGGATCTACAAGAACAAGTGTACAAATCAAGGTCTGTGATTTTCCTCAAAAAGAATAGACTATGACATGACATACTCTATTGATCAGACCCACTAGAAGTATATCTCAAGCATAGAACCACCTATACAAGATGATACTTCACTTCAGGGGGAGTGACTACAAAAGATCTCTGAGTTTGACATGGTACGACATGATGGACAGATGGATCGAGACTTTACCAAGAGTAAAGTGGGTTCCAACCTTCAAGGTTGAATGCAGAAGACTAGGATATGATGATGACCTGACAAGACGAAATCATGGAAGATGCTATGATGAAAGAATACTAGAATGATGTTTGGGATATAGTACTCAAACCAGAAAGCAAGAATGTGATATCTTCCAAATGGGTTTGCAAGATAAAATATGATGTTGATAGAAGTAAGGAAAGACTTGTGGCTAGAGGTTTCTCTTAGAAAGAGGGAACTAATTCTGAAGAGACATTGCTCCTGGAAGCAAGGTACACTTCGTTTAGAACTATCATGGTACTTAATTCCATGATGAAGTGGGATCTACACCAGATGGATGTGAAGACAACTTTCATGAATGATGTGATTGAAGAAGAAGTATACATAGAACAACCACAAGGATTTGAAGATGAAGACAGACAAACTCATGTATGCAAGATGAAGAAGGCCCAGTACGACCTGAAGCAAGTTCCCAGAGCTTGGTATGGAAGGATGGATAGTTTCCTGACAAGCATGGGTTTTACCAAGAGTAAAGCCGATCCTAACCTTTACTTCAAGGTTATAGAAGATGAACCTGTCATACTATTACTGTATGTGGATGATCTATTTCTAACAGGGAATGAGAAATAGATTGTAGAATGCAAGAAGAAGTTCGCTGAAAATTTTGAGATGAAATACCTTGGGTTAATTCAATATTTCCTAGGTCTAGAAGTATGGGAAAGTTCAAAAGGAATCTTTTTCAACCAGGGAAAGTATGCAATAGAGATATTGAAAAGATTCAATATGTTGGAATGCAAATCCATGGCCACACCCATGGATTCCAACCTGAAGTTATTAGCTGATGACTCATCAGATTTAGTGGATGTGACTCAATACAAACATATTATTGGGTCGTTGATGTATCTAACAAATACCAGACTAGACATTTGTGAACACCTTGAGTCAGTATCTATTTCAACCTAGACGGGTTCACTTGATAGCTACAAAGCATATGATGAGATATTTGAAAGGGACTATAGACTTTGGTCTATACTATGATAGAAACCATGATTACAGATTGTATGGCTATACAGATGCAGATTGCTGATCCGAATTTCAGGGGGAATATGGTCTAAATTTGGATGTATGAGTCATAAAAGCATTTAATGAGAGGCCACACACTCGCAGTCATCATAAAATCAATAAATGGAGAGGCCACCCTCTCTCATCCATGGTAATTGACAACTCATGGTTTTGTTCCATGGTATGGCTTCAAGGCACATTGTACCTCTCTCATCCATGGTATTTCAAAACCCATGGTATTGCCCCAAGGCACATTGTAATAATGTTATAAAGAGGTTCTATGCCTTCTCAATCAAGCATTCAAGGATTTTTACATCCTCCACTTCTCTTATTCTATTGTGTTATTGGGTTACTACTTCTGTGTGTCTTTCTTAGTATGGTTTGAGAGGTGAGGCTCAAAGAACTCTCTTTGAGCCTCACCCCTCCATGTGGGCTATTTACTCTATGTATGTTAGTCTATGCTTCAAATGTTAACAATTTTGTAGCTTTAATCCCCTCCTCTCTCAGCATCCAAGCATTTCGGGTATCAGCCCCCAAGATCTGGATCAGTGGTATCAGGGCAGGTACGCTCTCCATGGGAATGAGGGTTTGAGCATAATTCAGGTTCAAAGATCTACAAAGATTTTTAGCCTCCTTTTGGCACACTCAGAGTCCATTGCTAGGCCATACACTGTGAGCATCACAGTTGGGCCTTAGGCAATATAGGATATCTAAGTTTCAAGAGGAAGTTCCATGATCTCTACAACATCTGATTTTGCTCTATAAACCCTTGGCATCCTTTGTGGTCCTATACAAAATTCAAATGGATTCTGCAACTTGCACAGAGAGTTTCAGAGGCTCTTCCACATCTCATTGGAAAGATATTCTCGTCATCTAAAATGGGTATTTTTCGGTTTCTCATTTACGTTCCTGGTTTGTGAGATATGCTTGTTTGAAGCAACCTATGTTTGTACACAGTGCAACCTCACGTACTGCAACTTCAAACAAGTACCACGGACTCCACAAAACATATCATAGGCTCTACCATAGCTCATTGGAAAGATATTTCCATTAGCTAAAATGAGTATCTCACATTGTTTTATTTGGATCTCTGGTTTGAGAGATATCATCGATTGAAGCAACATGTCTGGAAAACCAGTGCGCGCACGTCCCTTGAGCTTTGGAAACCATTTTTTCATTCTTTGGCCCACCACAGAGAGAGTATGTTATATGGATGAAAAGGTATCTTCAATATCTCAAATGGGTCTTCAACAGAATTCGATTTCATCACCTGCATCAAAATATATGAATGGATTTGCAGCAAGACATCAACTTCACCAAAGACCATTTTTTTTACTTTTATGAAATCCTATTGTAATCATGGTTATGGGTTAACCACACAAAATCCATGGTTATGGGTCAACCACATAAAACCCAAGATTATAGTTAGGGGTCAACCACACAAAACCCACAATTATGGTTATGGGTCAACCACACAAAACCCACAGTTATGGGTTAACCACAGAAAACCCTTCTCTTCATTGGCAATTGACACATTGTAATCATGGGTCTCTTTTTAGTATGAAATGATGGGGACCATCATTTTCTAAGGGGGGAAGAATAATCCGAATTTCAGGGGGAATATGGTCTAAATTCGGATGTATGAGTCATAAAAGCATTTAATGAGAGGCCACACGCTCGCAATCATCATAAAAGCATTAAACGGAGAGGCCACCCTCTCTCATCCATGGTAATTGACAACTCATGGTTTTGTTCCATGGTATGGCTTCAAGGCACATTGTACATCTCTCATCCATGGTATTTTACAACCCATGGTATTGCACCAAGGCACATTGTAATAATGTTATAAAAAGGCTCTATACCTTCTCAATAAAGCATTCAAGGATTTTTGACATCCTCCACTTCTCTTATTCTATTGTGTTATTGGGTTACTGGTTCTGAGTGTCTTTCTTAGTATGGTTTGAGAGGTGAGGCTCAAAGAACTCTCTTTGAGCCTCACCCCTCCATGTGGGATATTTACTCTATGTATGTTACTCTATGCTTCAAATGTTAACAATTTTGTAGCTTTAATCCCCTCCTCTCTCGACATCCAAGCCTTTGGGGTCTCAGCCCCCAAGATCCGGATCAATTGCGCTGGAAGTGTCTCAGACAGAAGAAGCACATCAGGTGGATGTTATTGTCTGGGGTTTGCTATGAGTTCATGGGTTAGCAGGAAACATTCCAGTGTTTCTTAGCACAGTTGAAGCAGAATATATAGCAGCTTGCTCTGCTAGCTGTGAAGCCATATGGCTTCGGAAGCTGATGTCAAGTTTATTCAACCTAGAGTTGGATACTACCGTGATTCTATGTGATAACCAAAGTTGTACAAAGATGACAGAGAACCCAGTGTTCCATGATAGATCGAAGCACATAGAAATCTGGTATTTCTACATACGAGATAAGATACAGATGATGATGTTTCAGTATTCCCATACTGAAGATATAGATGATGTTTTAGTATTTACATACTATAGATGTAGAGGATGGTGATTCAGTATTTCTATACTGAATATAGAGATGATGATGCTTTCAGTATTTCTATACCGAAGATATAGATGATGATGCTTTCAATATTCACATACTGGAGATACAGATGCTGATAGTTTAGTATTCACATACTAGATATACAGATGATGATAGTTCAGTATTCACATGCTGAAGATGTAGATGATGATGGTTAAGATGATGATTCAACACTGATGTGTTGACAAAGCCTCTGTCTCGAGTAAAGTTCTAACACTTTCGAGACAAGCTTGGTGTTGTTCGAAAGGACCTTCCTCGAAAGGGGGAGCAATGATGTAGCAGTGGTGGGATTGTATCATCCCTGGATACTTGTCCTGAAGTGACCCGATGACCTCGGTCATTGAGAATGAAGAGGGATTGTATCATCCCAGGACATCTGTCCAGAATGGATCTGATGACTTTGGTCCTTGAGAATGTAGTGGGATTGTATCATCCATGGGCACTTGCCCTAAAGTGATCCGGTGACCTCAGTCCTCGAGAATGAAGAGGGATTGTATCATCCCGAGACATCTGTCCATAATGGATTCGGTGACTTCGGTTCTCGAGAATGTGGTGGGATTGCATCATCCCTGAACTTCTGTTCAAAATGTATCTGGAGGTTTTGGCCCCGTGAATGTGGTGGGATTGCATCATCCCTGAACTTTTGTTCAAAATGTATCCGGAGGTTTCAGCTCCCATGAATGTTGTAGGATTGCAACATCCCTGAACTTCTGTTCAAAATGTATTTGGAGGTTTTGACCCCCGTGAATGTGGTGGGATTGCATCATCTGAAATTCTGTTCAAAATGTATCTGGAGGTTTCAGCCCTCGTGAATGTGGTGGGATTGCATCATCCCTCAACTTCTGTTCAAAATGTATCCGGAGGTTTCAGCCCCCGTGAATGTGGTGGGATTGCATCATCCCTGAACTTCTGTTCAAAATGTATCCGGAGGTTTCGGCCCTCGTGAATGTGGTAGGATTGCATCATCCTTGGACCTAGTCCTAAAGTGATAGGGACTGATTATCCTATAATCAATCTGGTGACTTCGATTGTCGAGAATGTGGTGGGATTGTACATCCCTGGACTTTAAGTCCAAAAGTGATCCGAAGACTATTGTCTTCGTGTTGTGGATTGAAAGTTGTTGCTGATGATGATGATGTTACTGATTGAAATATTAGAGTATGATGATGATGATGTTATTGATCGAAAGATCAGAGTGTGATGACGATGACGTACTGATCGCAAGATCAGAGTATGATGATGATGATGATGATACTGATCACAAGATCAGAGTATGATGATGATGATGATGTTGATCAAAAGTTCAGAGTATGATGATGATGATGTTACTGATTGAAAGATCAGAGTATGATGATGATGATGTTATTGATCGAAAGATCAGAGTGTGATGACGATGACATACCGATCATAAGACCAGAGTATGATGATGATGACGATACTGATTGCAAGATCAGAGTATGATGATGATGATGGTGCTGATTGAAAGTTCAGAGTATGATGATGATGAAGATGTCGATCAAAAGTTCAAAGTATGATGATGATGATATTGATCGAAAGATCAGAGTGTGATGATGATGACGTACTATGATGATGATGATGCCGATCGAAAGATCAAAGTGTTGTTGATGATGATGTTGTTGATCGAAAGGTCAAAGTGCTGATGATGATGTTGCTGATCGAAAGATCAAAGTGTTGCTGTTGCTGAAGATTGAAGATTGAAGATGAAGACTATATGATGTTGAAAAGATTCCAGTGATTTAGAGATGTGTCACCCTGATGATGTTGATGATGTCCTCGCTCTCCTATTGTTGCTGTTGTTGATGATGTTGTAGAATACCCTTCTCGTTAAGGGGGAGTGTTGAAATATTGTAACTTCAAAGAATATTCTATATGTGTTTGTTTAAGTGGTCCCCAATGATTTTACCGGGAGAAACATTTGTATTTCTTTATACCCGATGTTTCTAATCGGGAGAACTAATAAGAGTCATGAGGAAGTCCCCTCCGTTGTAAGTCGGGTCATTAGTACCCCAGTTGTGGTTACTTGAGCCTACATAACTGAATTAATTATTAAAGTGAACGAATGCATATAAATAGAGGTGTGGCGCTCCTCCTTCGGAACACACACACTCACTTGTGTAGCGCATTAGTGAGAGAGAGAGAAATAGCTGGATAAGGAGGAGGATCAGTCTTTGGTTTTACCTTTTATCTTTTTGGGGCATCTATATTGAGGAAGCTTTTTTTTGGTTTTTCCCTTTACGGTTTTCCCAAGATAAATATGTGTTGTTCTTTTGTGTGGTTGTGCTTGTCTATCTTTCAGTGATCTTTTGGCTTATGGTTATGCTGATATGATGCTAAATGTTTTAAGATCTGATATAACCATTAAAAATTTAACAAATGTGAGATCACAATCTGACACAAATGCACATAGGCATGCCATGGAGTTTAAAAATCTTGTTAGAAAAATTTGAGCAATTGTTATAGGGGTAAAAGGATGTTGGATGGTGCAAAACTAAGTATATTTGGAAAGTCAATAAACTACCACCATGATGTTTGATTTGTTACTTGTTTTTAGAAGACCAACAATAAAATCCATGGAAATGCATGTCCAAATAGTAGCTAAAATGTCTGTCCAAATAATAGTTGGTATTGACAATGATTGCAATTCCCTAGGAGTCTTCATTGTCTCACCCTTATTCCTTTGGAAAGTTTCACATTCCATTAAAAATTGAATAATGTCATTTTTCATGCCTTCCCTGAAGAACAAGCATCTAGTGCATGCAAATATGTTTTCTAAAATCTAGAATGACCTATGAGAGGAGATGAGTATAATTATGTTAATATTTTTGTTTTAAAGCAGAGTTTAGTGACCTTTATATTGTAATGTATCTTGTTTCCAAGTGTATCCTCAGGGAGGGTTGGGATCCTCTTGAAGTTTCTTGATGAGCTAAGATGCAATTTCATTGATTATCCATTCTTGTCATGCTTCTTCTAACCATTTGGGACCTGAAGAAATTAGGCAAAGAAGGATCCCTCTTACTCATGTTTTCTTGACAATGCATCTACCACAATATTTTCTTTGTCATTTTTATAGATCTCATAATCAAATCCAAACATCTTGGTGACCCATTTATGTTGCTTTTGGGATGATAACATTTGTTCCAAGGTTACTTAGGTTGTGGTGATCTGTCTTGATCTAGAAGTGGTTCCCTATGAGATATGACCACCACGTGTCAATTGCATGTAGGATGGCCAGTGTTTATTTATTGTAGGTAGACTTGCGCAAGTTCTTGTCACACAATTATTTATTGGTGACTGCTAATGGTCTTCCATATTCAATTAAAACTGCACCCAAACCTTTTCTAAAAGCATCGCATTCCAATACAAAAGTCTCGTAAAGTTAGGCACAACTAAAACTGGGGGAGAGCACATGCCTTGCTTTAAAATTGAGAATGTGTGTTATGTCACTTTGTTCATGCAAAAGCATTTTTCTTGAGCATGGTTTCCAAAGGGGCTAGAATTTTATCATATTCCTTCACAAACTTCCTATAGTATCCAGTAAGGCCTAAAAACCCATGTAATGTCTTCAAGGTTTTAGAGAATGACCATCTTACATTATTGCAATCTATTTGGGGTCAACTCTCAAACCATCTTGTCCAAAAATGTGAACCAAGTATTCAATTTCTAAGGCCCCAAAAGCACATTTGGAGCGTTTAATGTAGAATTGATGGTCCTGGAGGAGTTGCAAGGCTTAATTAATATGTTGTACATGGGCATCCCAAATTTTACTATAAATCAAAGATGTCATCAAAGAAAACTAACACAAAATCATGAAGATATGGTCATAAAATTTTATTCACAAGGCTCTAAAAGGTTAAGAAGACATTACAAAGTCCAAAGGTAATTACCAAAAAATCATAATGGCCGTCATGTGTGCAGAAAATTGTTTTTGGGATATCGACCTCTTTCATATTGATTTGGTGGTATTCGGAATGAAGGTCGAGTTTGGTGGAAATTTTTGCACCATAGAGCTCATCCAAAAGGTCTTATATGATTGGGATGAAGAATTGATCTTTGATGATCAACTTATTGAGGGCACAAAAATCAGGACACATGCACCAAGTGCCTTCTTTCTTCAAACCCATGATCATTGATGATGAATATGGGCTTGTGTCAAGATGAATGACTCCCACCTTCAATAGCTCTTGAAAGACCTTTCTAGTTTCACTATTTTGTGCAAATGGGTTCCTATACAAACATACATTTGGTGGTTGACTACTTGTAATCAATGGTATACCTGATCATGCTCACCTTTGGATGGGGTTAAATCAATTGGTGTCTCAAAGTCTTGTTGATGTTTGTTCAAAATCTTTTGCTAGTTAGGATAGATTTTCGGTGCGATGTTGTCTAGAGTATGCATGACATGGAAGCAAACAAAATAACCTGAGTGGCATTTCTTCAATAATTTTTCTATCCAATGATAACTTATGATTTCAGGGGAACTTGTCTAGATCCCTTTAAGGTTGTGTGTATGAGAGTCCTAAGTAACTGTCAAGTATAGTTCCTTGAAGTCTATGGTGTTTGGTCCCAATGTGCATCATCACTCGGCCCCTAAAACTATATCACAACCACCTATATGACCAACTCATGAGTTTTGAAATGATAGTAGTCCCCCAATTGGAGTTTCACATTTTCACAACGTCCCCTACATTTCATCATCTACCATTAGTTATCATAATTTGAAATTTGGGTACCAAGTAGACATAACAGTGGCTTTCGTTAGCCACTTATCCGTGAATAAAATTGTGGGTGCTGCCATTGTCAAAGAAGACTAACACTTTCCGATGCTTCATGTAACCTAAAATTTTCAAGGTTTGCGGGGATGAAATATTGGATAAAGCATAAAGAGATATGAATGATCCTTCTAGATGAACTTCGGGTTCCATTTCTTTGTGCAAGGGAGTACTTTGGAGTATCTTCCATAATGGTGTATTTAGAATGGGTGGGAGTGGTCACATCAATTTGAAATCATTTATGTTCTCTACATTCATGACTTGGAGCATACTTTTCATAACAATTATAGTCAAGTTTGCATCTTTGTCAATATTCCATTTATGTTGGAGACATCCTTTGTACTTTCAAGGAAGGAGAAGGGATTGTGCTGGAAGAAATGACCTATAGAGGGTACTAGTGAAGAATGAAAGTAGGTTTGTTGCTTTGTGCATTGATCACCATATCTACTTCTAGGGCCTTCTAAGATGATTCCAACCAAGTAGTAGGATGTTGCATTTTGACTTGTGCTTTAATTGCCTTTTTGAGGCCACCAACAAAACATTCTTTATATAAAGAATATGTTAATTTATTTGTATGAATGACTAATTGCTAAAAGGTTGAGATAAAGTTTGTGACTAAGCCAATTTAGTGTAACTACGCAAGGCACCCAAAGTAGTGAATATCTCACATGTAATGGGCATGGATAGCATTATAAAATAGATTCAAGGTAATGTAGCACCCGCGGGCTTTTTTACGCCCTCCCACCATTTCCATGTTTCTAGATATAAATACAAGACCCATGCCCTAAGTTTCATCATATCATCAATAATGTCATGGAGGGCAAAGTAGTGTTTCATCTAGGTGACCCATTTTCATGGGTTAAAATTATCAAACTTGTTAAGGCCCACTTTAGGAAAATGATGCCATGTGTTATTATCCATGGAGGGTGGTTTCTGGTTATGGATACCCAAAGGGAGTTGTCACTGACTAGATAATCCCAAGTGAGAAGTGGCTTTTCGGCGTGGCTCATTGTGATGTTCATACTAGGTCTTTTTTGTTTGTATTCCATGAACTGTAATACATGTGAACTTCTCATTCAGCATGTTAAGTTGGTTAAGGTTTGTTGATATTTCTGATCCAACTTATGATACAATGTTCGGTCCAAGCTTGCTAACTTTTGATCCAACTTCTAAAGTTGCCCACTAATATGTGTATTGAGATTCCAAGTGTTCCAACCTACCAGTAGTAGAGAGGGTGGTCATGCTTTTTGGGGCGTTGGTGTGAAGTGGTTTATAGGATCCACCATGGGTGGGAACCACAAAGACCTAAGGACAAGGAAGTGTCAGGTGCTATAGCTCTTTGATATATGTGCGATGTCCAATAATAGTACCGAGTCCAATATCTCAGGGCACTAGTGAAGGAGGATTAGCCATGTTGTTAGTCATACTAATTGACTACCCTAGTACTAGAGAGTGATCTCCTTGAGTGTTATTCTTGGTGTACTATAACTACAAGATGGTCTATTGGTTTATATAAAGCTAGTTTCAAGTATACCTAGGGGAATTCCTATATACCCAATGGTACATGGAAGCAAGATCATGTATAAGGGTGTTGTCTGATGCGCTAGTACTTTAAGGGGTACCGATAAAGTTTAGAATGGTGTCTAACATTTTGGCTTAGTACCACTTGTATTTTATGTGTGTATCCTTCCTCAACTGCAGGTTTACTTGCTGAGCAACATGTCTATGTCATATAAAGGTTCTGAAATATCTCTGTTAAAAAATAAATAAATAAATTAGGAGCTCGCTAACCCTAGAAAGATCTCTACAATCACTAGAAAATAACTTACTTTTCAAGGTAGGGTTTGAGGCCACGATTTTGAAATAAGCACAACTACTTATAAAACCCTTATCTGGAGACACTCTTGAAGCTTCCATAACTCTTGAAATTTTCGTGAGTTTGCCTCAGAAAGAGAAAATGACAAGCAGCCATATTATCAAACTCCATCCTTTGCATTAAGTTTACCACAATTAAACAAATTCTGTATTGATAAATTAATTTAATAATTTAGTTAAACAAAATGATTTTTTTAATAAAACTGGGCACTGCTATTGCATATATATCTTGTTGTTTCTTTAAATTGCCCATTGAATTTTAATGTTCAAAAGATTTCCCAAAAATCATGAGGGATGGAAAGTGTTGAATAACCAAATTTTATCCCTGAAAGGACAAGTCTAAAATATGACATATGCTCCCCGACCCTAATCGTTTGTGTAATCTTTTCACAGACATCTTACTATTCTCTGTAGTTCTGCACATGCAAATCTAGCAAATGGAACAAAGACAATCAGGCAACTATATTAACAAATTAATTTACATGTCTGCATAAAGGCAATATTGCAATGAGGGAAACCTCTACTATTTTACATTTCGGTATTCATAATAACCCAAAACTATACCACAAGTAGCCTAAGTTTGATCCTCAGCCTCATCTCAGCCTCATCCTGTATGGGCTTTACCTGAGAGTCCCAGAAGCAACACATCAACAAACCTAAATGATACAGATATATATATGTCTTGTTGCAACACAAAAAATCATTGTTCTTAAAGACAAAACTCCTAATAATTGGACTTGCTCGCACAAATATCACTTGATAAAGCAGTTTTCCTAAAAGGAAGCTATTAACCTTGCCGTCATCAATTAGTTGTAACAGGACAACCACCACAACCAAGCCTAGAAATATCTACTAACAAATTTTTAAACCAGTATATAAACCACACATGCATTCTCTACCCAACTACAAGCGAAATCCACACATGCATTCTCTACCCAACTACAGCCTAAAATCCTTTTGACGTTCATCCAACATTCATTTAGAAAGAAGTTTGTATCATTTATCATATGATTTCTGGATATAATCATTAATCCTTGCACCCCACTGTTAGTTCTACTCCTCACATGTTATGTGACACCATACAGAAAATAAAGACATAAACAAGAAACCTTGAAAATTTTACTGAAATATAGACAGCCACAATATCATGTTGTCAGATAAGCTTTTTAAAACAAAGAAAAAGTTGTATTTTCTTCATGATTTGCATGATGCGGCAATTTCTAACCACAAATATTCGTGCATTAGAGGGGAAATCGAGGAATTATTTCACTTCAACCTGACAATGAAAATTACCATCAAACCAAAAGCCCCCCTTGAACCTGCATTTAGTAACTTGCAATATCTAGCTTAATGCAAAACAGATCATGTTTGAATTTAGTAACTTGCAATATCTAGCTTAATGCAAAACAGATCATGTTTGGATTCAGTTAATGTAAAGCCCTTTTTTGTGTGAGAAAAGGTGTTTGACCTCTTAGAATTGGTTTCCCTTCCTGATCAAAGGAGCTTAAAATATGTATAACAGATCAAATTAGTCTAGACTCTAAATAGACATTAATAAGATACTTTATCTTTATCTTTAATTTACAATAACAGGACAGATCCAGTAAACTGTGCTGTATACTCCAGTAAACTGTGCTCTATACTTTAATTACAGTAACAGGACAAACCCAGATCAAGGAATTATATCACTTGAACCTTTAGATGAAAGTTACTATCAAACCGAAAGACTCTACTGAACTTGCATTTAGTAAGCCTGAATGTCCCAAAATTAGTTTAGTGCTAAACAGACCAGGTCCAAACCTTGATGGGTGTAAATCCCTTAGAAAGCCAAGGTATTTGACCTCCCAAAGTTGGTTTCCCTTCCTCATTAAGAAAGCTTAACACATGTCTAATAGACCAATTGATCTAAGTAGACATTTATAGAATGCTTTCTCTTTTAATTGCAATGTCCCAAAATTAGTTTAGTGCTAAATAGACAAGGTCCAAACCTTGGTGGGTGTAAAGCCCTGTAAAGCCCTGTGAAAGCCAAGGTATTAGACCTCCCAAAGCTGGTTCCCTTCCTCATCAAGAAAGCTTAACACATGTCTAATAGACCAAATTGATCTAAGTAGACATTTATAGAATGCTTTCTCTTTTAATTGCAATGACCGGACAGGCCCAGTCAACTGAACATTAGGATAACAATGATGGTTAGGCATATCAAATGGAAAATCAACAGCTCTTCTGCATTGCCCGACTAACTTGATTTTGATGTAAAACATCATTGCCCAATTGGTCATCCAGAAGTTCCAAATCCTTAGCTTTCATTTCCATCAAAAGATGGCGCGCTTCTTGCCCTCGGCATGATTTGTTACAAACACCGATCAAATATTCATAGTTATTCAAATCCAAAATGCTATCCTTTCCACTTTGATGAATCAGGAATGAATGTGCCTCGTTAAAACCTCTGATTTGGAAGAGTCCATTGAGAAGAATCGTGTGAGTACCATACAGAGAGTTAATTCCTTCTTCTTTCAATCTATCAAAGAGCTGCAGCGCACCTTGGACTCTTCCCATCGTGCAAGCAGCTCGAATCATTATATCATATGTAATTGCATTCGGTTTGCAGCCCATCTTAGCCATAGTCTCAAGGAGTCCGGCTGCCTGTGCAAATCGTTTCCCCTTACAAAGTACACTTAAAACAAAATTAAAGCACATCGGACCAGGAGGACAGCCGTTCATCATCATCGTCTCAAAAACCCACTGTAGTTTATCCATCTCGTATTTTTGACAGCAAAACAAAATAAGTTGACGAAATGTGAACGATTTCGGGGCACAATCAGCACTTGCCATCTTTTGCAATACGACTTCGGCTGTATCTAGTTGGTTCTCTTTAAAAAAAGAAACAAGAAGCTTTTCGTAAGCGTGTCTCCTGGCAGAAATCTCCAGCTTATCTATCATTTCCATGACTTTATTCAGCAAATTTGGATCATAACTCACAGTAGCAAATGAGAATGTTTTGTCAGAATAACTGCAACTTTCAGCGAACCTCTCTGACAAAACCCTTTGTAGCGTTTCAAAGTCCCTAGAGTGTCCCAGAACATCGACAAGCATGTCATAAGTTGAAGTGCTATGTCGAAATCCCGGTTGTGCTTTGGCCCATTGGAAAAATCTCATAGCCATCCTTGGAGAACTTGGTGTATCCAATACCTTCTTTACCAGTCGTGGAGTTACCTGAACACGCAGCTGAGTTAGGGTTTCTTCCATATCTGCATCGCCCTTTTCAAGAGCTTGCCATATTTCCCTAAGAGCATCAACCAGCTTCCATTTCTTTTTTTCTGGGGTTTGGTGAATTTTGTTCAATTGAGGCAAAGTGTCTTCCTCTTCTTCGCTGTTTAGAGCTTGTGATTCAGGGTTTTCGTCCTCCGCCGAGACTGCCTGATTTTCCCCGGGGTTTTGAACAGCGGCGGATGCATCCTTTGAGTAAAATTTATGGCTCAAAATGAGTTCTTGTGATCGAGGAAAGCTCTTACCGTTTTGAAAGGCTTTGAGGTGCGTGGAGTCCAGATTTTGGTGCCATTCCGATGATGCAGGGCTCAACTGTTGAGGGCGCAGCTGGATTGTTGAAAATGCTTGTCTGACAGAGGCCAGTCCTGCACGACGCAAACAAGCCATTACCTAGTTCGGGTTAAGGTTTCCCTTTTCGGTGTACAATGAAATGGAAGCAATCATCTAGATAAGCCGGGGGCAGGGGTTTGGTTTTTGCTATGCCAGGGTTTAAGGGAACAAGGCTTTTAAGGGTATGGTTTGAGCTATTAGCATTGGGTTTGCTTCTGTTCAAGTGACTTGGAAAATCAGAGTATTATGGGTTCCAATTTTTCTCATGATATTATGAGATTCCAATTGTTACGTCTATCAAAACTTGTGCCTCCTGAGCTACAATATGTGTGTAAAAGGGGCTTGGCTTCTGCGTCCATCACGTTATGAAAATTGGACAACAAGCTACTAATGGACATCCTGAATATATACTATCGATATTCAATATGAAGATTGACTTGGGATATTAAAAACTTGAAATAAAATATTTTCTTCCCCTGTCAACCTTATTTGGCCATTCAATGATCTTCAATACATCAAATTATAAGAGGACCCACACGAATGGTCGATAGGAAAAATGGTGTCGCTTGTGCAAATTATGGTGTGAATAAATTTTGATGTCTCGCATAGTTCAAGTTTCAATTTCAAAGGTATAGTTTCTCCATGTCCAGTTCAGGTCTCAGTTTCAAAGGTATAGTTCCTCCACCTCCAGGGGTTTTGAGGTTCTCTAAAGCTACCTAAAACTTGGAAAACTCCTATAACTATGCCCCTTGGATTTTTGGACTTTTTTTCTTTGTAAGCTTATGCTGGCATTCAAAGGATTGAGGCAAAAACATTGACTTATTCACCAAATGTTTTCATATTTAAAAACTTTATGTACAAATGCATTTTGGAGGAAACTTATCATCAAATATATAAAAACATGTGATTTCAATATGATCCCATGCTCTTACTCATGGGTGTTGTGGCTTCCTGGGAAGAGTATAAACTCTGCTTGCAGCTCAACGTCATGAGCAGAAGCAGAAGCCATGCGTGAATATTCACTATAACCATTATGATCGTCATCTCCCTCACAAGTAATTCAACTCCTTCACTCTTTTTTAAGATGGGGTTGTGTCTCTTGAGGCTATTTATAATCTCTTTCCCTTGGATTTCCTATGCATCCCAAGAAAATATTTATCACACCCTACTTGCCCTGTAGTATTCTAGGGATGAATTAAATCTAGCCCACATAAATTAGTGCATGAAGTCGATGAAATTAGGTATTAGTGTGGAAATTAGGTATTAGTGTGGATATATATCTTTGACATTCTCCCAATGAATCGTTGATAATTCATTCCAGTCTTGCTCTCTTCTCTGTGTTATCATTTCAATGTTGCTAATTAATTAGAGACTTGTAGTGTTATCTACTTAGGTTGGATCGGAAGCAATATATCGTGTGTTTTGGAAGAAATCTCTAAGTGTTATGTTCGGCATCTAGGAAACTATGGATGTGTGGAAATTATGTGACTCAACTGTTTATATTGACGATGATGTAATTTTTTAACGTCAACCAATGGGACGACATGCCGTGTGGGAGTTTTACACAAAGAGTGAAGTTGTTGGTGTTTGTATTTATTCAAGTTAATGAGAAATATATTATACATTATTAGATATTTCAAGTTAAATAAATTAATGAGAAATGTATCAATGGAAGAGAATATTAAGTTTTTAATGATTATATTATTATATAACATGTTTACAACTTCAATTTTTAAAAATGTGTATTTCGAAACTTACATTTACTTATAATGGATCCTTACTTCACAATGAATTTTATAACGAGTATTAGATGAATGTCAATGCCAAAACATAGCTACAATCAACATTCCAAAAACAAAGCAATTTAGTTATTTAATTTTTTATATTTAGAGAGGAACTAAGTTGACCTACAACAACACTTGTTTTTAAAAATGACTCATCTTATCTTTATAGTCAATGCAATATTATTTATGACTTTGTAAAAATGAGATACCTTATATTTATACTCAATACATACATTACAAGATAGCATTACAAAAAGAAGACATGCAAAAAAAAAAAAAAGTAAGAAGTCTAAAGTTAATATACTTGTATAAACTACTTCATAGTATATGGACAATGGGGCATGTCCATATAATGTAATTAAAGGACATGCAAATATAATTATGTAAATAAGGTTAGTAAATTGGTAAAAAAGAAAGACCCATTTTACCTTATGGTTGGCACATATATAAACTATGTAAGGAGGATTGGAGGAACACTTTTATGGTTGGCACATATATAAAATATGTGAGGACACATTGGAGGTACACTTTACATTATCAGTGAAATAGATATGATTAATACAGATGTGGAAGAAGAAATGAGCACTTTACATTTTATTAACTAAGAAAGAACTTGTTTATTAAAAAAGATAGAAAACTTAACTTTGTAAATTTAAATATTTACCAAAAAAACTAAACAAAAGTGTTGATGAAGCATTTAATTTCTATCAAATCTGCATGTATTATCATTTGGAGTATAGTTTGAATTTTAAATTTTTAAATGTAAATTTATATTAAAATATGAAATATTAAGATATTAAATTTTATGTTTCAATAAAGACTTTATTATTATTATAGTGTTTATTAAATAAACATTTTTTATCACCTGGAATACAAAATATATCCTTAAATTTATATATGTAAATCATCATGAAATTGTGACATAAGGATCATGGTATATTGAAACTTCTGTTTATGATGTCTTTTTTTCAATGACATAAATATCTCTACCTCTTAAACTCAATTCCACATGGTAACACATTCTTATTTGATAAAAACTAAGTGTTTCATTGAATATATACATCACAAAATCAATTCTACCCATGCTATGAGCATTTTTTAGGAAAATATGTGGAAAGTTAGTAACAGTCATTTATTGAAAACAAACATATTCACATTGCAACCAATACATCTTGGTGTAACTAGTATGAAGAGCCACTATCTTGTTATTGCTTTCATTTGGATAAGGATCATGGTATATTTGGGCTTTATATGTTTTTATGGACTACTTCTACTAATAATTTGGGCTTTATATGTTTTTATGGTATGTTTGGGCTTTAATTTTGTATAGTGAGCTTTTGATGTCATTAAAATAATTTGAAGACACATATGTTAAGAATATGAAAGAGGAACTATGTCATATTGTAAATCAAAACATTCCCAACTATACTCCAGTATACATCTCACACTAAAATACGAAATATATATTTTTACAATCTCAACATTTTCTTGTTTGTCATCATTGGAATCTAATCATGCAATGTTTAATAAGTTTGCATTTCTAATTTGATGATATTGATTTTGACATTTCCGTGTTTGTCATCACTAGAATCCAATTTGCAACTCATGGGAAATATAGCAAACAATAATAACAAATACATGCTCCAAGAATTGGCTATACCTATTGCATGATCTGTCAAAAATTCAATAGGTATAAGATATTAATTTTGTATAGTGGGATTTTGATGTCATTAAAATAATTCGAAGACACATATGTTAAGAATATGAAAGGGGAAATCTGCCATATTGTAAATCAAAACATTCCCAACTATACTCCAGTATACATCTCACACTGAAATACAAAATATATATTTTTACAATCTCAACATTTTCTTGTTTGTCATCATTGGAGTCTAATCATGCAATGTTTAATAAAATTGCATTTCTAATTTGATGATGTTCATTTTGACATTTTCGTGTTTGTCATCACTAGAATCCAATTTGCAACTCATGGGAAATATGGCAAACAATAATAACAAATACATGCTCCAAGCATTGGATATACCTATTGCATGATCTGTCAAAAATTCCACCAATGGTTCAAATGCACAGTAAGATGATGACCATCAACTAGAAAAACACATATTCTTATGTGTAGGGAAGATAAAAATGTTATCCTACAAATTATGGGTCTAATCAAGATTAGTAAATGGTGCATGCAGAGTGGTCATGCAAATTATATACACACTTGGATCTATCTCTTCTAAGTTACTACCTTATGTTGTCCCCACATCTGATAAATACATTGGGCCTCCATGGGACCAATCTCAACCAAAGCAAATACTAATTCCATCCATAAATTGCAGTAACAAGAAACAAATCCCCGACAAGATCGCTTGGGAATTGACTATCCATAAAAACCAAGGATGGATATTAACAAGGTCAACCATTGAAATTGGTAACAATGAATGCCAAAGATTGACCTTCATAGCAATGTCATGCACTGCAAGATTAGAAGGAATGTGAATTGCACTATGGTTCTCCTTATAATGCTATGCAAAGATGAAAGACACTTCATATGTATGACTTCAAAAAAGGAAGAGGCACGCCTTCATTCTTTGTCCATTTCACACTTAAAATTGCAACCCTCAATCCCTGCACTCCCCCTACCAAAGGAAAATACCAATGTTGATTTCCAATATAGAGTCAAACTTGATCACTACCTAGCATTTTATTATTTTACTCACATATGTATACTTTCTTGTAGAACAAATTAATGTGCATTTAATTTTACTTGTCATCGATTACATGGGTTTCTATTTATTGCTTATTGGTACTTGCAATAGAGTTTCTTTTCAATTTCATCGACTACTATGCTTACCATAAATTAGCTAAACTTGTTTTCAACACATAATATTTTACTATGTACATACACACAACTTTCTCTCATTTTGCAACATATTGAAGTTCTCTTTGGCTTTTCATTTCCCCTGCTTCAGGGGTGTGTTAGTTATTATATTGTCCACCATATGGTAGGATGGTAGGTTGTAGGGGATAAAAATGCAATTACAATTTGTAGGTTGTATGGGATAAAAATGCATTACAATTTGTAAGTTGTATGGAAAATTAATGATATCATGGGTTCCAATTTTTATGTCTATGTAGGGGAACATGAAAGGAACACGAAGTACTCGTTTTGGGGTATTTTTTGGGATTCTTCATGTAGGAGTTTTGATTTTGCATGGTTTATGAAGCTTAAACTTTGGCTTTAGGCATTGTTTCAAGCTCTGCAAGGTCTTGGTGGTTTGGTATTGGTCTTTCTCTTGCCTCAATTTTTGGCACGGGGATTTCAAATGCCAAGTGTCCTGGTGAGGTCATCCATTGTACTATGGTCCTAGGCAGTACGGTCCTGGGTTTTCAACTTTATTGTACAAGGGTTTATGCCATTTGCTCTACAAGCATGGAGATTTAATTTTTGTGCATGCATTGCAACGATCGGGGGTTTTAATGGCCTTGTTCATTCGGGCATTTGGCCATTTCTTGCATTTTCTAGTGCTTTTAATGGCAGGTTGGTGCAACGATTGTTGGAGTAAATGCAGAGCCTAGTTCAGATTTCATGGGTTTTTTAAGTTGTGGTTGTGGTGTTTGTGTTACATTTTCTTTGGTTTTTGGCATTGGTTTCTTGTGTCTCTTTTGTCTGGTTTTGTGCAAAGAAGCGAGAGGGTTTTTACGTGCCTGTCGAGGGATACAAGGCAGAGGCTTGAGGGAATTTGCTTCTGATGAGGTCTCGATTTCAGGGTTCTTGAGAGTAAGTCTTATTTCAACACGTTGTGTAAGTTTTCATGATTTTGGTTTGCCCCTTGTTGACATTGGTGTTTGCTCGTGCAGGTTTTTGTGATGCTTTGTCTGTTGGCCGGTATTTGTCATCGTCGTGGACTTGGCTTGTATTGCTCTAGGGAGTTTGGCTTGGCGAGGTATGATGCTTGGAACGGGTTCCTTTCCCCTTTTTTTGGTGTCAAGGTTTGCATTGCTAGGGTTTTATCAGTTCTGTGATGCTTGGAACTGGTTTCTTTCTCCTTTTTTCCAGTAGCAGGGTCTGCATTGCTAGGGGTTTTCTTGTTGTTCGTCCCGAGGCATACCATATGGTGTAATGGTTTATAGCATGAAAGTTTTGTGCTTCGTGGGCGATGAACCTTGGTAACATAAGATTTGAGAGCTTCTCTCTTTGTTTAGCAATCTAGGTTAGTTAAATTTAATTTATTCTTGATGTGGTCTGAACCCTCACATGGTGTAAATTGAGCAAATGGAGTAAACAGAACTCGTTATGTAGAGACTCTGGTGTTTTCAAAATTTAAAATCTGCTATGATGAAGCCTTTCTTGTTATGAACTATTAAGGCTGAAATTTGACTTTAAGTAAAATGGATTATTTGATGCTCCTTGGATAATACCATTTGAATTTTAATAGACTTGATCGAGAGGCATGTTGTTCATCATGTCCCCCTTCTTGTGTTGATATTGTGCAAGTACATTGCTAATGGTTGTGTGTGTGTTCGTTTCTTTCCCTAAGTGGGTATAAGTTTTTTTTGCATGTGTATGGTGTCTATAGTGAAATATTGAATAAATATTTGCATGGATGTTGTGTTTTTGGGGGTGTATGTGTATACATACTTTTACAATGGCTTTGTTTTGTTGGTCCTCCACTGGCTTCTATAGGATTTAGATGGTTCAAAGTGCAAATATAAATGTATGTTGTTTGTTGTTTATTATTCTAGATTGTATAGATATTTTTCTTATGTTGGTAGACTTTTTTTTGAATTGTTTTAGCTAGTTCCTTGTTTAGGTTCAAGAGCTGGAGTTTATGGATTTTCATTGCTTCCATTCTTGCCTTTGCGCCTTTGGAGTCTTCCATTTTCATGGGAATCTATTCCCAAAGTCTATTTTCCTTCTCTTTTGGTAGGGCATCAAATTGACATCATAAAACAAATGAGCAAGACAAAATATATTTGTTCTGGCAAATGTTTGTGTCTTTTGGGGACGTGGATGTCTAGGTATTCTTGTGGCCTAATGATTTCAATGCTTGTATTAGGTTGTGACTGGGCTCTACATTCTTGAATTTATCCATGTTTTCATTTTTCTGTGTCTGGATTTTGTTCTATTGGTGGACACCATCTTCTGTTGGTCCTTATGTTTCCAAAGACATTTGTGTCATTGGCTTTGTTCCCAAGGTTGGGATTTCTGCTTCTGTTGGGGAGTAGTTCCAACTTTTGTGCTTGCATGTGCTTGAACAGGAAGCAAAGAATGGACATTCATGGTGGATTAAATGATTTTACAAGTGTCTTTCTTGTTGTATTCATTGGTAAAATTTATGGTGTCTCCCTAGAAATTCTTGATGGGTGTGTCCTGGCTTGATGTGAGCTTGGTCTATATTTTATGGGCATACCAATGGTGGCTCTTAAGATTTGTGATATATATGGAACAACTTCCTAAAAAACAATGTCAAGACAATCAAGTAGATTTTATGAAAATTGTAGAATGGAGCTATGACATAGGTTGAATCGTTTGCTTCCATGCTTGTTTAAGCATAGATACTTGTGTTGTCAGTAATTGTCTACCTACCTATGGTGATTGTGTTTGTTTTTGTCCTTTCCGATTCTTGTCAAATCGTTTTCGTGGTCTTTGAAAGATGGTGTATATTATTTTGATGATTTATTTTTCCTTGTATATTTAACTTGGCAAATATTGTGGTTGTTCGTTTCATAATTCTGATGGATTTGCATCGTTGCCATGGGTATCTATGCTTGAGCTTCATTTCTCACTTTCGATAGCACTTTGAGATAACACCAGAGGGCAAAATGAATGAGATAAAATGTTTTTGTTCTCGAAAATGTCTTTGTCTTTATGGGGCATTATGGTCATATTGGGTTGTTGCGATTGTCTTCCTTATACAAAATGTATTTATCCATGCTTTCTTGTCTTGTATTTGGATTTGTGCTATTGATGGAGAATGACTTGTCTTGGTCCTTGTGTTTTTAGAGACATTTGTGGCATTGGCTATGCTCCCAGGACTAGGATTTATACTTATGTTGGATGCTAATCTTAAATTATTTTTGTGCAAGCACTTGAACAGGAAGTGCAAAGTGAATGAGTGAAATAAAGCATATTAGTTCCAACAGATTTCTAGTTATGTAGGGATACCTTGTGTTACACCGTATCCAAGTGTAATGACCTATCCCGTATCCGGGTTAAGGAGGAAGATGTTCCATCTTCAGAATAATAATGTATAAATATATAATAATTGAATGGATTCTTGATTACAATGGATATGGCCGCCTTAAATATGTCTTGGCCATCAAATATTGAAGAGACATTTATCTTCATAACTACATTTAATAATTAATTACTATTACTAATAGTTATAACGTATTTATTTACTATTTTATTGTTGTAACAGTGCCTTCCCCTTAGTAAAGCTTTGTCCTCAAAGCTTAGATTATTGTTGTCGTCTTTTCATTCTTGTTTTGTGTTGAAACAACACCATTACTTCCTTTATGTCTTTTGTTTTAGAACTTGTATTAGGTATGTGCTTTGTCTTTACGCAATAGTTTATCAATTTTCCTTCATTTGTAACATGAATTTGTACTTCATTCTGTTTATTATTGTTGTCCCATTTTCCATGTACATTGTAATGCCCCGGTTTTGACCCCGTTGCATTAAATGTACATGATGCATACATTGTAAATGATCATGGTGTGGAGCTAAAGGCCAAGGCCCCACCATTGATCGGTTATGTTATGTTTTGGATTTGAATTTGTCACCGATGGTATATCGGGGCATGCGACATATATTATGTTGGTCATCATATAAATATGCATCATAATTAATTAAATGAACCCGACCAGCTACGATCGCAGCAACTAAAATGAGAAAGGGACATGATTTTCACAAGGATAAGGGTGGGGGAATTTGTCAAACCTTGGCCAACGAGAGAAAAACCCATGTGTCTTCTTCCCTTGTCTTATTCCAACCACTTTCATTAAGAATTGTTGCTAGTGGTTGAGGCAGTTAATTGTTTTGGGGAGTGGGGTGGCAAGACTGTCAGTCCTCACCCACACGCACACTCCACCAGCAAGAAACACCCAGGCACTCTCTCCACTGCGTACTACCTCCACAGTCTGTTCCTTCCTCACATTGCTCATCCACACGCAGAGATTTCACTCTCCATGACTGTGCTGAAGGCTCACGCACATCCACTTCCGCGTCCTCTCCGTGGGCTGTTCGTTTTCGCGCCTGAACCATTGCCCGTTCATTAGTCTCTCATGCACAGGATTTCTTGGTTTTAACCACGTAGTTTTTCCTTTGCGAATTTGAGAATGGTGTGGCTCCGTCCTTTACTCACGGGCTGATTTGTGGGTTCTGCATTGTGATTGTTCACGCATCAGTCGAGATACTGTAAATTCATCCCCAAGTGTGGTCTGCGTACGTTTTTCCTCAGCGGCCTCGATTGTGAAAAACGGACTGCCGTTTTCCCCGTGTATGTTGGTAATGCATGCTGATTACATTTCGGAATTGTTGTCCC
>LPNX010784020.1:233345-266840 GCA_001517045.1 Pseudotsuga menziesii
CGAAACAAGTTCTTATAAGATAAGTAATCTTGTCCATTCTTACTTCTGCAACTATATTTACTGTTAATTAATGTTATGAACATGTTGAAGGAATGCTTGAATGAATGCACGTTGAATTCCGCTGTGTCTGATACATAATTGTAGCTGTGCATGATAAACAACTGCATTGGTGCATGTTCTACTTCAATGCATTTTCTTGCAGCATTCTGTTTCAGCAATTTTATGCATGTACATGTTCATGGGGCTTTTAGCCCGGGTGGATAAAGCTTGTGTCGCGTCCTCTTCGCTGGTCGGAGGCATGGGGACGTGAGTGTGGTATCAGAGCTCATGTGGCAGCATGGGCCTGCATGAGCCTTGAAGGATGCAGTGGAAGAGGTTGTATTTCATTCTGCCCAGCAGAAGTCATAATATGAATGACTGTAAAAATTTAGAAAATTTGGCGAAGTGTGGAGCAGTCGGATCATCAGAACAGACTTCCGATGTAGCGGAAGAGTTAGCAGTTTCCCGTCCGCCGTTGCGGAAGTCCAAACCGCTAAGTCTTCCGACGGGGAAGGACTGCCGACATCGATCAGGTCATGCCGATGGAATTATGTCGCCGACAGGAAGAAAATCACGGAAATTTCTAAGTGTTGGGCGACCATCGGAAGGATTTAGTGATTGAGCGTCCGCCGTTGCGGATGGAAAAAAAACTACGCGTCCGATGTGAAAAGATCGCCGACCCCGAGTTGAATTTTTTTTAAATAAACAACCGCCAATCGGAAGAGAAAGTGGTTTGTGAGCCGCCGTTGCAGAAGCGAAAGCACTAAGTCTTCCGACGAGAAAGATGGTCGACGCCAATCGGAAGAGAAAGTGGTTCGTGTGCCGCCGTTGCGGAAGCGAAAGCACTAAGTCTTCTGACGAGAAATACTGTTGACGCCGATTGAAAGAGGAAAGTGGTTCATGTGCCGCCATTGCGGAAGTGAAATCACTAAGTATTCCGACGAGAAAGACTGCCGACGCCGATCAGGTTGTGCTGCCCATCAGAAGGAGAAAGAAGACCGTGTTTCGTCGTTGCGGCTACCTAAATGACTAAACCACCCGAAGCACAAAAGCTTTTGACAGCCGATGAGTTTATAATTTGCGGAACGAGGAGTTGAAAAGAGAGCCGATTCTGCGGACGGCTAGTGGAAATGAGATCCGATTCTGTGCAAGGGAATTTTGAATTTTTTCGTGGAATTTCTCAGCGAATTTCGACTATTTTTCAGTGGGATTTGCAGCTGTTTTTCAGACAGACGTTCTTTGATGAAGAGTTTTGTGTTTGGGAAAATTGTTATTTTATGGTTATTCCAAGAAAAGGTAAGTGACTCTGATTTATATGTTATGCATCTAACATTTGTGTTATTAACACGTTTGCAGAATCATAGTCACTTTCAAGGGAAGTATTCCAGGTAGTGCAGTTGATAAGCTAGAGGTGGTTCAGTTATGAGAACCCATGATGGGTATGATGCTCGGGATTCTCATGAGCAAGCAGAAGGTGCCATGGGAGAAAATGTCCGTAATAGAAATGATGACATAGAGTCTAATGGAAGGAGATTCCAAGAGACACCGTCAGATGTTGCAGTTACTGTGAGAAGCTTGATCAAAGCCCAGGAAGAGCAACATTAGTTGAATGCTGCTATGTTGCAGAGTTTGACAGACTTGCATAGAAAGATAGACTCTGGACGAGGTACAGCAAGGCCAGAAGGTAGTAAGAGCAGTACTCGGAGAAGGAGAAGGACTTCTAGTGGATCATCTGATTTTGAAGAATCTTGTGGGGATTCAAGCTCTTCTTCTCATAAAAGAAAAAGAAAGAGACACCATAGGGATCGCTCTCGAGATGAATTTAAGAAAGCAAAACCTCCTACGTTTGATGGTGAGGTAAACACTGGACAAGAGGCTGAATCTTGGCTTCTTGGGATAAAGAAGTACTTTCAAGTGCATGACTATTCAGAAAACATGAAGGCAAGAGTTGCCATATTCAATCTAAATGGAAGAGCATCCATTTGGTGGGAACACTTCAAGCAAGTAAAGATGATCAACGAAAGGAGATTAAAGTGGAAACAATTCAAGAAGTATTTTAAGCAGAAATACCTCTCTGACAGGTATTATGATGACAAGATTACGGAGTTCCATGAGTTGAGGTTGGGACAGCAAACTATGGAAGAATATGCAAATAGGTTTTTGGAGCTGTTGAGGTATGTCCAATACATCAGAGATGAAAAAGTGAAGGTCTAGCGTTTTTTGAGTGGATTACCGTAGTCTTACAAGGATAGAATTGAGTTTTATGAACCTAGAACTCTTGAAGAAGCAATAAGGAAGACTAAGTATTTCTATGAGCAAAGCAAAGGTAAGCCGGATTACCATAAGGCATGGAAGGACAAGAAAAACGAGAAGTTTGACCAAAGAAAGAAAGGTTTCAAACCTTTTAGCTTCAGGAATCAGCAGAAGCAGCCATCCCAAGCTGCAAGCAAGCCAGTTGGAATGACAGGAGAAAAGCCTAAGGATCCACAACAGAATAGAGGGCCACTTCAATGTTGGAAATGTGGAGGACCCCACATGCGCAGAAATTGCCCACTCGAGAATGAGAGTGCAAGACCAGCTTATAACATTCAAGAAGTAGAAACAGTGGGTCAAGTAGCAAGGGCAGTTCCTAGGATTTATGCAGCACTGGAAGACCGCCAGGAAGATCACCAGTCAGCTGTGGTTGAAGTAGCAGGTAAGATTGTCAAGCAATCTGTTTCTATTTTGATTGACCCTGGTTCTACTCATAGTTACATTACTCCTAGAGTAGTGGAGATGTGTGCTTTTAAGAAAGTAAAGCATAGGAAGTCTTGGTTAGTTCAGCTAGCCACTGGAACTAAGAGAAAGGTCAGCGAAGTGGTAGAGAAGTGTCCATTGGTCATAAATGGATTGGTCACTTGTGTAGATCTGAATGTTCTACTGCTTGGTTCCTATGATGTTCTCATTGGAATGGATTGGTTAGAAGATCACATGGTGAAACTTGACTGTTACAATAAGACCTTCAAATGCATGAATAAAGAAGGGAACCTAGTAGTGGTGAAAGGCATTCCAAAGGTGATTTCAGTACGGTAGGTTTCAGCAATGCAGTTAAAGAAGTTCTGTAGGAAGGGTTGCCAGTTGTATGCAGCTTAGGTTTTGGAGGAAACGAGAGAGGAAACTCCAAGGTTGGAGTACTATCAGGTGTTACAGGAATTCAAGGATGTGTTTCCTGATGAGATTCTAGGGCTTCCTCCAAAGAGGGACATTGACTTCATTATTGAACTTGTGCCAGGAGCGGCGCCAGTGTTCAAAGCACCCCACAGGATGAGTACACCGGAGATGCTAGAGTTAAAGATGCAACTGCAAGAGTTGTTGGAAAAGAAGTATATCCGGCCGAGTGTGTCTCCTTGGGGAGCACCGGTTCTATTTGTAAAGAAGAAAGATGGTACACTCAGTTTATGTATTGATTACAGACAATTGAACAAGGTTACTGTGAAGAATAAATATCATTTGCCTAGGATTGATGACCTCTTTGACCAAATGAGAGGAGCAAAGGTATTTTCCAAGATTGACTTGAGGTCGGGTTACCATCAGGTGAGAATCAAGGATGAAGACATTCATAAGACAGCCTTCAGGACGAGGTATGGACATTATGAGTTTGTAGTGGTACCATTTGGTCTCACAAATGCACCAGCTACATTTATGTGTCTTATGAATAGTGTCTTCAGCAGGTATTTGGACAAGTTTGTTCTTGTTTTCCTTGATGACATTCTTGTTTATTCTAAGAATGAGAAAGAGCATGAAGAGCATTTGAGATTGACATTGAATTTGCTTAGGGAGAATCAGTTGTATGCAAAACTGAGCAAGTGTGACTTCTATAGAGATAGAATTCAGTATTTTGGTCACATTATCTCAGAGGAGGGTATATCTGTAGACCCTGAAAAGATTGAAGCCATTATGAATTGGCCTACTCCAAGAAATGTGACAGATGTAAGGTCTTTTATGGGACTTGAAGGATACTACAGGAGATTCATTGAGGGATTCTCCAAAGTTGCACATGCTATCACTTCTTTGCAAAAGAAGGGGATGAAGTTCGAAGGGACATCGAGGTGTGAAGAAAGCTTCCAGCGGTTGAAGAACCTTCTCACCAGTGCACCAGTATTGAAGATTACAGATCCAGAGAAAGATTATGTGGTGTGTACCGATGCATGCGGACAAGGGCTTGGAGGAGTCCTTATGCAAGACAACCACGTGATATGCTATGAGTCAAGAAAGCTGAAGGAACATGAGAAGAACTATGCCACTCATGATCTAGAGCTTGCAGCTATAGTACATGCTCTCAAGATGTGGAGGCATTACTTGATGGGTAGAAGATTTGATCTCAGAACAGACCATTGTGGTCTGAAGTATTTGTTTGATCAGCCTACTCTAAATGCTAGGCAAGCAAGATGGCTGGATTTTTTATGTGAGTTTGATTTTGAGATCAAACACATAAAAAGAAAGGAGAATAAGGTAGCTGATGCCCTCAACAGGAAAGTGCAAGAAATGCATGTGGCATCTCTTAGTATTTGCTAGTCAGATTTGAGGCAGCAGATTGTTAGTCATGCTGCTGGAGATGAATTGTATGAGCAGGTGAAAGACAAATTGCAACAGCAAAGTCTTGAGAAGAGGTATGAGGGATATAAATTGGAAGAAGATGGGCTTCTCACTTATAAAGGTAGAATTTATATTCTAGATGTAGCCAATTTGAGGAGAGTTGTTATGGATGAAATCCATCAAGCTCCGTATTCTGGTCACCCAGGATATCAGAAGACAATTGCTACAATTAGAAAGCAGTACTTTTGAATAGGAATGAAAAGGGATATGGCTGAGTACATTTCAAGATGTATGAAATGTCAACAGGTAAAGGTTGAGCATCAACATCCAACATGTTTGTTGCAGCCTTTTCCAGTTCCGGAATGGAAATGGAAAGTTATTTCCATGGATTTTATTACAGGATTGCCGATGACTTGGAGACAACATGATTCCATCATGGTTGTGGTAGACAAGTTGACAAAGGCAGCACGTTTTATACCGGTTAAGTCTACGCATCAGACGGATGACATTGCGAAGATCTTCATGAAGGAGATATTCAAATTGCATGGATTGCCGAAGGCAATAGTCTCTGACAGGGATGTCAAGTTCACTTCTAACTTTTGGAAGGGGTTGTTTGCAGATTTGGGTACAAAGCTAAACTTCAGCGCTGCATACCATCCTCAGACGGACGGGTAGACCAAGAGAGTTAATCAGGTGCTTGAAGATATGCTTCGCATGTATGTGATGGACAAACCAACCAAGTGAGAAGATTACTTGCACTTGGTAGAGTTTGCTTATAACAATGGACATCAAGCATCCTTGGGGATGAGTCCGTATGAAGCTTTGTATGGAAGAAGGTGTAGGACACCAGTGACTTGGGGTAATCCAGTGAACAGGATTGTGCTTGGACCGGAATTGCTCAAGGAAATGGAGCAAGAGGTCGTAAAGATTAGGCAGAAGCTGAAAGCAGCACATGACAGACAAAAAAGCTATGCAGATAAGCATAGGGTGAACAGGGAGTTCAGTGTTGGGGATCATGTTTACCTCAGAGTGAGGGCAAGGAAGAGTTCCTTGAAGCTTGGAAGTTGTGCCAAGTTGTCACCGAGATATTGTGGGGCATTTAAAGTGCTTGAAAGAATAGGGCCAGTTGCATATAGACTTGCATTGCTTGCTAGCACTAGAGCTCATAATGTTTTTAATGTTTCTTTGCTTAAAAGATATGTACATGATCCTAACCATGTGATAAATTGGGATGTGATTCAGGTGGAACTTGAGGGAGAGTTCCGAATCGAGCCAATGCGCATCATTGACAGGAAGGTCACAATGCTCCGGAACCGAGCCATAGGGCAAGTAAAGGTGCAATGGGAGCACTACGGGCTTGAAGAGGCTACATGGGAGCTGGAGGATGCCATGCGATTGGCACATCCATTTTTGTTCAAATTTGCGAAACACTGAGGCGATACCAGTGTAGCATTTTTTTTTACAATTTTGTAAAGCACTGAGGACAGTGCTATTGAAGGGGGAGGGAAATGTAATGCCCCAGTTTTGACCCTGTTGCATTAAATGTACATTATGCATACATTGTAAATGATCATGGTGTGGAGCTAAAGGCCAAGGCCCCACCATTGATCGATTATGTTATGTTTTGGATTTGAATTTGTCACCGATGGTATATCGGGGCATGTGGCATATATTATGTTTGTCATCATGTAAATATGCATCATAATTAATTAAATGAACCCGACCAGCTACGATCGCGGAAACTAAAATGAGAAAGGGGCATGATTTTCACAATAATAAGGGTGGGGGAATTTGTCAAACCTTGGCCAACGAGAGAAAAACCCATGTGTCTTCTTCCCTTGTCTTATTCCAACCATTTTCATTAAGAATTGCTGCTGGTGGTTGAGGCAGTTAATTGTTTTGGGGAGTGGGGTGGCAGGACTGTCAGTCCTCACCCACACGCACACTCCACCAGCAAGAAACACCCAGGCACTCTCTCCACTGTGTACTACCTCCACAGTCTGTTCCTTCCTCACATTGCTCATCCACACGCAGAGATTTCACTCTCCATGACTGTGTTGAAGGCTCACGCACATCCACTTCCGTGTCCTCTCTGTGGGTTGTTTGTTTTCGCGCCTGAACCATTTCCCGTTCATTAGTCTCTCACGCACAGGATTTACTGGTTTTAACCAGGTAGTTTTTCCTCTGCGAATTTGAGAATGGTGTGGCTCCGTCCTTTACTCACGGGATGATTTGTGGGTTCTGCATTGTGATTGTTCACGCACTGGTCGGGATACTATAAATTCGTCCCCAAGTGTGGTCTGTGTACGTTTTTCCTCAGCGGCCTTGATTGTGAAAAACGGACTGCTGTTTTCCCCGTGTATGTTGGTAATGCATGCTGATTACATTTTAGAACTGTTGTCCCCCCCCCCCATGTTGTAAATTGGTGCACTGATACGTTCAGTGGGACTGTATAATCGCTTGGGAGCCGTTTTCCCTGTTTAAGCTGTGACAGCTAAATTAATTGCCTGAGTGCAATGGTTGGTCTTCGGACTGTGTGAGGAGCAGGGATGGGGGCTTAGTTTTGCTTGATAAACCTGGTGGCTGGAAACCACATAGATAGAGCTAGAGGGTTGGCCTTCTTCTCCATCACCCCTGAATAGCACTGGAAAGGAATGCAGGGCCTGAGGGACTGTGTAGCAGAGAAGGGATTGATTCCTTGTGCTGGGTGTGTTTTGGGTGTCTTAGAGGTCAGGCTAGTTCTGGTGTAGTGTTCTTGGCTTTGTAATGAGCTCACCAACTTAGAATTGAGCCTTTCCCAACTCCTTGATGGCCTGATAAACCCAACTGTGTTGGCTTGGCTATGTTTTGTGTATCCTTGGCTATGTGTAAGTCTGCTTGTTCCCTTATTCCTTGGAGAATCATGCCCAGCTCGGGGGTGGCAGCGTTGTTGAGAGATTAAGGAGCACGCTGGCCTATGGTTGGGTGGAACGTTGCAGCGGTGTAGCTGGTTGCGGAACAAGTTCTTATAAGATAAGTAATCTTGTCCATTCTTATTTCTGCAACTATATTTACTGTTAATTAATGTTATGAACATGTTGAATGAATGCTTGAATGAATGCACGTTGAATTCCGCTGTGTCTGATACATAATTGTAGCTATGCATGATAAACAATTGCATTGGTTCATGTTCTACTTCAATGCATTTTCTTGCAGCATTCTGTTTCAGCAATTTTATGCATGTACATGTTCATGGGGCTTTTAGCCCAGGTGGATAAAGCTTGTGTCGCGTCTTCTTCACTGGTCGGAGGCATGGGGACGTGATATACATGAATACGAGGAATATCTTTGTGATTGGCCATATCAAGCTTTGTTTTAGAAATCGCTTGTCCCATGATACTTAAGATGTCATCACGTAATGTTTCCATTTTATTATCCTTACAAGTTATCTCAAGAAGTGACGTCTCTTGAGGCTTCTCACACTCGAAGTCGCGAGATGGTGTTACATTTAGGTTTCTCTTGGGTGTTAGAATAGTTAAGGTAGAAGATGAATCTGCCATATTTAATTTCTTTGACTTAGATTCCTTTGCATACTGTAGGATCCATCTTTTTTCATTGAATGGATCGTCCTTATTGTCAACGACATTGGCTTTACTCTTATTATGATCTTGGTTGAGCTTATTTTTATTTTTATCAACTATATTATTGGTATTTTTGTCATCCCTAAGACATTTTGTCTCATTGTCTTGTTTATTGTCTTGATCGAATTTGTTGCTCTCATTTTGGTTGACATACTGGTCCAACATATCTGAGTTGTTGATATGGTTTGTACTAGACCTTAGTTTCTATAACAATTTTATTATTGTATTATGGTTCCGTGTCATGATGCTTAGGTTCTGTTCCATGGTGCTTATGTTATGTGTCATCGCACTCATCTTGTCATAAACTCTTTTTGTTTCTCGTTTATGATGTCTAGTTTGTCATCAAGTTTTTTTTTCTAGTACTAGAACAACTTCGCCTTTGATTTCTTTCTTAAGTGCCTTGCTATTTTTTCGTTTCGTCCTTTCAGTGTTTTTGGTTAGCGATGAGGGCCTTAATGTCTTTCTCCAATTTCTCAAGTTTTTCTTTTAATTCCGTCATGGCTTGGGTCCTCTCTCTCTCTCTCTCTCTATATATATATATATAATAATAATAATAATAATTTATTATTTCAAAAGGTAATAAGAAGATTAATATTATTATTATAATGAGGGATTGTGATTTCAAGGGTTATACTATAATAATATTTATTATTTAGAAATAATAAAATTATTATAATAATTGTTTTTTTTGTTTTGTTTTGAATTTTGAATTAGGGTTTCATCCTATGGGAGGATATTGCGTGAAGGAAGGAGGGAAGGTGGCAGCAATGGAGATGATGGGAGGTAGTCACAAGGGAGGAGGGAGCAATGATCAAGCAGATAGCGGAGGCAAAGTGCACGAGGAGGGAGGGATGGTGGGTAAGGTCGAGGGTGGGCAATGAGGAATATGGCCGTGGGGATTGTGTAGAAGGGAACACAGGAGCACGTAGGTGGCGTGAATGCTAGAGCGCAGGAGCATAGGGATGGAGAGCATGGAATGAAGGGATGCATGGATGATGTGGATGACAAAGCTGTATTGGAGGGGGGAACTATGCAGACATAGTGGAGGGTGGCAGGAGGATGCAGGGATGATGGGGAAGAGGGAGAAATGAAGGAGTGAGCAGGCGGTTGGTGGGAGAAGGGAGCGTGGACTAAGGAAGGAGGGGTCTACAGAGGAGCATGCACATGGAGTAGTGTGAGAGGGAAGAGAGGCGCATGCTGAAGATTAGTGAAGTGGGTTAGAAGATGTGGGAAGTGTAGAGGAAGGAGCCAAATGGAGGTGGGCGTGAAGATTTGCGTGAGGATGTAACGAGAGTGTGGGTGGATATTAGAAGAAGTGGCGAGTGTGAAGTGGATGTTGGGAAGCAGAATGGATGAGTGTGTAGGGAGTGTGGCATGGAATGGTGGAGAGCATGGATGTGGGATGGGGACCAGTGGTGGAGAGCATAGAATGGGGAGTCGGATCCGAGCTTTGAGGGGAGGAGTAGAAGCTCTGATACCAATGTTACACCGTATCCGAGTGTAATGACCTATCCCCTATCTAGGTTAAGGAGGAAGATGTTCCATCATCATAATAATAATGTATAAATATATAACAATTGAATGGATTCCTGATTACAATGGATATGGATGCCTTAAATATGGCTTGGACATCAAATATTGAAGAGACATTTCTCTTCATAACTACATTTAATAATTAATTACTATTACTAATGGTTATAACCTATTTATTTACTATTTTATTGTTGTAACACCTTGAAAAGTATGGATTGTGTGGGTTGGGAACAATTGATTTCCATGCTATCTCAATTATGGATTGAGAGTACAAGGGTGATTGAATTATACAGAATTATGCTTAAAAACAAGCATCGAAGCAATTGTGCTTGCGAAGCTGTGTGTTAAGCAATTTTGTTAGCAATGCTTGTTTCTTGTGTCCTGACAATGTTGCTGTGGATATTCTCCCTATGCCTAGAGTGGAATTTGATGTTATGGTTAAGTATATTTGAACCAGACTATGCATTTACTCTAAGAATCTTCGTGCCATCCCACATTAAAAGCACCAAAAATGCAAGAAATGACCAAATGCCTGAACGAAGAAGGCCATTAAAACCCTCGACGGTTGTAATGTACTCACAAAGATGAAATCTCCATGCTTGTAGATAAAATACAATAGCTCTAGTATAGAAAAGTTGAAAACTCGGGACCGTAGTACCTAGGCCCTCGTACGACGGATGACCTCACTAGAACACTTGGCATTTGAAATAGCCCATGCAACAAGGAACAATTTCCAAGTCCAAATGTTCATTTGCCTTGTTTTCTCACGAAAACATGTGTCATGTTGCACCTAAGAGGGTTTTGATGGGAAAATTCTCACTACTCAAGTTGCTACAATGATATTGTGTTATCAAAGGTGCCTTATGTTTCCATAACAATCTATGGCTAAATTCTATTTGGCAGGGGCTTGCTGCCATAAATGTCTAGGTGCTTAGGAACATGTTGAGGCCTGGAAAATCGCAGACAACAAAAGCAAGGGATTCTCCCCACTCAACGTTCCCAACTAGCCCGTGACTGTTTGGTATGGGGAATCCGTCCGGCTTACGGTCCGGCTACTGTAGGTCAAGTAACAAAAATAAACGGTTTTACCGGTTGCGGCCCGGTCCACCGTGTATATTTTTGTGTTTTTTAAATTTAAGTACGATATGCAAGTGCCTATCTAAAATGCATATTGATAAAGAAAAAGAGGAGTGGTCACAATGTGATGCGTAGGTTCTTACATCTTGTCTTAAACTCTCTCGCATCTAAATCACACACGACAGGAAAGAAAACTAACTAAGCTGTCCTTAGGGAGCAAGATTATCATTTAATGAGTAATGTATTACTATTCGTGCATTAAGAAAAATCATAGATAACTGTTCTTTGATTCAAAACACATAAACATGAATAGATAGATGAACAATAAGATAGCTCATTATTGTGAAAACATTCATTACTCATAGTGGAAATTATCATAAAATAAATTAGAGAACATTCACACAAGAACATTGGTTCAACAAGTTAGAATGACCTCACAGTTAATGAATAAAAGCTGAAAACGAAATAGTTCCCCTTCAACATCATTCATTTGCACATCATTTGAACATTCCACCAAAGATTTCTCCAACAGGAAAAATTGTAATTATATATTACAAAACGAAATAGTTCCTCTTACAATGTGTTCTCACAAGTCTAACTGGGAAAAAGTCCTTCTTCCCTTTAACTTTCCTATATTTATACAAAAACCCAGCAAAACCTTTGAGTTGTGCCAACCGTTTTAATCTCATAGTTTTGTCATTTTGTGAATGCTCATGATTCATACAAACGTTACATTTTAGATAAACACTTTTATGAAGAGGGACCAACTTGGTAACTGACAAACTGCCCAGGTCTGAGCCCCTGCTCTTAATGATTACGCTCTATAATTCGTTGGTCCTTTTGAGATCTTGTTGGTCTTAGCCTTTCGCTCTCTTCTTTTCTTCGAGCAACATCTCTGTTTCTTTATGCTTTAACTTCTTCTTTCAAGGTTGCTCCTCTTGTGCTTTGCCTTTTAGGCATGTATTATTTACAGCAATCTTCCTATCCTGAACATATCAGATCATTAGTGTTTAAAAAGGTAACACAAACTAGATCAATACATGCATCTTGTAATATGAATTATAAACAATTTTAATAAAGAATGTCAAGATAGAAGAGATCCCACAAGTTTGTGCTTAAACCCTTGTTCAAAACTTAACTCGTGCCTGATAGAACATATTTTTTCCTCCCACTCTAGGCCATATCTGAATTTAGAACGAAAAACTCCAACGAAAACCAAGACCAGGACAAAGTAACTACCATTTTTCGAAACACCCAACCACAAAACCGCGCTCTTCCACTCAGACAACTTTAACATTGACCTGTGTCCACGGGAAACCTCCGCCATTACAAAGAACAAAGTAAAACACATCAAAACGGTGGGAAAAACCCCACTGACAGTACTAGGCATCGGGCAAAAAAAACCTCATCAGCGGGTGGAAAACTAGGAACGGGCGATTAGCCCACTAAGGAGCCGCAACGGGGGGTGATGCACATGCTAAGGGTTCCACAATAAAAGAAAACAATCAGCGAAAATCAAACCAAAGGCGGAAAATAGAACAACCACGTCGGATGGTTAGTCTGCTCCGGAGCCGCAATGGTGGTATTTAAATTAGACTATGGCTTCCGCCAAGATATGAAACCATCGGCGATCGGACCAGTTAATACCAAATCCCCAATCAAAGTCCAACACAATTCCGATAGCGAAAAGAGCAGAAAACGATAAAATATGAAATCATCGTAGGTAACTCAAAACCGTCGGAACGTTTGTTATTGATCCTCCGAAACGACGGCTGCAAAGAGGACTAGTGCCCCGACAGTGATAAAATAAAACAAAAGTGCATCGGCGGAAGACATGGTTTTGGATTGGGTCATTATTTTTTTGAGCCTCCACAACGATGGTTGCGTAGGTGACTACGACCCCGATTCACAACTCAAACAATTTCCGTCAGCGAAATAAGAAATCACCGTAAGTCACAATTTAAGTCAAAAGGTAGCATCAGCATAAAAGGATATTCATTCAATAGTCATTCTCAAAAAATCAAAACTCGCAGTAAAGTTAAGCAATCCCAACAAACTAAGCAAGACAAAAATTGAAAGGAGCGTCCCAAAGTTTAGAAGTTTGGGAAATCATTGCAGCTGCAACAATTGGCTACTAATCGGTGAACCCAGATCTCTAAATCAACTCTTCCTCAAGTAACAGACTGTTTAACAATAAAAACAACATGTTGAATTCTTTTAGATGTCTGGATTTCCCCGATGACAAATATATGTACTTTTAAACATTGATGATAGTCCAATTTTAGGAAAATGGAATCCAAAATGTCAAAGTCAAGATAACTCTTCTAAGGCCAAAAGAAATGAGTTTCATTTTACCTCTGTCTTTGGGTAGCTTCGAGCTTGGACACCACAGGAATGTAACATATGGTAAACAGAGATATTCGTTTGTTCCTCATTCCCATGCCATTTTGCACTTTTGTGTGCTCGTAAATACATCTCTCATGCCTTTCTTTCTAAATTTTTTATTCAGGCTCCTCTATCCATAGTGTCCTTTTGTGTGAGAGATCTATTTAATTCTCAGCTCACGGACGGAGAAGAAATTTTGGCAATTTTGTACTTATATGATTCGGTACTTTGCTTCGATAGATATTGTTGTTGTTGTTGTTGTTTTTTGTTTTTTGTTTTTTTTTTAATCAGGAGTTTTAACTCTTATTAGCCTTTAGGCTTTCAATTCTTGGCATGGGATCATTTATATATAATATACTATTTACATTGCTTCCTTTCTGTGGGTCTTTTACTGTAACCCCATAGGACATTTTAGATGTGAGATGGATGGGGCCTCGAAATAGTATTATAGACCTCTTGATCCCGAGTTATCTTTCAGGGATTAAGCAGGACTTCAATGCATTCATAGCCATTTAGGAAAACTACTTACTAGAAGAAATTCCATCAGATTCAAACAATAGGATACAGTCTTATACCCAAAGATCTCAATTAATCCAGAACTCTGATGCTTTCCATGCAACCAAAAGTTTGCCTCTTTTATTGAAATAAAAAATAAATTTTAACTAAAAACAAACATAAATGAAATAAATCAACGTAAACAACCAAATCAACTTATTTATGTACAAAACAAAAACAAAAAAAATCAAGAAAAATAAGGTTTGAGAACTAAACCATTAACTGGTAAGTTCTCTTTCCACCCCTGTAAATCTTGCAATTTATAGGTTGAGGGGCCAAGTTTTGCCACAATGTGAAAATGACCTACCCATAACTGTTGAAACTTAGTGTGCTTCCCTTTTTCATCATGCAGGTGATCTCATTTAAGAACCAGGTCTCCCACTTCAAATTCCTTTGTTCCAGCTTTCTACTTATCAAACCACCTTTTCACTACTTCCTGCTGTTGCTTAAAACGTTCTTTGGCCTTGGATCTAGACTCTTCCGCCTTCAAAAGATTGTAAATTCTCGGTTGCAGGATTTCGTTGTCTGTGCCTCTAGATTCTTGGGCTATTATGGAAGATGGTAGCATAATGTTAGGAGGAAGTATAGCTTATTTTCCATAAACAAGAGTATATGGTGACACACCTAAGGAATTCTTGGGTGTGACCCTGTCAGCCCAAAGAGCGTTCGGTAGTGCTAAATGCCAACTTCTCTGGTTTTCTATGACAGTCTTTTTCAAGATCCTAATCAAATTCTTGTTCGTAGATTCTGCCAAACCATTTCCTTATGGGTAGTAGTTGGAAGAATAATGCAACTTAATTCCTTTTTCATGAGCAAATGTAGTTAATCTAATGGAAGAAAAATAAGTCGCATTATCGAAAACCAGGGAAATTGAAACCCCAAACCTGGTCATAATATGATCCTGCAAGAAATCCATGACCGCATCTTCATTGACTTTACGTAGCAGAATGGCTTCGACCCATCTAGTGAAGTAGTCAGTTGCCGTTAAAATATATTTTTGTTGCAAGGAATAATTTGGTTTTATTTCTCCAATGATATCAATTCCCCATTGCTCAAATGGTTATGTTATCATAACCGACTTCAATGGTCCTGCTGCTTTGGCTTGTCTTCCCCCACACCTCTAGCAGATATCGCACTTTCTAACATGCGCATGAGCATCCTTGAACAGTGTGGGCCAATAGTACTCGGCTTTGAGAATCTTGTGGGCTGTCGTATCTTCGGAAAAATGGCCTCCAGCAGGCCCATCATGTAACTCAGTTATGACCCTTTTTGCGTCTTCCTTCTCTAGACACCTGAGAAGGACTCCATCATAATTCTTCTTGAATAAAATTCTATCAATGATCTGATACGCAATTGATTTAAGGCACAATGCTCTTCGCTGCTTGGAATTCCAATGTTCTGGCAACACACCTTCCTAAAGGTAATGAACAAGGTATCGGTACCAAGAATCTAGAGTTGTGAAAAGAGGACACACATCCATCATATGTAACTCTACTTCACTTTCCCAATTGTTTTCTTCATTACTATTGCCTTCAGCCATTAGTTTGCACAGTCCTTTTCCTCTAACGATGGAGGCTGGCTTGAATTTGAGGTCATACTCTTATAAAGCCGTTACCCAGTTGCCTCTTTTTTCTCCTAATTCTTTTTTCACGAAAAGAGACCTCACAACTGGGTGTGGAACTATTACCTTGGTCCGGTTCTTAAGTATGTACGGGCTGAATTGTTTTACCGCTTTGAAGACTGCATATGCTTGCTTGTCCATAGTTGGTTAATTTAATTCAGCCCCCCTGCAGACCAGTGCTCATGAATGATATGGGGAACTCATCTCCCCCATCTTCCTTCTGAGTAAGCATCGCTGTTAGTGAATCGTCATATGCGAAAGTGTACAAAATAAAATCTTTCTCATAATCTGGACTTTTGAGAGAGGATGCATGAGCAATAGATGTCTTTATTTTACTGAATGCATTCTTCTTTACATCAGTCCATTTGAATTGTACACTTTGTTTCACCATTTGCTGCAAAGGCTTAACAATTTGGGCGAAATCTGGCACAAACCTTCGCATGAAGTTTATTGCCCCCATAAATGATTGCATGCCCTTTTTGTCATGGGGTAAGGGGATCTGTTCGATAGCTTTGATCCATTCTGGGTCTATGGAGATCCCCTTCTTAGATACCACGTGACCCAGTAGCTTTCCTTCTGTAACAACAAACACACACTTCCTGGGGTTTAGCAAGATACCATATTTTCGGCAACGCTCGAAAATATGTTTTAGATGGAATGCGTGTTCTTCTCTTTTCTTTGAAAATATTGTGATGTCATCGAGGTATACCACAACACTGCGGCCAATCAGACCGCAGAAACCTATATCCATAGCCCTCTGGAAAGTGGCTCCAGCGTTTATGAATCCAAAGGGCATCCTTCTGTAAGCAAAAGTCCCCCATCTTGTTCTGAATGTAGTTTTGAGTCTGTCTTCTTCAGCTACTAATACTTGATTGTAACTAGAGAATCCATCTAATAAAGAAAATAACTCAGAACCCGAAACCATTTGCAATATCTGTTCCATGGGTGGGACTGGATAATTGTCTTTATCTGAAGCGCGATTTAAGTTCCTGAAATCCACACATAGTCTAATTTCTCCATATTTCTTCCTTACTGGTACCAGAATTTGAAACCCATTCTGAGTGTCTGACTTTGAAGATAATTTTAGCATCCAACAATTTCTTTACTTCATTTTGAATTAGAGGCTCTAGTTTTGGGTGCATTTTCCTCAAAGGCTACTGATAAGGCTTGACCCCAGTTCTAATAGGGATGACATGTTGAATAATCTTGGTGTCATATGTTTTCAAATCTTCATATGTCCAGGCAAACACATCTTTGTATTGTTTGAACAAACTGATGAACTTATTCCTTTCACCTGGGGAGCAACACTTTCCCAAATTCACATATTTAGGCTCGATTGCAGATCCTAAATTAATTAACTCGAATTGTAGAGACGAGTTATGAGTCTTAACATTTGCTGGCCTTCTGAATTTTTCGTTTAGATTAGACATTCGCTCTAAAGTCCTGACTCCTTTAGGAATAAAATTGTCGAATTTTAGCTCAACTTGATGTTCTTCATCATCAATGATTGCCCCTTTGAAGGTTTCATCATTCATCAAACATTCCAGAATCTGCTAATCATCATCAAAAACTCGTAAATTTGTAATCATGTCTGGAATAGAGGGCCTGAAAAGTAATTCAATAGAACACCTATTATTAGAAGGTACAAGCCTCAAGCTGAGGTGGCTAACAAGTCAGCTGCTGCGTTCTTTAGTCCAGGAATCGATACAATATTAATACATAAAAACTTTTTAGCAAATCCCATACTTCATTTTGATAAGCTTTTAAATGAGGGGAAATGTAATGTATCTGATTTCGAATTTGTTTTACAATTATTTCAGAATCCCCATACACTTTCAGATTTTCTACTTTTAATTCAATCGTTTTTCTTAGTCCCTGAACTAATGCTTCATATTTGGCTATGTTATTGGTACATTCAAACTCTAACCTACATGAAAGAAAATGTTTATTTTTCTTGGGATCAATCAGGACACAGCCAGCTTCTGATCCTTCCAAAGTTTTAGATCCATCAAAGGAAAGTGTCTAGAAATCATCTATTACTATTGTACATGAATCAACATCTACATCTAAAGCTAAATCTACTACTTTACAATAAATTTCATTAGCCTGCAAAAACCGAAGGAGATCAAGTTGGGTGTCTGATGTACTGCTGGCTTCTTCCGCTTAGTAATTTCTTGGTTCTAGCTCAATGAAGTAGTTCCCCAAAATAGAATTCACAGGTTCATTCTTACCTTCTAACTGAGTGACATTGTGTTTCATGTGGGGCTCTCTTATAACTTTAATTTGATTTGAGCTTCCTTTATAAGGTAACCACAGATGTGACCAGTTTGAAGCAAAATATCCATTCAACTTTGCTGACCAATCTCTACTCAAAACAAGTCCATATGCCTTAGGTATGTCTGCTATTACAACATCAATGAACTGACATACCTTTTCATTTGAAGATAATCGAATTAAAACATCCTCCATTTCCCCAATTACCTTCACATTCGTTCTGTCTAACTGAATAACCTACCAGGTAGATGGTTTAGGCTATCCATTTATCTTTTTGCAAACTGACAGTGGCATAACATTTACTGATGCCCCCGAGTCTACCAGACAGTTGTGCACATTATGATTGAAAATTTCAAAAGTAAGGAGGAAAGGCAGAGTTTTGCATTTAGGCTTGCCTCCCACACTTGCTTCACCAATTTCTTTCCCTTGGGGTTGATTGTTAGTGGGAAGCTTCTCCTCTGGCATTTCAAGTGCTTTTAGTAACTTTTCTTTCTGCTGCGGCACATTACACATCTCAAATAGTGAAATATTTGTCTTTACCTTTTTGATATCCTCCATAATGTCATACTCCATCTTATGTTCTGTGAGATTCGTTTTTACATTATTGATCTTCTCTTCAACGGGCTTAGTAGGCATGTTGATGTGCTTTGGATTTTGACTGGTAATGGTAAACCCAGTGATTTTATTAGCTGTGGTGTTTTTCTGAAATTTCTTTACATTTTTCTGGAGACTCTTAATTTTCGGGATTATTAACCTGTCTTCTTTAATAAGCCCTTGGCTTCTCGTTGTCACCTTTGCTTCTGATATGTCCTCATGTCTCAAATCACTTTCCTTTTCAGTATCAAACATCGAGACACAGTCCCATAAAACCATGGCATAAGCATCCTCTTGCTTTTCCGTTGATTTATTATCGTTTTCTTCCTCATCATTTGCTTCTATTAATTTGGAATCCAGCAGTTGATTCATCACTAATGTCATTGAATTTATCAACTGAGGACAATTTTTTTCGGAATGAGGCTGCTAGTGGAAAGTGCAAAAATTATCCATACCTACCTCTGTTAAGTTCATTGATGTAGGACTGTGTGGAGGAGGTTTAGACTGATTGTTGTCTTCTCTCTTCTTGTAATAAGGCTTATAAGACTTCTGAGCTTCCTTTTCCTTTTCCAAGTCTATTATTCTGTTGGAAAGCTTCTGCATCATCTTTGCCATTCCTTTGAAATCATGTGATTGTTCCTCTTTAGGCTTAGTAAATAACAAAGCTTTTTTCTCAACATTTTTCTCTCCTGACTGCTCAGGATAATCTTCTATGCTTTCCTTTTCAGCTTCTACTCTCTCCGCTTCTTCATAAGTCTCTACTAGTGTAGGTTTGGCTTTCATCTTGGCAAACATGGCCAAATCGGGCCCTAGGGATGAAGTATAATATTCAATCAATACTTTATCCGAGGGCTTATTGGTTTCAGAAAAATTCTTAAGATAAGTTGCAAATCTTTGAGTAAGACTATGCACCTTTTCTTTTCTCTCTTTCTTTAAAGCACACAGTCCTTTCATGAGAGCTGTGTGAGTCTTTTGGGTTGCATATTTTCTTCTGAAAATACTTTCAAAAGTGTCCCAATCTGGGATTGAATTTGCAGGCAGACCAAAATACCATGAGGCTGCTGCTCCTTTAAGGGTATGTGGAAAAAGTCTGTAGACTACATCTTCATGTTCTCCAACCTTTAGTCCTTCTATGGCCAAGTAGAAACTTTGCAAATGGTCATCTACTAAAAAATTCTCACTTGGGTCAAACTTGGGCAACATCTTCTCAAAAGCCTGAGGTAAGTCATGCAAAGGAGGTGCTAGGTTTAAAGGTGATCTGGATTTCCAAGCAAGTGGTGGATTTGGTGGGTTAGATGGTTGATTTGCATTTACACTTGCCATGAGTCTGGGTGGAGAGTGAGATGGTGAATGAACAGGACTATGGACCTATGAACTGTTAGGTGTATCAGGGCCTACTTGATTCAAAGGTTGAACAACCTCCTGTAAAGCTGTTTCTACAAGTTCTTCCCAATCTCCAACTAACATAGAGTCTTCCACTACAGGACAGTCTTTCTTCTTGTACTATCTTCTAGGCAAGTCAGGGATAATCGGTAATCCTCCAATCTTCTTCACATAAGCCCTAGTATGTCTTCTTAAATCATTAACAACTTCGTTGTCCACAGAATACAAATGTTTTCTATTCTCTTCAGGAATCGGATTAGGAAATGAACTGCTTTCAAAACTATCACTGGTGGAGTAATTTGAGGAAACAGGTTTCCTCGGTTAGCCATGCACTGGTGACCCTTCTTCTAGCGCCAAAAACTGTTGAGGCTTGGAAAATCGCAGGCAACAACAGCAAGGGATTCTCCCCAGTCAACATTCCCAACTAACCCGTGACTATTTGGTATGGGGAATCCGTCCGGTTTACGGTCTAGCTACTGTAGGTCAAGTAACAAAAATAAAGGGTTTTACCAGTTGCAGGCTGGTCCACTATGTATATTTTTGTGTTTTTTAAATTTAAGTATGATATGCAAGTGCCTATCTAAAATGCAGATTGATAAAGAAAATGAGGAGCGGTCACAATGTGATGCGCAGGTTATTACCTCTCGTCTTAAACTCTCTCGCATCTAAATCACACATTGTAGGAAATAAAACTAACTAAGTTGTAGCTAGGGAGCGAGATTACCATTTAATGAGTAATGCATTACTGTTCGTGCATTAAGAAAAATCAAAGGTAGTTGTTCTTTGATTCAAAACACATAAACATGAATAGATAGATGAACAATAAAATAGCTTATTGTTGTGAAAACATTCATTACTCATAGTGGAAATTATCATAAAATAAACCAGAGAACATTCACACAAGAACATAGGTTTAACAAGTTAGAACGATCTCACAGTTAATGAATAAAAGCTGAAAACGAAATAGTTTCCCTTCAACATCATTCATTTGCACAGCATTTGAACATTCCACCAAAGCTTTCTCCAACAGGAAAAATTGTAATTATATATTGCAAAACGAAATAGTTCCTCTTACAATGTGTTCTCACAAGTCTAACTGGGAAAAAGTCCTTCTTCCCTCTAACTTTCCTATATTTATACAAAAACCCAGCAAAACCTTTGGGTTGCCCCAACCATTTTAATCTCATAGTTTTTTCATTTTGTGAATGTTCATGATTCATACAAACGTTACATTTCAGATAAACACTTTTATGAAGAGGGACTAGCTTGGTAACTGACAAAATGCCTAGGCCTGAGCCTCTGCTCTTAATGATTACGCTCTATACTTCGTTGGTCCTTTTGAGATCTTGTTGGTCTTGGCCTTTCGCTCTCTTCTTTTCTTTGAGCAACATCTCTGTTTCTTTATGCTTTAACTTCTTCTTTCAAGGTTGCTCCTCTTGTGCTTTGCCTTTTAGGCATGTATTCTTTGCAGCAATCTTCCTATCCTGAACATATCAAATCATTAGTATTTAACAAGGTAACACAAACTAGATCAATACACGCATCCTGTAATATGAATTATAAACAGTTTTAATAAAGAATGTCAAGACAAAAGAGATCCCGTAAGTTTGTGCTTAAACCCCTATTCAAAACTTAACTCATGCCTAATAGAACAGATTTTTTCCTCCCACTCCAGGCCATATCTGAACTTAGAATGAAAAACTCCAACGAAAACCAAGACCAGGACAAAGTAACTACCATTCTTCGAAACACCCAACCCCAAAACCGCGCTCTTCCACTCAGATAACTTTAACATCGACCTGCGTCCATGGGAAACCTCTGCCATTACAAAGAACAAATTAAAACACATCAAAACGACGGGAAAAACCCCACCGACAGTACTAGGCATCGGGCAAAAAAAAACCTCATCAACAGGTGGAAAACTAGGAACGGGCGATTAGCCCACTAAGGAGCCACAACGAGGGGTGATGCACATGCTAAGGGTTCCACAATAAAAGAAAACAATCAGTGAAAATCAAACCAAAGGCGAAAAATAGAACAACCACGTCGGATGGTTAGTCCGCTCCGGAGCCGCAACGGTGGTATTTAAAATAGACTATGGATTCCGCCAAGATCTGAACTTAGAACGAAAAACCCCACCAACAGTACTAGGCATTGGGCAAAAAAAAAACCTCATCAGCGGGTGGAAAACTAGGAACGGGCGATTAGCCCGCTAAGGAGCTGCAACGGCGGGCGATACACATGCTAAGGGTTCCGCAATAAAAGAAAACAATTGACAAAAATCAAACCAAAGGCAAAAAATAGAATAACCACGTCGGATGGTTAGTTCGCTCCGGATCCGCAACGGTGGTATTTAAAATAGACTATGGCTTCCGCCAAGATATGAAACCATCGGCGATCGGAACAGTTAATACCAAATCCCCGATCAAAGTCCAACACAATTTTGATAGCGAAAAGAGCAAAAAACAATAAAATATGAAATCGTCGCGGGTAACTCAAAACCGTCGGAACGTTTGTTATTGATCCCCCGAAATGGCGGCTGCAAAGAGGACTAGTGCCATGACGGTGATAAAATAAAACAAAAGTGCATTGGAGGAAGACAGGGTTTTGAATCGGGTCGTTATTCTATTGAGCCTCCGCAACGGCAGCTGTGTAGGTGACTACGGCCTCGATTCACAACTCAAACAATTTCCGTCAGCGAAATAAGAAATCATCGTAAGCCACAATTTAAGTCAAAAGGCAGCATCAGCATAAAAGGATATTCATTCAATAGTCATTCTCAAAAAATCAAAACTCGCAGTAAAGTTAAGCAATCCCAACAAACTAAGCAAGAAAAAAATTGAAAGGAGGGTCCCAAATTTTAGAAGTTTGGGAAATCGTTGCAGCTGCAACAGAACATTATGTCCATGTTGACTTATTGTTGTTGTCTTAAATAACATGCAATTGATGCACAAACAACAGAGGAACAACTTGCATCCTCCAACATATGCATTAACCCCCTTCCCAGTCGAATATGAATTGGATTCTACATTTACACCTGTTATACCAAAATCTTGTCACCACCATGTGATAAGACCTTTGACTTACATATTTGCCCTTAATCCTAGCACTTGGAGTGGAAACCCATGTTGCTTGTCAATTCTACATGAAAATACTCAGCACCGTGTTTTTCCTATGAACCATGAGTAGTACCTTGCTTGCACCGCCTTCACCCTGTTTGCCATAAGCAGTGCCACCTCCCGTGGCCTTTGGCCCACAAGCGTTTCTCATCTAAACTGCTTTGTCATAAAAGGAGAAAAGAGGTACCGTAGGTAAAATGAGAAAAAGAGAAGTTTCTTGAGGCTTCTAGATCATGAACCTCGTGTCCTCCCTTATCCCTATCATTATGGGTCAGTTGAGCTCGAGATCCCCCATCATAGGATCTTAGAGGCCACATCATCCACAAATCTCTTAACCATTCCTATCCACTAAGCCTTATAAATACAAGCTCATGTCCATGGTTGAGGGGGGGAACTATAGAGGTATTGTTATGCTGTTGGATTGACCACTTGGCCTAAGCCATTAAAGAGCAAAGTTGGAGCTTATCGGGATGAAGTGTTTGTCTCATGGAGATGCATGTCGACACTAAGGCTTGATTGGTTATAAAATTCTCCATACATCTTAATGCAAAGCTGATTTCCATCCCACATTACTGTTGTTTTGATTCCACATGTACATGTTGTTAGATTCCTTAGTCACTAACATGGATAAGTAGATGATTTTCTGGTAGCTTTAATGTGTTTGCGTGTTTGATCTGTCTACAGGTACACAGGTTCACTATTGAAGCAGCATTCCAGGTGTCTACGATATCCAGGGAAGGTCTTCATCCTTTGTCGTTCACTCATTTGTTCTGGATCTGAACCATTCAGACCAGAGGAACAACTTCTGTCCGCAGAAGGTGAAATATTCTTGGTTACAAATCTGGCGACTCCTCTGGGGAATAGATACGTATATTAGTTGATCTAATCTCGTTCCTTAGTTCTTGAACTCTTGTCCGAATCCAGGCTCCATCTCCAACTCTCTATAGTCAGATCTGTTATCTGACTCAGTGAATTTTTGTTTGAAACTTTCAGTTCTGCTTAGATCTGAAGTATTTCAACCTTTTATGCTCTTTTTTACTCTCAATCTATCAGTTTTTACCTTGATCTGATCTTTTTCTAACTTGATCTGTCGTTCTCCTTTGTGTTTTGGATTCATACAGGGAACTGCTCTTATGCTATTGGCGAGAAGCGGCGCCACCGCCTGAACCCTGTTAGCAGCACGCGGTGCCACCGCCTAAGTCTTGTTATTCAGAAGCGGTGCTAGGCCAAAACCACTCTGTCAAGACCCCTCCAGCACGGTGCCAGGTAGGCCTTATTCCAAGACCACCTTTTTCTCATTTTTTGCAAAAAATTTGAGTTGATTTGCTTTCAGCCCTACACTGTCAGGCTTATGTGTTAGAATCTAATGGTTGTGGTTTGAAATTTTGTGGTAAAAGATTGGTTTGTTTGAAGAATCCAAAAGCTATATTAGGCTTGTTGATTGTTCATTTTCTTCCGTGCTTGTTGGTTGTCTTTGTGAAAGGATTTCTTTTTTGAAAGCTTAGGTGTTAGAGAGCTCTCTTTTATTTCTGTTACATAGACTGAAAGAAAAATGTTTAATTAGCATCTTGTTTTCATTTTTTTTGTTCCCATTGAAGACTTTTTTTGATTGTTTTAAAAAGATTTTTTTTTACAGAGATTAAGTCATTATCATTAGTGAGCATAAGACATTGGATCTCTGATTGGCCTCACAAGATTTCAGGTTCTCTATGTTCTTTTGTCTCTTTTGCATTTACACTATCTCATTAAAATAAAAAATATTATAGTTTTAAGTTAGATCTGTCTATGCTTTAAGAAAAATTGAAAAATAGTGTGCATATGCATATAGTGTGCTGCTTGTTTTTCTTTTAAGAAAAGAGACTCCTCCCCTTTTTTATTGTTTTCAGAAAAGAGAAATGAGTTTGGAAAGTGCTTCTTGTCTTTGATTTTGGGTTCAAGATTGTTGTTTGGAAATATTTTTGGTTTTGAAACAAAAGAAAATATTCTCTTTCCCTCCCGTAGGTAGGCATACCGAACGGTAAAGTGAAATATTTGCATATGCATATTGCATGGTTTAATTTTTCTGTCAAAACTCCATGCATTCACCTAACCATCCACTTTAAAATTAACGGTAGTTATACGTTAAAATTTACATAGCAATTTGAGTGATAGATTAGAGACGTGTTTGGGCATCGTTAAGCGTAGGAGCTGTCGTTACTTGTCCGCATTACATCTCGAGACTTGCGTGGTTCTTCCACGTACCGTCGATATATCAAACGACCTTTCACGTACCCTTGAGGTATATAAAAAGGTACTTCACATACTTGATTGTATATCGGAAGGCTCCTTGTGTACGATTATGCATTAGAAAACACTACTACCGATTTGAGTTCCCACGTACCTTGCGTATATCGGGAGACCCCACTAGGATACCTTATCCATTTGAGGAAAGCCCTTTGGCCATCTTTCTTGGAGCCATACACCAAAAACAACATTTGGGGAGATTACTACGCATGTACCCTTGAGGTATATCACGAGTGGCACCTTCTTGACAATCCTGGTGAGAGACCTAACTATCTAAACCCCTCCTGTCATTTTAAGTTTGCTTGTTTGACGTATAGCTTGAGTAGGGGAATTTTTGGTGTGTTTTCTAGTTTTTCAAACCCTAGGTTAGATATGAGTTGTACAAACTGGCTGAGCTAAGACAGTCCAGAAGAGTATAGGGCTTGCCACCCGATTTTATTCCTGGTTTAGGATAAAATCCAATGGAAGCTATCGACCAAGGAGCTGCTACCACCTCCCAAACATGAGATAATGTGGTTACAGAAAGCAGAGGACCATATCCTTCACACTTTCCTCCCTTGGTCCAACAACCTTCTCGGGGTAATACTTTGTTTTATTCTCCCACAGAATGTCATGTTGATGATACTACCTGTCTGGATTATGGTCCCAATGCTCCATTTTGGGATACCTCTATAGGACAGGCCATTGCCTCATTTGGCACCCGTTTAAAATTTTCTAAAGAAGTTTCTCCAGATGAAGAAGAACGTAGACAATACCATGCAGCCATTCTCCATGCACAGGAGATTTAAAGGAAAATAGATGACATATTGGGAACACCACCATCATGTTCCACAGCTGTTCCTGTGGGATATCATTCACTTGCCGATTCTATGAGACCCATTGAACCGATTATAGATTGCATAGTAACACCACACAACCCAGGTCAAACTACCAACCCCACCACCTCCCATATTATGTATGTTCCCAATCCTCCCAGGTCTTTCACACCTGGGGCTCAACCTTCAATTCCTGTTTCGTTATTACCTTCTAGTGCCGGGGGGCAACCCCTGACACGATCTATGTTATCCGATACTAGAATTGTATCTAGTCAAGGACAGACCTCTGGTATAGAGAAATCTATAGTTTATGTCCCTCCCACCCACACCAATGTGGTTATTCCCCCATCTAGTTCAGGCCAGCCCTTGGGGGCACAACCTGTAACCAGTCAAACCTCTTGGGGTTATGGTTATACATCACATCAAAGACCTATAGGGAACATTAATTATCCATCTAATCTTATAGGAATTCCTTATGCTAGAATTCCATATCCTAGTAATACTTTCATGCCATGGGGACAACCTAACTGGTCCTACATGCTAACTGTGGGGGGGATACCCATACATACTATGGGGGGTGCCAGAGGATTGCCTTATCGAGGTCCTCCCCCTGGGGGGCCTAATGGTCCTGGAGAGCTTGGTGGCTTTCCTCCTTATGGTCCTAATGGTCCTGGGGGGTATAGTGGCTTTCCCCTAATGGCCCTGGAGGGTCTGGTGGCCCTCCTCCTAGTGGTTCCGGAGGCTCTGGAGGTTTACCTCCTAGAGGCCCTAGAGGGTTTAGTGGTTCGCCTCCTAGTGGTCCTGGAGGCCCTGATGGTCCTAACGGTCTTGATCCCGGAAATCAACCCCCTGCGGGCGGATTTTCTGGTAGTTCTTCGTCACAACAACCTGTCTATCAGTCTACTTACGGTCCTACTGGTAACTATATGCCATATCAATATTACCAGTATGTGCAACCTAACCGTTAGTTACCTTTCCTAGCAACTTTGGACTTGCCTGATTTGTCCAAGTTGATTAATGACCCCATCCAACATCACCCCTCGTGGCCTCCCATTCCGGTAAAGTTACCATCGGACATCCCAAAGTTCAATGGGAAGCAGGGAGACGATCTGAAAAACCATGTCATGACATTCCATCTGTGGTGTTCTTCAAACTCCCTTATGGATGATTCAGTTCGTTTAAGACTCTTTCAACAAACTTTGACTGGTACAGCTGCGAAATGGTATATTGACCTTTTACAACACTCGTTTGTGGATTTTGGCTTGTTGGCAACCATATTTCTTACACACTTTCAGCTTCCTATTTGTTATGAAACAAGTATTGATCTCTTAACTTCTTTGCAACAGAACACATCCACCCACATATCCGATCATATCCATGAGTGGAGAAGGCGGAGAAGACTTATTAAGGCTCCTATTCTGGATCAATTATTAGCTGATTGGTTTACAAAATCTTTGTTGCCTCCGATTGCCCGAGATGTGGCTATGGGCGGTGCCGTTACTGAAGAGCAAGCCATTAGTCGAGCCCAGTATCTGGACTTGGTCTATTCCTAGTCCGGAACTTTATATGACTTGATTCCTCAAGCTCCTCGCCCAAGCACCGATCCTGCAAAGCCACCAGCAAAAGTACCTGTTGATGGAATTGTTGGTTCAATCCAATCCCCGTCAGTAGCTAAACCTTCCAAGTAACCCCAGACTGCCACCCCTAATCCTTCGACTCCCAAGGTTTCCGTTGAGGTTAATTCTATTAAGAGTATTACAACCTCTGGCAATAGTAAAAAGAAAGGTAAAAATAAGAATAAAAAACCTGGAAACCTACAGGAGAACCCAAAACCAACCAACAATGATAACAATAAAGGGAAAAGAAAAGCAAAATATCCTTGTCTGCTATGTGGAGGTGACCATTTCACAAAAGAGTGTCCTCGTTGGGACGAAATCACCCAATTTTTAAAAACAAAACCTGCACCCGCGGTTCTCACGAATCTTTTTCCCTCTCAACAACAACTGATAGACCACATGTCTAATCAGGGAAACTCTAGTTCATCAGAGGAAATTCGTATGATTTCCTCAGATACCATTAGTTTGCAAACTCGAAGTCAGAATTATGACAAACCTGTAGACAAGAAAGAAGATCTTTCTTCTTCAGGGAAAGCTCCCTCTACTGGTTCTTCCGAATCCTCGTCTACTGTCCCCCTAACCATCGAGAAGCCTACTCTCGATATGATTTTGCGTCCACCCAAGAGTACTCTTAGGAAATTTGTTTTTAACCCTAATGCCCAAGCTACTCAATTTTATAATGTAGTTGAAGATCTCGCTCAGGCACCATGTGCAATGTCTACCTTGAAAGTGCTCCAAAGTTGTCCTACACAACGCAAAAATCTGTTAACTACGTTAGGAGCGTTAGACCCGGACAATTCTAATTTGATTCATTTCAATATCGAGAATTATAAGTCTAGACTACCTCACAAACTTGATTTCCAAATCATCACGAAAGTAGTTGGAAAGAAAGTCTTTAGGACTGTCTCAGATGAAGGAGCTTCAACTTCACTTTTGTCTCTGTCTTGTTGGAAAGATATAGGCTCTCTCGAGCTTGTAACATCACCTACGACTCTGAAATCCTTCGATGGACGAGGTTTCCAGCCCCACGGTCTCATATCATCCCTTGCAGTCGAGCTTGGGGGCAAAATTGTTTCTATTTAGGTAGAAGTAGTAGATGCCTCGTTAGATTACAACCTCCTTCTAGGAAGAAATTGGTTTTATGCCATGACTGCTGTCGCTTCAATAGTATTCCGAACAGTTCAATTTCCACATCTAAGAAGAATTGTTACCATTGATTAGCTTAATTTCTATACGCCGGATGTTATGAACTCTATAGCTAATAACATCCCTATGTTAGGCCAGTCCCCTCCTCCTTACCAGTCGATTAGGGTAGGCATGTTGAAGGATTCATCCCTTGTGGGGATTTCTCCGTCCACTGCTCCTAACACAGATACGACGACAGTGAATATGATTGCGTCATTTGATCTGTGAGCCCAAGGGAAAAAAATTGTTGAGTCCACACGAAGAAATGTACAACACCATTCAAACCCTTTTCGATGATCACACTAATGACCTTCATCTAGTGGCTTCGGATCCTTACCACCCGCCTTACTGGTTAGAACCATCTCTTCCTATTCTGGATTATCTCTCTGAGACTTTTTCTTCCGACGAGTCCATTATGGAGATTATGAATACGAATGAGTCCATTTGGGAGGATCACCATCATAGATCCCTGTTCCTCCCCAACACTAGTTTGGCTAACCATGATTTTGCATCCTTGTTTTCCACTGATATTGTCAAAGAACCTCAAAGTCCTATATTGTTGCAAGGCACATATTCTGAAGGAAACCTTTGCAACATTGCTCAGACAAATCCGATTGACATATTAGCCAAGCCTGGTACCATCGAGCATGTTCATGTTGGGAAGAACTACTCGGAAAATGAATCTAAAGCATGCAAGGCACTTTTCAAAGAATTCTGTGATATTTTTGCTTGGTCTTATGAAGAAATGCTGAGGATAGACCCATCCATTGTGGTCCATGAAATTAAAACCTATTCCACGGCTAATTCTGTCAGGAAAAAACTAAAGCAAGTCCATCCACGGAAGGCCGCAGCTATTAAAGTTGATATAGAGAAACTTCTTAAAGCTGGGTTTATTTATCTCGTACCCCTGACGAAATGGGTATCGAACGTTGTCCCTGTCAATAAAAAGCAGGGCACCATTAGAGTTTATATCGATTTCAGAGAATTGAATAAATCTTATCCCAATGACAACTTTCCTACTCCACATATCGATCAAATTATCGACAACTGTGCTGGAAGTGTCATCTTCTAATTTATGGATGGATTTTCTGGCTATAATCAGATTGAGATATTACCTACCGATCAGCGCAAGATGTCTTTCATTTTCCCATGGGGAACCTTTGCGTATCGGAAGTTACCTTTTGGTTTGAAAAATGCTGGAGCCACTTTCCAGCGTGCGATGTCCTATGCGTTTCACAATATTAAACATATTGTTGAACCGTACCTTGACGATCTCCCTGCTCATTCACAGTGACGGGAGGACACCCTGGTCATCTTAGAGACATTTCCTGAGATGCCGTCATTATAATATACGGCTCAATCCGCATAAATGTGTTTTTGCGTTGAGATGGGACGTTTGCTAGGTTTTGTGGTCTCTAAGGATGGAATCCGGATAGACCCTTTGAAAATTGCCGCCATTTTAGCTCTACCAGCCCCAACCAATCTTCTCGAACTCCAAAGTTTGCAAGGGAAAGCAAAATTTCTCCACCGTTTCGTGTGTAATTTTGCAGCAAAAACGCACGGTTATATGTGTCTCCTTAAGAAGAACACTCCGTTCTTCTGGGATGACCAAGCCCAACACGCATTTGATAATCTCAAACATGCTCTGACTCATTCACTCGTGATACACCCCTCGGATTATTCAAAGGACTTTCTCTTGTATCTTGCTGCCTCTGCTACTACCATCGCTATGGTTTTGGTGCAGGAAAATCCCAATGGTCAGGAGCACGTGATTTAATATGCTAGCAAGAATCCTATGGATTCTGAAACCTGATATTCATGCGTGGAGAAGTTAGCATTGGCCACGGTCATTGATGTACAAAAATTTCGTCACTACATTTTGCTCCGCACAACCACGGTATTGGTAGACCAGAACCCTATGTATTACATCCTGACTCTTTAGGTGCTCGGGGGAAAGTACTCTTGATGGATAGTCATACTACAGGAGTTTGATCTGGAATTTGCCAAAGCCACATCAAAGAAATCCTTGGTCTTTTCTAAGCTCATGTGTGATCTTCCCTGTGCTTCAATGGAATCTGAGCCCAGTGATTCATTTCCTGATGAATTTCTGTTCCTGATAAGCACTACTGACCCATGGTATGGAGATATTCTTATTTATCTCCAAACACAAAGATTTTAGCCTAATCTATCCTGTGACAATCTTCGCCATATCCGTCACCACGCGAAATACTACCTCATCCTGAATGATACCTTGTATAGACGTGGGATTGATTCTATTATCCGGTGATGCCTCACTCATGAGGAGGATGAACATGTGTTGAATGATTGCAACTCTGGAGCATGTGGCTGTCATTTATCTAGGATGGGTACAACCCAAAAAATCCTTTGCATTGGCTATTTCTAGCCTTCAGTCTTTAAAGACTATCATGAGGCTGTTAAGAAATGCCTACCTTGTCAACATTTTTATGCCAAAAAGCACTCACATTCCGCTCCGCTACACCCCGTCATTTCCATTGGTCCATTTGGAAAATGGGGGATTGATTATATGCATTGTACTCCTACCTCAGTTGGAGGGCATGGTTACATCATCGTAGCCGTTTACTATTTTACAAAATGGGCTGAGGCCATGCCTACACATACAGAAGATGGTAAGACTGCTGCTCTCTTCCTATTCAATCATATCATAGCTAGATTTGGATTCCCGCAGTCCATTGTTACTGATCACAGATGACATTTTCATAATCAAATGAAGGAGGAACTGAATGCCAAGCTAGGTTTTAGCCATGAAAACTCTGCGCCATATTATCCACAAGCTAATGGTCAGGTAGAGGCCATTAACAAAGTTTTGAAAACTATGCTTCGTTGGATGGCTGGAGATCATAAATCCAACTGGCACCACATCTTTTTCTCTACTCTTTGGGCTTACAGGACTTCGGTGAAAACAACTATTGGTTTCACACATTTCTAGCTTGTCTATGGACTTGAAGCTGTCTTACCGATTCAATGTCAGATTCCATCCTTACAACTTGCCGTCGAACTTCTCCCAAACACTTCCGCAGAGGAAGAGAGATTTTTGTACTTGAACAACCTTGAAGACACTCGGAGAGATGCTACCTTGGCTAATGAGGAACATAAGAAACGCATCAAGGCATAGTATGATAAATCCGTCCAACCTCGTGCCTTTAATGAGGGTGACCTAGTTTTGACTTACGACCAGAGATACGATAAACTAGGGAAAGGAAAGTTCGAGTCCATGTGGTACATTCCTTTTGTCATTTCTAAAGTTTTAGAGAATGGGGCCTACGAGCTCATTGACTACGATGGAATACCTTTAGGGCAACCTCGCAATGGGTTGTACCTGAAGAGGTACTATGCCTACTTCTTTCTTGGATAGTATCTTGTATATATGTATATTGCTTGAATTTCAGTGCGCTTTTAGTATTTTCAATATGGTTTTGAGTTTAGTGTCCGCATCTGTTTATACCATGTTTTGGTCATGCAGAGTAGATGGATTTCTACGGCTTCGCTGATGGTGCTTGCCACCACACCTTGAATCTTGCCTCAGCTGCTTGGGTCCTCTATTCCCTGGTTGAAGATTTGGTCAATTCAGGAGCGGTTTGTATTGGTCCTGCTACCAACAACAACGCTGAGTATCGAGCAGTCATAGGTCTTCTGACTGAAGCTTCCTCCCAAGATGTTCACAATTTGGTAGTCTTGATGGACTCACAACTCGTGGTTTGTCATCTAAACCCTGTTTATGCCATCAAAAATCCTATACTTCTCCGCGTCTTCCGGAGGGTATGCTTGTTAGAAAGGTCATTTAAAACCATTACTTATAGACATATCCCTAGGGAACATAATGTAGTTGTTGACTCATTAGCTAATTACATATTTAGCTGAACATGTGTTGAATGATTGCCACTCTGGAGCATGTGGCAGTCATTTATATGGGATGGCTACAGCCCAGAAAATTCTTCGCGTTGGCTATTTCTGGCCTTCAGTCTTTAAAGACTGTCATGAGGCTGTAAGAAATGCCCACCTTGTCAAGATTTTTATGCCAAAAAGCGCTTACATCCCGCTCCGCTAAACCTTGTCATTGCCATTGGCCCATTTGGAAAATGGGGGATTGGTTATATGCATTGTACTCCTACCTCAGCTGGGGGGCATGGTTACATCATCGTAGCCGTTGACTATTTTACAAAATGGGCTGAGGCCATGCCTACATATGCAGAAGATGGTAAGACTACCTCTCTCTTCCTGTTCAATCATATCATAGTTAGATTTGGAGTTCTGCAGTCCATTGTTATAGATTACGGATCACATTTCCGTAATCAAATGATAGAGGAACTGAGTGCCAAGCTAGGTTTTCTCCATGAAAACTCTGCGCCATATTATCCACAAGCTAATGGTCAAGTAGAGGGCATTAACAAAGTTTTGAAAAGTATGCTTCGTCGGATGGTTGGAGATCATAAATCCAACGGGCACCACATCCTTTTCTCCGCTCTTTGGGCTTACAGGACTTCAATGAAAACATCTACTGGTTTCACACCTTTCCAACTTGTCTATGGACTCGAAGCTGTCTTACCGATTCAATGTTAGATTCCATCCTTACAACTTGCTGTCGAACTTCTCCCAAACACTTCCGCAAAGGAAGAGAGATTTTTGTACTTGAACAACCTTGACGAGACTTGGAGAGATGCTACCTTGGCTAATCATTAGAGAAAATTTGGGGTCTAAAATGGGCCTTACAAGAAAACATGCCAAAATAAGTTTTTGTGAGTTGGAATTCAAGAACCAATAGAATTTCAATAAAATAAGTCA
>LPNX010784020.1:267164-288859 GCA_001517045.1 Pseudotsuga menziesii
GAGGAACATAAGAAATGCGTCAAGGCATAGTATGATAAATCCGTCCAACCTCGTGCCTTTAACGAGGGTGACCTAGTTTTGACTTACGACTAGAGATACGACAAACTAGGGAAAGGAAAGTTTGAGTCCATGTGGCATGGTCCTTTCATCATTTCTAAAGTTTTAGAGAAAGGGGCCTACGAGCTCGTTGACTACGATGGAATTCCTTTAGGGCAACCTTACAATGGGTTGTACCTGAAGAGGTACTATGCCCAGGTATTTCTTGGATAGTATCTTGTATATATGTATATTACTTAACTTTCAGTGTGCTTTTAATATTTTCAATATGGTTTTGAGTCTAGTGTCCGCATCTGTTTATACCATGTTTTGGGCATGTAGAGTAGATGGCTTTCTACGGCTTCGCTGATGGTGTTTTCCGCCACACCTTGAATCTTGCCTCCATTGCTTAGGTCCTCTATTCCTCGACTAAAGATTTGGTCAGTTCAGGAGAGGTTTGTATTGGTCCTGCTACCAACAACATCGTTGAGTTTCGAGCAGTCATAGGTCTTCTGACAGAAGCTGCCTCCCAAGATGTTCGCAATATGGTAGTCTTGATGGACTCACAACTCATGGTTTGTCATCTAAACCATGTTTACACCATTAGAAATCTTGTACTTTTCCGCCTCTTGTGGAGGGTACGCTTGTTAGAAATGTCATTTGAGACCATTACTTATAGGCATATCCCTAGGAAACATAATGTAGTTGCTGTCTCATTAGCTAATTACATCCTAGATTGACATATTGCCCATTCATGACATTAAAATCAAACATGGTTCATTGTAAATAAAGAATTAAAGATACATAAAACTCATGTAAAATATATCCACCATTTGAGACATATAAACACCAGGTAAAAGTCTGTATATATATATATATATATATATATATATATATATATGATCATGTTTACAAAAATAGGTCACGAGACCTCATCTGAAGCACGTAGGATTTCAGGAAAAAATCACCATACAAAATCTTGAAGCTATCAGCTTTCACTAGATATCTCATGCATACAAAGTCTAGTGATGCTCGTGGTAGCACATCACTGCCCGGGCTACTCTACATAGTAGTCTACTAAACCAATCTGGTACTCCTGCTATAGGTCTCTGATACCTCAGAGGGAGGTCATCAATGGAAGCGTCAGGGATGTCTCAGGTCAACCTCTCCAGGTTTTCCTCTAACTCCTCGGTCACATCATTGCCCTGCGGTACAAAGCGGGCTCCATCTCGTCTATCCAATGGGGAGGCTCCCCCATGTCACGCTGCTCCAACGTCTGCATGAAAATATTCAAGTCTCGTTACTTAACATAAAAATATAAAACATTAAAAAACATAAAAACACTATTTCCATTTTAGGGTTTCTTTCTTCTTACTGAGGTCACCCCACTATCCACCAGGTGGGAGCGATAGGTCAGGGTCTCTGCTAAATTCTGTACCTACATAAGCATAATCCTCCACCATGAGGATCTGATCTCTAAGCCATCTGAAGAAGCAGTCCCCGAAATTCACCTTCCCACTGCCCGCTCCAGTACGGGCCATAATCTGGACCCACCTCTGCATACGGGGGTCCCGCACTCTCAGCTCTGTGAAGACCACCTGGGGTCTCATCTGTGGTACCCGCTCGAAGAAGAAGTAGGCTAGAATGGAACCAAAACCCAACTGCTTCAGTTCCCCCTGCCGACATGTAGTCAACTGATCCTTGAATATCGGAAGCAAGGATTCTGCCCAATTGAATATTGTAGGTGCCATGCCCTCTATGGCATATAGCATGTGTGCCCTAGAAACCTGGTACACTCCCTGGCTTCCCAACACTTTGCATCATAAAAAAGACAGTCTGTAGAGGTCCATCCATCACTGCCTTTATGGGGATCTTCTTCCTCGATATCCTCGTCCCTGGGATACAGTGACGGTTTATCAAATCTTGTGTGGTAATATCCCCTCCTTGGGAACCTGTCAACGAGATGGGGGCACCCCATCTCGAGAGTCTAGTCAAGAAGTAGATATCCTCTACCTCTACTGTTAGAATATAAGCCCCAACCTCAAAGTGTTGTTGCTCCGGATTCCACATCCGGAGTATATGCTCAAGCAACCGCTCGTGTGATACCATACTAGGAGTCCGAAAGAATTTTAGGAGTCCACAGTCTCGTAATACGGCTATGCATCCCGCATTCCTTTCAGCGAAAGCGTCATCATTATCATGTTGTCTTTCTTTCCATATCACCATTTTTTATCAGCAAAAGCCTGCCAAAAACAATCATAACACATATAAGAATCATTCTTAATCATTTAAATCCAAAGAAATGATCTAGTTTGGCTTGTGTTAATAGTTTTACATCTTCACGGCCGGCACCGCCTGTGCGCTTTGTTTTCGGCACGGTTCTAGTGAGGTACCGCGTATCCCGCAGGAGATAAGCGCGGTGCTCATTCCCATGGTTTTAGGGCTTGCCATATAAGCCCAAAACACCATCAAAAATCAAAATTGAGACTATGAAAAGGAAGAGTAGGGTTTTAACTGTTACTTGGAACTGACGGTGCTCGAATTTGATGGTGGAAACTATCGATATCAGCAACTGAAGATCTGACTAGGAAAGTGCTCCAAATTCTCTCCACTATGGGTAAATAATAAAATGATTTGATTTTTCACTATTTACATGACTTTTATACACATTTTTGGGCTTGACATGTTATAGTTTTCGCTGATTACTCGAAATTTATCTATTGCAATCCCTTAATGTTAGTTATTGGTGCATTTAACACTTGTTTTGAGTCGTTGCAGGATAGAAGAACAGAAGCAGTAAAGTCTTGGGAGTTTGGTTTTGACTTTTTTGTACTACCATAAAACGGAAAAAGTCGTTGGGCATTTATTACGACACTTTGGTCACGCTCTCGAAACTCAGTATCAAAGGTTTGAGTCCGTTTCTGATTCTTTTCAGGTTCATAAAATCTCTCATAGTGAAAAGAGACCTAATGGAGTCTTCTTTAAATTCTTTTCTGGCTCCTTAGATACGAAAAGATCGTCGAGCGATCTTGTCTTCTTCACGCTCATTAAAGCATTTGAATAGTCGTCTCTCCGACGGTAGGTTATCTCTTTTTCGGATCGGATAGACTATTTATGAAAAATGAACACTCTAGCCAATCATGACTGGAAGAGTTCTCTAAGGTATGATTTTACACTTTTTCGGGCCTTAGGGACTAAATCATATGAAAAAGGATCCCTTTGGAGTCTTCTTCCGTGGTCGTTCAGACTCTCTAAACATGAATGATACCGAGTTTTCTTTCATTGGACTCGTTAAATTAAACATTGAGAGACCCGTTTTTGGGAATGAACCTCTCCTCTCTCAGGGTTATAAAACATATGAGTTTGGACTTGTCTTCGGACAAGCTATATCGAGTGTTTGTTACCTTCTTTGAACTCGTAAAACCGAAAAGAGGCACTCATCGAGCATGATGGGGAAAATGGGAAGGGAATCATTTTTGCAAACAAATGGCAGTAGTTTGTCGTTACCTTTGAACATGGCACTTGTCTGCATATCATTTCAGTCAATTGGTATTCAGCTGATCTCCGTGACGATCCACTTTCATGAGTCATGCCGATCCTTTGAGTCTTTCAAAAGAATGCATTGTCCATTGTCGCACTGTGTGTTTGTCTTGTTTAGTCATGCTGCCAAGGCTTTTGTCATGCCGCCCGATGTTCAAAGAGAAGTTGAAGAAGTTTTTTCTCTGCAGTCAAAATGGTCTCTGTGTCAGTACTTTTGAGTCAGTCCTATGGTTACTACATTCACATCATTCCAGAACTATGTTCTGAGTTTCGTGTCATCGATGTGGGACTCATCATGGCCCTCCTTCGACAAGGCTATTTCCATCGACATAATCTCATCATCCGGGAAATAGTCTTAGAAACAAAAACTTAGTACCTTGAGATCTGTATGCCTTAATGGCAGATTCTCTCGCTCTCGACATAGGTTCACATCTTTGATCGATAGAATCGACTGGGTGTTCGACATTAGGACATCTATTCACACTCAGTAGATTGTAGTAGAGTACCTTGGGAATCATTGACATCAATGGTGATCTCCCTCGCACTTGTTAACAGTTCACATCATTGGCCGGTAATCAAGTGGTTTCTACCATGTTCGACTTCATATCATTGTAATCACATAAATAGAATCATACTTCGCAGAAGACGAGACGAAGACCCTGGGTATTTGTTTAAAAGCGCTCATTGCTTTTCCCCAGGTTGCAATGGAGTTTTGTATATCTAGCATGGATCCAAATTTGTATGGTCGTGGCTATGCTCAAATTTGCGTTTGTATGACATAGATCTACGTTGTATGTCTTGTAGATATGTCCAAGTTTGAGTCTTTTATCACATGGATCTACGCTGTATTCTAGTAGCCATGCTTGTTTATTCCTCCCATAGATTTGCATTGTATTGGTCTCCAGCCATGAGTTGGTTACTTGTGTCTATGAGTAAAAAAGTATTGATGTACTACAGATGCCTACTGGACGACATGCTCCGATCGAGCTAACATTTTCACCTCGAAGCGACAACTTGTTCTCTCAAAGCTCTCGTTTATCGTATCCCTCTAAGACTCACGCTTTGGGGAGCATCCTGTTATACCAAAATCTTGTCACCACCATGTGATAAGACCTTTGACTTACATATTTGCCTTTAATCTTAGCACTTCGAGTGGAAACCCATGTTGTTTGTCAATTCTACATGAAAATACTCAGCACCGCGCTTTCCTTGTGAACCATGAGCAGTACCTTGCTAGCACCTCCTTCACCCTGTTTTCCATAAGCGGTGCCACCGCCTGTGGCCTTTGGCCCACAAGCGTTTCTCATCTAAACCGCTCTATCATAAAAGGAGAAAAGCGGTACCTTGGGTAAAATGGGAAAAAAAGAAGTTTCTCGAGGCTTCTAGATCATGAGTCTCATGTCCTCTCTTATCCCTATCATTGTGGGTTAGTTGAGCTTGAGATCTCCCGTCATAAGATCTTAGAGGCCATCTCATCCACACATCTCTCAACCATTCCTATCCATTAAGCCTTATAAATACAAGCTCATGTCCATGGTTGAGGGGGGGACTATAGAGGTATTGTTATGCTGTTGGATTGACCACTTGGCCTAAGCCATTGAAGAGCATAGAGATCAAAGTTGGAGCTTATGGGGATGAAGTGTTTGTTTCATGGAGATGCATGTTGACACTAAGGCTTGATTGGTTGTAAACTTCTCCATACATCTTAATGCAAAGCTGATTTCCGTCCCACATTACTGTTGTTTTGATTTTGTATGTACATGTTGTTAGATTCCTTAGTCACTAACATAGATAAGTAGATGATTTTCTGGTAGCTTTGATGTGTTTGCGTGTTTGATCTGTCTACAGGTACACAGGTTCACTATCGAAGCAGCATTCCAGGTGTCTACGACATTTAGGGAAGGTCTTCATCCTTTGTCGTTCACTCATTTGTTCTGGATCTAAACCATTAAGACCAGAGGAACAACTTTTGTCCGTAGAAGGTGAAATATTACTGGTTACAACACCAACCATTTTCAGGGTATCCCAAAGCATTGTTTTCATTAAAACCACTTTGAAATGCATTAAATGCCCAAATTCCCCAAGTGGATGAATCAATAAAGGCATACTTAACTTGTGTCACGATTTGGACTGTGTCCTATGTCATCTTGTATTGTTCCTTATGTTCTTAGATATGTTGTTGTTAAGGTTGAGTTTTTGTTGCTCTAGATCTCTAATTATAGTTGTTGTTTCCACTGATAGTGCATTGTGTTAAATAGTAATAATTCTCTGTCTCCTATAATATTGCTTGTGATATTGTTCAGGGGTGTGAGTGGAAAATGTCTCTCAATATAGACAATTGGTAGTGCAGTAAGTGCAAATGGCCGCTAAGCTAGATGACAAATGACCTTGTTACGCTGCATTTGTACCTAGCGCACCTTCAGGTGTACCCCAAGGAGAGGGCCAAATTTTTTACTAGGAGGGGTGTTATTGAGCGATGGAGGTCATGGCTGGACCCTTTGGTCCTCCTTTAAGGGTACTATGGCTTAATGACACTACTGAATTACCGTTAAATAGGTTTTAAACCTCAGGGTTGGTGTTTGGGGCTCCTAATAGTTGACCACTGGGTCTCATGGCTCCATTCCATTATTACGTGCACTATTGGTCTCTGCTTCAGCTATGAGACACTTGTATCCATTCACGGCCACTTCATACACCCTCATGTCCCTTCAGTTAGTGGGTCCTTGTTCTCCTTGACCTTCTTTCCTCAGAGGAAGGCATCATACATACCAAGTTGTTTCCATGATTTGAGGAGGACATTGAGAGATTCTACAACATTCTAGGGGTTAGGTGGGGCATAACACCCTCCCTCCAGCCTTTTGTTCAGAGCGATTCGCTCATTCAAGCATGTTTTGGCACCTAGGGATGCAAATATCCCCAGGTAGCTTACCATAGTTTATATTTTATTATTATTTTCTTTTAATTTTAAGTTGACATTTAATAATTATGAATTTACTTGTTTTAAGGCATGTAAGCCTGGATAAGTGAGTGTGATATCATATAAATAGAACTCCTCACTTTCAATTTAAATTATAACTTATGAGATAAATCATTATGCACTTGTTTTACCCTACTTAGGGTTTTCTCTGGATGGATGTGCTCATGGTGAGGAAGTTTTATGGTAATTATTTGGTGAATTCTTTGCTTTTGGTGATGCTTCTATCTGTTGGATGAACACAAGTACAAGGAGGTTAGACTTCTTACCTTCTTGTTCGATGTTCGTGATGCGCATGTGTGAGTCTTGGTGGTATTCTTAGAGATGCACTTTGCGCTAGGATAGGCCTTTACCTACCTCTTGTCACCTTAGCAAACTACGTCACGTCTCCTTGTGAGAGTGACCTAGAGTTTCGCCTTAGTCTTCTTAGGCTAGTTGTTTAACCTAGGATCCTTCCTCACTAGGTTAGTGCTCCTCCTCAGAAACCCTAGGTCAGGTAGGACTTGTGCTATGATTTTCCTAGGTTTTCACACTTCATCTTCTCACACACCTCATCTATGGTTAGTCTTAGGTTAGATTTAGATTAATCTTAGTATAGGTTTAATTCTCTTAGCTTTGTTTTAGATTGCTTTTAGGGTTAGGGTTCAACCCACCTTCCTTCACACTCATAGCCCTCCAAATAGCTTACGACAATTGCTGCTTCCACAACCTTTTCTCAGTCCCTTCATGCCCTCTTTCCCTCGCAGCCTTTTCCTTCGCGAGTGCAGACCTCCTTCCAGTGTGACCTCGCTCTCCTCCTGTACATCCGCATGATGTCCATACTTTCGCCAGTTTCCTCCATCCATGTTGACCTACTCTTCCAAGCCTATACATTCCCATTCTCATCCTTAGTCCCTGTTGCTTTCCTCCATGCTCTTACAAATGCTCACACTCTAAACCGTAGCCACAATCCAGCAGCTTGCTTCCTCCCTCTCATCCTCCTTTATCCCCTTCACAGCCCTACATCATTGTGCACTCAACACTCACAGCGACTTTCTTCTTCACAGCCCATCCTCAGGTCTTCACCGGGTCTGCTCACCCCAGCAGCCTTTGTTTCCTTCACGCTACTGGCCCGTCTTTCTTCTCAACGCTGACCATTCATACCCCTTTACGCAGACCTCCCTGCCTTGCTGCAAGCTCTAGCCTCCAATTCCCATCCGCGACCTATCTCCAATACCTACATACACGAGTAAAACGTTATCTAACTAATCAATATACTGGTGTAAGTATTCGCTTGTTTAAATTTGTGATCAAAAGTGGACTAATAATAATATTTTATGCATACTTTGATCACAACTTTGGTGTAGACACATTGTGTTATTGATCTCCTTATTAATACGTGGATGCATGTCAAAAGAAGCGGATGAACGTTGCTTGTCTGGATGATTGATATCGTTCCTTGCCAAAATTGGGTAATAGGTTCATAAATTGTCTATTTTCCTTCAAAACTAAGTTTCATATTTATTTACAGCATTAATACTTTACGCATGTTTGTTGATTTACTTGTGTTGGAATATAATCCATCGGGATTATATTTTGTAAATAAATAAAGGAAAATGAATAGTTATGTAGGAAGCTAAAAAGGCTGGTTGGAAGATGAAACTCAACCAGCATATGTAATGTATAAATAAATGATTTTGCAATGGAATAAACAAATTCGGGAGTTATTATCCAACAGTGGTATCAGAGCTGCCTGCCATAACTCCTGCCTGATGCGTTTCAGTCCTAGCAGTTTGAATGCTTGCCAGTCCATTGCCAGACTACTGGCCCATTAATGTGTCTGCCCTTTGATCAGAATTGAACGTTTCTCCTGCCAACCTGCGCGCATTCATGTATGCGTTATTCTCCTTCAAACGTTCGTTTGAGGTTACCTTGGAGGGTCTTGAGCCACCGTGTTTTTACACTTGCATTGAAGAAATGTTTCAGGTATCTTTGAATTGATGCAAATCCATTCCAAGAATGCTGCAACTCCATCTCCCTCTATATTTTCGTACTTAGTGTTTTGTGAGTCTTCTCTCTGCATTATCTCCCAAGCAAACTGATACCATTCCACAACAATTTGTCCATTCAATTATCTACATTTCCACACACTCTCACAATCAGTGAACTCTAGCATTTGGTTAGTTTAAAATTGTGAGGGTTTCAATTTCTTGAGCTGTGTGTTCAATTTCATGAGCTATGCGAATGAATGATTGTGTATGCTATCGAATGCATGAAGATGTGATAGATAAGATTGTATTATGTTAGCTGCTATGTATATTTTGTGAGTTGAGTCCTCCATCCTTGAGCGGTCTTCCATGTGTGAGCTGCGACTTACATATGTAAGATTTATTTTGGGAACTGAGACTTCAATCTCATATTGAAAGCTACATTTATGTGTGTGAATAATCCGCAGTCTCTCTCCACCAAAGTTATGTTTTTTAAATGCATACATATATTGTTTGCAATTTGAAGAATGCCAGAGAACTGGATTGCAACCAGATATTTGAAGCATGTGAAAGCAATGATCTTGGAACTGTTGCATAAAGAGAAAGCCTGATGTTCGGCCCTCATGAACTGATCGAGAATGAGAGTTGAGTATGCGACCTCTCTCAACTTCCTTTGAATTTTGAAACCATATTTTGCTGAACTCAAGAGCTGCGACTCTGCTACTGCTTATTGTTGGGGTGGTCAGTACAGTTGGAGAACACGTTGTTTTAGTTGCAAGGAGACATTAAATGAGTTTCTGCCATTTGAACTTCTCCCATTAGTGCGAATTCACTCCTCTCTGTGATGTTATTTGTAAAATTGTGAAAGAGTATTTATATCGTTGAAGATTGCTGCTTGTTATGCGGTGAGAACCGTGGAGTGCTGTGTTCATTAATGAGCTGTGGTTGGGTTGTGTGTACTATTGAATGCATGTAACACCCCGGTTTTGACCCCATTGCATTAGATGTATATGATGTATATATTGTAAATGATCATGGTGTGGAGCTAAAGGCCAAGGCCCCACCATTGATCGGTTATGCTATGTTTTGGATTTAATTTGTCACCGATGGTATATCGGGGCATGCGGCACATATTAAGTTTATCATCATGCAAATATGCATCTTTAATTAAAGTAACCCGACCAGCTACGATCACGGCAACTAAATCGAAAGGGGCATGATTTTCCCAAGGATAAGGAGGTAAGGGAAATTGTCAACTTTGGCCAATGAGGCAAATCACCCATGTTTCTTCTTTCCTTGTCTTACCCAACCACCTTCATTAAGAATGGCTGGTGGTGGTTGAAGCAGTTATGGTCTTTGGGAGTGGGGTGACAGGACTGTCAGTCCTCACCCACACACACACTCCACCATGGTTGACTTCACTATGGCTGAAAAAAAAACGACTGCCATCACTCACGCAGACAAAATTCCACTCTTCCCACGACATTGCTGCTGCTCACGCACTTCCAATTCGCGTCCTCTTTGTTGTCTGTTCATCCACACGCAGAGGTAGAGCTGCTAATCTTCACGCAGGGACCGTTGTCCATTCTTTGTTTCCACGATCAGACTTCTTTTCGGCTTGGTCTTACGTAGCCAAGAGAGAGACGCTACTCCCACTGCCATTCACATTTTCGGCTGTCTCATAGACTGGTATGCCCGTGTGATTTTTCCCGTCATTGTAATGTTGGAATTGGAATCGTTTTTCTGCTCATGGGCCATGGTTGCCGTCGTTCTCCTCAAAGATTTGTTGTGTGGCTGGGGTCTTCCTCACGCTGTGATTGTTGTGGTCTTATTACATTTGGGGTTTGGTGCAATTTGATTCCACGCACATACTATTTGGGGCCGTTTTCCCCTGTTGTGAGTTGTGCTCATTGATAAACTTCGGGACTATTGTTTTCCCCATGCTGTGAACCGTGTTGTTTTTATGCCTTGAGGCTGCGGCAGACTGTTGGAATTCATTTTCCCTGTTTAAGTTGTGACAGTTCAATTACTTTCCTGAGTGCAATGGTTGGTCTTCGAACTGTATTGGGAGTAGGGATGGGGGCTTAGTTTTGCTTGATAAACCTGGTGGCTGGAAACCACATAGACAAAGCTAGAGGGCTGGCCTTCTTCTCCATCACTCTGAATAGCACTGGAAGGGAATGCAAGGCTTGAGGGACTGTGTAGCAGAGAAGGGACCGATTCTTTGTGTTGGGTGTGTTTGGGTGTCTTAGAGGTCAGGCTAGTTTTGGTGTAGGTGTTCTTGGCTCTGTAATGAGCTCACCAACTTAGCAATTAGCATTTCCCAACTCCCGGATGGCCTGATAAACTCAACTGTGTTGGCTTGGTTGTGTTTTGTGTATCCTTGGCTATGTGTAAGCCTGCTGTTCCCTTATTCCTGGGAGAATCATGCCCAGCTCGGGGGTGGCAGCGCTGCCGAGTGATTAAGGAGCACGCTGGCCTATGGTTGGGTGGAACGTTGTAGCGACGTAGCTGGTTGCAGAGCAAAGTTTTCATAAGATAAGTGATCTTGCCATTTTTACTTCTGCAACCATAATTTCTGCTAAGGAATGTAATGAACATGTTCAATGAATGCTTGTTTGAATGTATGATGTTTCCGCTACGTCTGATAGATGATTGCGTCTGTGCATGATAGATATTCATGTGTGCATATTCTAGTTCAATGTACAAGTTAAGCATTCTGTTTCAGCAAATTTTATGAATTTACATGTTCATGGGGCTCTTAGCTGCTGTGATAGAAGTTTGGGTCGCGTCCTTTACACCGGTCGGAGGCATGGGGACGTGACATTATGGTATCAGAGCTTGGGTTGCAGCAATGGGCCTCTATGGGCCAAGAAGGAGCCACTGATAGAGGGTAGAATTACCCTCCATGTCCAGCAGAACAGCAGTGGACAGAAGAATTCAAGAGTTTGGCTAAGTGTTGGAGCCGTCGGAAGGGTTGGCGAAGTGAACTTCCGCCGTTGCAGAAGAGTTGGCGAAGTGAACTTCCGCCGTTGCAGAAGCCAAAGTCATTTGGATTCCGATGTGAAAATACGTTCAATGCCAGTCGAGATAGTTCACTGATCGGAAGAAGTTATTGTTTGAGGTGTCACTGTTGCGGAAGCCAAAGCCATTTGGCTTTCGATGTAAAAAGACTTCTGATGCCGGTCGAGACAGTTCACCGATCGGAAGAAGTTATTGTTTGAGGTGCCGCCGTTGCGGAAGCCAAACTCATTTGGCTTCCAATGTAAAAAGACTTTCGATGCTAGTCGAGACAGTTCACAGATCGGAAGAAGTTATTGTTAGGAGTGCCATCGTTGCGGAAGCCAAATTCATTTGGCTTCCGATGTAAAAAAGGCTGTTGATGCCGCGGGAGAAATTTGGAAATTTTTCTAAGGAACGAAAGGCGTTCGAAAGAAAAAGTGAATGAGCATCCGCCATTGCGGAAGACAAAGGCATTTGCCGGCCGATGAGAAAGACAGCCGACGCCACAAGAAAAAGAGTGCCGATCGGAAGAAAAAAAGTGATTGAGCGTCTACCGTTGCGAAAGAAAGAATGCTTCCGAGAGCCGCCGTTGCGGAAGAAAGAATGCTTCTGAGAGCCGCCATTGTGGAAGCGAAAGCGTTACAGCTTTTGACCAGAAAGGTTGCCGACGCTGATCGAAAGGGGAAAGTGGTCCGAGAGCCGATTCTGCGGAAGAAAAAGTGGTCCGAGAGCCGATTCGGCGGAAGAGAAAGTGGTTCTAGAGCCGATTTTGCGGAAGAGAAAGTGGTTCGAGAGCTGATTCTGCAGAAGAATAATTTGGGCAAGCCCCCTTGACCCCCGTCGTTCCCCTCATATAGACGTTCTTAATGAAGAAAAATTTGTGTGTTTGGGAAAATTGTTATTTTATGGTTATTCCAAGAGAAGGTAAGTGATTCTGATTGATATGTTATGCATCTAACATTGTGTTATTAACATGTTTGCAGAATCATAGTCACTTTCAAGGGAAGTATTCTAGGTAGTGCAGTTGATAAGCCAGAGGTGGTTCAGTTATGAGAACCCATGATGGGTATGATGCTCGGGATTCTTATGAGCATGCGCGAGATGCCATGGGAGAAAATGTCCGTAATAGAAATGATGACATTGAGTCTAATGGAAGGAGATTCGAAGAGACACCGTCAGATGTTGCAGCTACCATGAGAAGCCTAATAAAAGCCCAGGAAGAGCAGCATCAGTTGAATGCTGCTATGTTGCAGAGTTTGATAGACTTGCAAAGGAAGATAGATTCTGGACAAGGTCCAGCAAGGCCAGAAGGTAGTAAGAGCAGTACTCGGAGAAGGAGAAGGGATTCTAGTGGGTCATCTGATTTTGAAGAATCCAGCGGGGATTCAATCCCTTCTTCTCGTTAAAGAAAGAGAAAAAGACACCATAGGGATCGCTCTCGAGATGAATTCAAGAAAGTTAAACCTCCTACATTTGATGGTGAGGTAAAGACTGGACAAGAAGCTGAAGCTTGGCTTCTTGGTATTAAGAAGTACTTTCAAGTGCATGACTATTCAGGAAACATGAAGGCAAGAGTTGCCATATTCAATCTGAATGGAAGAGCATCCATTTGGTGGGAACACTTTAAGCAAGTAAAGAGGATCAGTGAACGGAGACTCAAGTGGAAACAGTTCAAGAAGTATTTCAAGCAGAAATACTTATCTGACAAGTATTATGATGACAAGATTAAGGAGTTCCATGAGTTGAGATTGGGACAGCAAACCATGGAAGAGTATGCAAATAAGTTTTTGGAGCTGTTGAGGTATGTCCGGTACATCAGGGATGAAAAAGTGAAGGTCCAGCGTTTTCTAAGTGGGTTACCTCAGTCTTACAAATATAGAATTGAATTTTATGAACCTAGAACTCTTGAAGAAGCAATAAGAAAGGCTAAGTATTGCTATGAGCAAAGCAAAGGTAATCCAGATTACCATAAGGCATGGAAGGACAAGAAGAACGAGAAGTTTGACCAAAGGAAGAAAGGTTTCAAACCTTCTAACTTCAAGAATCAGTAGAAACAGCCATCCCAAGCTGCGAGTAAATCAGTAGGGGTGACAGGAGAAAATCCTAAAGATGCACAACAGAATAGAGGACCGCTTCAATGCTGGAAATGTGGAGGACTCCACATGCGCAGAAATTGTCCACTCGAGAATGAGAGTGCAAGGCCAGCTTATAACGTGCAAGAAGCAGAAACAGTGGGTCAAGTAGCAAGGGCAGTCCCTAGGATTTATGCAGCACTGGAGGATCGCCAGGCAGATCACCAATCGACTGTGGTTGAAGTAGCAGGTAAGATTGTTGAGCAATCTGTTTCTATTTTGATTGACCCTGGTTCTACGCACAATTACATTACTCCTAGAGTAGTGGAAATTTGTGCTTTTAAGAAAGTAAAGCATAGGAAGTCTTGGTTAGTTCAGCTAGCCACTGGAACTAAGAGAAAGGTCAGTGAAGTGGTAGAGAAATGTCCATTGGTCATGGATGGGTTGGTCACTTGTGTAGATCTGAATGTTCTACCGCTTGGGTCCTATGATGTTCTCATTGGAATGGATTGGTTAGAAGCTCACAAGGTGAAACTTGATTGCTACAATAGGACTTTTGAATGCTTGAATGAAGAAGGGAACCTAGTAGTTGTGAAAGGTATTCCAAAGGTAATATCAGTAAGGTAGGTTTCAGCAATGCAGGTAAAGAAGTTTTGTAGGAAGGGTTGCCAGTTGTATGCAGCTCAGATTTTGGAGGAAACGAGAGATGAAACTCCGGGGTTGGAGGACTATCAGGTGTTACAGGAATTCAGGGATGTGTTTCCTGATGAGATTCCAGGGCTTCCACCAAAGCGGGACATTGATTTCACTATTGAACTTGTGCCAGGAGCAGCACCAGTGTCCAAGGCACCCTACAGGATGAGTACACTGGAGATGTTAGAGTTGAAGATGCAACTGCAAGAGTTGTTGGAAAAGAAGTATATCCGACCGAGTGTGTCTCCTTGGGGAGCACCAATTCTATTTGTAAAGAAGAAAGATGGTACACTCAAATTATGCATTGATTATAGACAATTGAACAAGGTTACCGTAAAGAATAAATATCCTTTGCCTAGGATTGATGACCTCTTTGATCAAATGAGGGGAGCAAAGGTATTTTCCAAGATTGACTTGAGGTCTGGTTACCATCAGGTGAGAATCAAGGATGAAGACATTCATAAGACAGCCTTCAGGACAAGGTATGGGCATTATGAGTTTGTAGTGGTACCATATGGTCTCACAAATGCATCAGCTACATTTATGTGCCTTATGAATAGTGTCTTCAGCAAATATTTGGACAAGTTTGTTCTTGTCTTCCTTGATGACATTCTTGTTTATTCTAAGAATGAGGAAGAGCATGAAGAACATTTGAGATTGACATTGAATTTGCTCAGGGAGCATCAGTTGTATGCAAAAATGAGCAAGTGTGACTTCTATCGAGATAGGATTCAGTATTTGGGTCACATTATCTTAGAGGAGGGTATATCTGTGGACCCTAAAAAGATTGAAGCCATTATAAATTGGCCTACTCCAAGAAACGTGACAGATATAAGATCTTTCATGGGACTTGCAGGGTACTACAGGAGATTCATTGAGGGATTCTCCAAAGTTGCACATGCCATCACTTCCTTGCGAAAGAAGGGGATGAAGTTTGAATGGACATCAAGGTGTGAAGAAAGCTTCCAGAGATTGAAGAATCTTCTCACTAGTGCACCACTATTGAAGGTTGCAGATCCAGAGAAAGATTTTGTGGTATGTACCGATGCATGTGGACAAGGGCTTGGAGGAGTCCTTATGCAAGACAACCACGTGATATGCTATGAGTCGAGAAAGCTGAAGGAGCATGAGAAGAACTACACCACTCATGATCTAGAGCTTGCAGCCATAGTACATGCTCTCAAGATGTGGAGACATTACTTGATGGGCAGGAGATTTGAGCTCAGAACGGATCATTGTGGACTAAAATATTTGTTTGATCAGCCTACTCTGAATGCTAGGCAAGCAAGATGGCTGGAATTTTTGTGTGAGTTTGATTTTGAAATCAAGCACATAAAGGGAAAATAGAATAAGGTAGCTGATGCACTCAGTAGGAAGATGCAAGAAATGCATGTGGCATCTCTTAGTATTTGCCAATCAGATTTGAGGCAGCAGATTGTTAATCATGTTGCTGGAGATGAATTGTATGAGCTGGTAAAAGACAAATTGCAGAAGCAAAGTCTTGAAAAGAGGTATGAGGGATATAAATTGGAAGAAGATGGACTTCTCACTTTTAAAGGCAGAATTTATATTCCGGATGTAGCAGATTTGAGGAGAGTTGTTATGGATGAAATCCATCAAGCTCCGTATTCTAGACACCTAGGATATCAGAAGACAATTGCTACAGCTAGAAAGCAGTACTTCTGGCCACGAATGAAAAAGGACATGGCTGAGTACATTTCAAGGTGTATGAAATGTCAACAGTTAAAGGTTGAGCATCAACATCCTGCAGGTTTGTTGCAGCCTTTACCAGTTCTAGAATGGAAATGGGAAGTTATTTCCATGGATTTTATTACCGGATTGCCGATGACTTGGAGACAACATGATTCCATCATGGTTGTGGTAGACAAGTTGACTAAGGCAGCACATTTTATACTCGTTAAGTCTACCTATGAGGCTGGTGACATTGCAAAGATCTTCATGAAGGAGATTTTCAAATTGCATGGATTGCCTAAGGCAATAGTCTCTGACCAAGATGTCAAGTTCACTTCCAATTTTTGGAAGGGGTTGTTTGCAGATTTGGGTACAAGGCTGAACTTCAGCACTGCATACCATCCTCAGACAGATGGTCAGACAGAGAGAGTTAATCAGGTGCTTGAAGACATGCTTCGCATGTATGTGATGGACAAACCAACCAAGTGGGAAGATTACTTGCACTTGGTAGAGTTTGCTTATAACAATGGACATCAAGCATCCTTGGGGATGAGTCTGTATGAAGCTTTGAATAGAAGAAGGTGCAGGACACCAGTGACTTTGGATAATCCAGTGAACATGATTGTGCTTGGACCAAAATTGCTCAAGGAAATGGAGCAAGAGGTTGTAAAGATCAGGCAGAATCTGAAAGCAGCACAGGACAGACAAAAAAGCTATGCAGATAAGCATAGGGTGAATAGGGAGTTCAGTGTTGGGGATCATGTTTACCTTAGAGTGAGGGCAAGGAAGAGTTCCTTGAAGCTTGGGAGTTGTGCCAAGTTGTCACCAAGACACTGTGGGCCGTTTGAAGTGCTCAAAAGAATAGGGCCAGTTGCATATAGACTTGCATTGCCTGCTAGCACTAGGGCTCATAATGTTTTTCATGTTTCTTTGCTTAAGAGATATGTACATGATCCTAATCATGTGATAAATTGGGATGTGATTCAGGTGGAACTCGAGGGAGATTTCCGAATCGAGCCAATGCGCATCCTTGACAGGAAGGTCACAATGCTCTAGAACCGGGCCATAGGGTAGGTAAAGGTGCAATGGGAGCACTTTGGACTTGAAGAGGCTACATGGGAGCTGGAGGATGCCATGCGATTGGCACATCCATTTTTGTTCAATTCTGCGGAACACTGAGGCGATACCAGTGTAGCATTTTGTTCAATTTTGTAAAGCACTGAGGACAGTACTATTGAAGGGGGAGGGGAATGTAACACCCCGGTTTTGACCCCGTTGCATTAGATGTATATGATGTATATATTGTAAATGATCATGGTGTGGAGCTAAAGGCCAAGGCCCCACCATTGATCGGTTATGTTATGTTTTGGATTTAATTTGTCACCGATGGTATATCAGGGCATGCGGCACATATTAAGTTTATCATCATGTAAATATGCATCTTTAATTAAAGTAACCCGACCAACTACGATCGCGGCAACTGAATCGAAAGGGGCATGATTTTTCCAAGGATAAGGAGGTAAGGGAAATTGTCAACTTTGGCCAATGAGGCAAATTACCCATGTGTCTTCTTTCCTTGTCTTACCCAACCACCTTCATTAAGAATGTCTGCTGGTGGTTGAAGCAGTTATGGTCTTTGGGAGTGGGGTGATAGGACTGTCAGTCCTCACCCACACACACACTCCACCATGGTTGAATTCACTATAGCTGAAAAAAAAATGACTGCCATCACTCACGCAGACAAAATTTCACTCTTCCCACGAGATTGCTGCTGCTCACGCACTTCCAATTCGCGTCCTCTTTGTTGTCTGTTCATCCACATGCAGAGGTAGAGCTGCTAATCTTCACGCAGGGACTGTTGTCCATTCTTTGTTTCCACGATCAGACTTCTTTCCGGCTTGGTCTTACGCAACCGAGAGAGAGAGGCTGCTCCCACTGCCATTCACGTTTTCGACTGTCTCATAGGCTGGTATGCCCGTGTGATTTTTCCCGTCATTGTAATGTTGGAATTGGAATCGTTTTTCTGCCTATGGGCCATGGTTGCCGTCGTTCTCCTCAAAGATTTGTTGTGTGGCTGGGGTCTTCCTCATGCTGTGATTGTTGTGGTCTTATTACATTTGGGGTCTGGTGCAATTTGATTCCACACACAGACTGTTTGGGGCCATTTTCCCCTGTTGTGAGTTGTGCTCACTGATAAGCTTAGGGACTATTGTTTTCCCCATGTTGTGAACCGTGTTGTTTTTATGCCTTGAGGCTGTGGAAGACTGTTGGAATTCATTTTCCCTGTTTAAGCTGTGACAGTTCAATTACTTTTCTGAGTGCAATGGTTGAGCTTCGGACTGTATTGGGAGCAGGGATGGGGGCGTAGTTTTGCTTGGCTGGAAACCACACAGATAGAGCTAGAGGGCTGGCCTTCTTCTCCATCACCTTGAATAGCACTGGAAGGGAATGCAGGGCCTGAGGGACTGTGTAGCAGAGAAGGGACTGATTCCTTGTGTTGGGTGTGTTTGGGTGTCTTAGAGGTCAGGCTAGTTTTGGCGTAGGTGTTCTTGGCTCTGTAATGAGCTCATCAGCTTAGCAATTAGCCTTTCCCAACTCCCGGATGGCCTGATAAACCCAACTGTGTTGGCTTGGCTATGTTTTGTGTATCCTTGGCTATGTGTAAGCCTGCTATTCCCTTATTCCTTGGAGAATCATGCCCAGCTCGGGGGTGGCAGCGCTGCCGAGTGATTAAGGAGCACGCTAGCCTATGGTTGGGTGGAACGTTGCAGCGACGTAGCTGGTTGTGGAGCAAAGTTTTCATAAGATAAGTGATCTTGCCATTTTTACTTCTGCAACCATAATTTCTACTAAGGAATGTAATGAACATGTTCAATGAATGCTTGTTTGAATGTATATTGTTTCCGTTGTGTCTGATAGATGATTGCATCTGTGCATGATAGATATTCATGTGTGCATATTCTAGTTCAATGTACAAGTTAAGCATTATGTTTCAGCAAATTTTATGAATTTACATGTTCATGTGGCTCTTAGCCGCTGTGATAGAATTTTGGGTCGCATCCTTTACGTTGGTCGGAGGCATGGGGACGCGACAATGCATTTTCCGGAGTTGATCCGTAAAGGCATTGTTTCATTGCTGCGACTTCAACATCAGATTGAGAATTGGATGCTGCGACCAGCCAAGAGGAGATCTCAGTACTCAAACTGAGAACTTGTTGAAGATTGAAGCCTATGATATATTGCTACGATTTCCTTGAAGTCCAGTGACTGAATACTGCTAGTGAAGATTCAGGCCTTTAGAATACAACGTGGAGGTAAACATTTGGTGTTGTATTACTTGTGACCATTGGAGACTGCATAAACCCTAGATTTTTGCGTGAAGTCTATCTAAAAACTTCTGCAAGCATTTGTTTATTTTCATTGAGTGAAGAGCCTCGTGATTGCTATATTGGAACCGTGACTGTTGCATGAAGAGTTTTATATTCTACGAAGTGCTGCTATGAATGTTATAACATGGAAGTGTTGTATTTTCTCCTTTCGATTTAAAGCTGTGCTTTGAGCTCGAAACTGTGACCAGTATAGGAGAATATTGTTGGTGTTTGCTGCTCAGATGAAGTACGATTCTGGTACTTGTTATGAGATTGAATGCGAGAGTGACGATCCTGAGAAAGTGAAAAAAGTTCTGGAATATTTTCTCGGTTAAAATGGCGTGCCCTTCACGCATTCTGTGAAATTGAAGTTTGCCATTTTTAGGTCTGGAAAACTGCTTGATTGAAGTTACTTTGTTTTATTTTAGTAGAAGACTAGATTGCTTGCTCTTAGAGGAAGTCTATGCTGTAAGATCTAGCTGAATTGATTGAATTGTATTTGCACTTTATGAAGGAGAATCATATTTTACACTGGTATTTATGTGAAGTTTGAAGGGGAAATAATTTCATGTATATACATCATGTATGAGTTCATGTTTGTTTCCAAGATGAGCACATGAATTATGAATTGTTGAGTATGAGTTTGTTGGTCAATGATACTGTCATTGTATCACTTTAAAACTTGAAGTTGAGATATTAAGATTGTAAATCACCTTGGCAGAGACTGTAGACCTGCAAGGTTATTGTTTTTCTATTATTTCATTCTATTTGTCATATTAAGTTCATTATTGTAAATTACACTAGCAGTTGCAAAAGATGCAATCTATAGCATTTGTAGAATCACTTTGCTTTGCTCAAAAAGCAAAGAACCACACCAAAGACCAATCCAAAGATCATCCCAAAGGAGAAAGCGGCGAGAGAGGCAGAGGAAGAAGAAACTTTAGAGGTAGAGGAGGCAGAAACAACTCCAGCAAAATATCAGATTTGAAGTGCAAGCGTTGTGGAAATATTGGACACACAGTAGATCAGTGCTGGGCTTTGTGGGACTCCATCAAAGACAGACATAACCAGAAGAAAGATGATAATAAAAACCAAGATGCTAGTAAATCTTCAGATTCTGCTCATTGTATTGTTGCACATTGTAATATTGGTATTAATGAATTGACTTCACTTTCATCTTACAAAGATTGTTGGCTACTTGATACTGGTGCAACATCACACATGACTTTTAGAAAAGACTGTTTTGAAGAACTTAATGAAACAATAAATGGCATAGTTTACTTTGCAGATAAGTCAAGTCTTAAACCAAAGGGAATGGGCACCATTCGGCTAAAGATGCTTGGATTCCTTGATTTCTTGTTGAAGAATGTTCTTTATCTTCCAGAGTTGCAGAGAAGCCTGCTGTCCTTGGTGGAGATTCGACAGCAAGGCCATTCCATCCACATGTTTGATGGAATCATAGAAATAAGAAAGTCCTCTAACAACCAAGTCATCACGACTGGATACGAAGATGGGAAGCTGCTAAAGCTAAAGGGTTCATCTGCAAGGGTTCAGAACTATGCCTACCTCTCTCAGCATGAAGAAGGTAATTTGTCATCAAGTTTATTGTGGCATGCAAGATTCGGTCATTTGAATTATAACAATCTTTGTTTGTTGAGAAAGAATGGTGTATTTGGTTTGCCCACCATTCCCAAAGAGAAGAGCAAATGTGATGCATGTATATTAGGGAAACACAGTAAGCTGGCATTCCATGAATATAATTTTAGAGCAAGTAGGAAATTAGAATTAGTGCATTCTGATTTATGTGGCCCAATGCCAACTCCTTCTACCAATGGGAATAATTATTTTATGACCTTTGTTGATGACTACTCAAGAATGTGTTGGATTTACACATTAAAGACAAAATCAGAAGCATTTCAAACCTTCAAGGACTTTCATGCATTGATAGAAAAACAAGCACAATCTAAAATTGGTACACTTCGTACTGACAATGGGAAAGAATACACTTCAAATGCTTTTGAAGATTATCTTCGCCAACATGGAATTGCACATTAGACTACAGTTCCCTAGAATCCTCAACAAAACGGTGTAGTAGAAAGAATGAACAGAACCATAATGAATATGGTACGCTCAATGATGTTTTTTAAGAATGTAAAACTAATGTTTTGGGGTGATGCAGTAAAATGTGCAGCCTATTTGAGAAACAGAAGTCCCTCAAATGTTCTTGATAACAAGACTCCACATGAAAAGTGGTTTGGCCATCTCCCTTCAGTCAGGCATCTCATAGTTTTTGGTTCCACCTGTTATGCCTTGATTCCAAAGGAGCAAAGAAACAAGCTTGGTGCTCGAA
>LPNX010784020.1:290201-327453 GCA_001517045.1 Pseudotsuga menziesii
GATTTATATTTTGTAAATAAATAAAGTAAAATGAATAGTTATGTAGGAAGCTGAAAAGGCTGGTCGGAAGATGAAACTCAACCAGCATATGTAATGTATAAATAAATGATTTTGCAATGGAATAAACAAATTCGGGATTTATTATCCAACAACTTGTATTATTAATAATAATTAAATATGCATTAACATATATAGTTTGTTAATTTGATTTTGTTTATTTTGTTTATTTGGTATTTACCGCTTATTTTATAACATATTCATTTTATTTTATGTGGTTGTATTATTAAACCTATAGTTTATTAATTTAGATTTTTTTTATATGATGTTTTAGCATTTTTTAAAATTAAAAGAGTTTAGAAGATTATTGATTGAAAATCTAAACAATTATATGCTCCTAATACAAATTCAAATTTGGAGTTACAAAATATTGAAGCTAATAAGAAATGTTCCGTTCGCCTTTTAGTAGAATATGATGGTAATATGAGTATGTATGTTATTTTATATTGGAACTCAACCTATTATATTCATTACTTGATGCTTGAGATTCGACTAATAATTATATTATTCCTAGGTTAGTCACATAAGACTAAGAAGTGATACCATTTCTTTTAGACTCCATTAGGAACTGGTCTATAATAACCTACGGGAGAAGCATCTTTGGTGTTTAGTGTCTTAGCAGGAGCATAATAGGGATCTCCCCTATGAGGTTTCGACTTCCAAAGAAGTTAAGGATACATGACTAAGGTGACAGTGGTCACTTGTCCTCGATATGTTTACCGGTGGCAAGGCCTGCCATTTCAACCAGTAACATTTTTGGTGCCGTTGTCAGGGACCATTTCGAAATCTAAAGCGGTTGATCCTGAGTCATTCACACCCTAGAAAGAATGACACCTGGTAAGAAAAATTGAGGTAAGTCTTTCTGGGTATTTTGCAAATATTATTGAAGACTAATCTTGTAGGTCTTACCTGGCGACTCCACAAAGAAAAGCCCGACAAGGCTTGACACTTTGGTAAGTCTTGAAGTCCTAATTATATATGTTCGCTTACATTTTTTTAAAGGAATAACGTGTAGGCTTTCCTAGCGACTCCACAAAAATCTCAGCCTATCCCATCTATCAGGTATGCCCTTGTTTTATTTGGTACTTTGGCGAGATTATTTGCTTAACTAACCTTGTAGGTTTCTCCTGGTGACTCCAATCGAAGAAAACAAAAGTACTTTATAAAGGCAGGGAATCCCGATGAGATGGCATCCAATTTTGAATTGTGGATGGACATATTGGACTTCTCATGCGTTCGAGGTTTCCCACACAAGTACGCCATTAAAGATGGTGGGAAAGCACTATTCCCATTGGTCCAGTAGTATCATAACCATGCAACATCCCATGTGCAGGAATTCGTGAAATTCATCCGGGCAAGTAACATCATGCATGAAGACATTAGGATGAGGTTATTCATGTCGTCTCTTCACCTTGAAGTCAACTTATATTTCAGTTGGTATGAGGGTTGTCTGCACAAAATCTTTTCTTCTCTCAGGCAATTCATTAATGCATTCAGCGTAGATTGGGATTACGGTGTAGAAGAACATGAAAGAAAGGCCATGATTGACAGAATATGGGAAGAAACCCTGTGAAAAATCCAGACTCACGATGATACGAGTGAAGGAACCACATATGATATTCCATTCGAGTTTGAATGTCTTGATAATCTAACTGCTACATAAATGGAAATTGGTTTCGCTCCCCTCGACCTATCAGCTTTCCCAAGATACTCAGATGAGCTACCAGAGGCATTCTGGCATACCTTCAAGAGTGACCATGATAATTCCATGCATCATGTGGAATGGTTTATGACTATGGCTTCATAATATGGTATCAAAGAAGAAGAATATGCTTACATGCGATCATTTGTCCTTCACCTGGCAGGAAAGAAACTTTATTGGTTTGTGGGCCTAGATAAAGGAACGAAACATTTTGTAACCACTGGGATTCGGGGTGTCGTGACGAATTGACACCTCATGTCAAGCATGCGGAGGATTTGTTTAGTAAGGAAGTCCAAAGCGAAGATCAGGTCGAAGCAGACATTATTCAAGATCTAACTAATGATAAAGCTTCCCAAGCAGATGAATATGATGATGGTAATGTATATGATGATCCAGAAGTCCTAATTGAAGAAGGTGAAGAACAAGAGGATACGATGATTCCTCCAGCTTCCAACATGCATAAACTCCTTATGACATACTAGATCTCTGCGAACATAATAATGAGAATTATGAAGACAATGGTTATTGGACATTTATGGGTCCTCCTTTATATGATTCCTTGAGACTACGTAGCATTGTCTCCATACGTTGCGGCGAGGAAGAGAAGCCTAGTGAAGTTACTCAGGAAGAGCCAGAACTTGACACTATTTGGGATGAGGAACTCTCAGTCTCCTCCAACAAAGATGTTGAAGATGTAACTTATCAAGACCCTGTTGAAAGAGATATGATCATTCCTTCCCCTTACGTTTGGGACGAGGAACCCTCAGTCACCTCCAACAGGGATGATGAAGACGTAACTTATGAAGACCTTGTTGAAATAGATATGGTCATTCCTTCCCCTTATGAGGCTAATGATGAAGAGTGGCTCAACCCTTTTGCCACCATAATTGAAGATGGAACAACACTAGACTCTGAAGATAGTTGCTATATGCTACTGAGCCATTATGATGAAAAGTTCGAAGACTTGGAACCTCATATCTTTGGTGATTCTTCCATGATGTTACCATTATACTTATCCTGCAGCAGGGAATCATGTTGCACATAGGACTCTTTTGCAGATATTCAGCATATGACGAGCCTAGGTTATCACTTTCAGTTGTGCCCCTCAAGAAGCATAGAAGAAGTTATTCAGACTACTCTACCCTACATCGACGAGGCCTTAATGATACATCTCAACAAGACCGAGGAAGGTAGGTGGACATGTATGACTTTCATCCCTCAGTTTCTTAATACTTATTGTTTATCTTTTTATTTGAGGCATGGAGGTATGGATTATATTGTTGATAATTTCAAAAGTTCAAACATTATTGGGGTTACTAACATGATTGTGGAAATGATAAGCGATATACGTGTATGTACAAAGAAAATCTTCAGTAAATGCAGAGACAGGTTGTGGCTCTCATATAAATATTTGCAAAGTCTAATCCCATAGATAGTCTCCCAAGTCCAGGATTCATGGGCGAGTTTCATGAATTTTGTTTTTAGAAGATATGTATGGTGGAGGTGTCCGATATATAATCCCACTAGAAGAATGGCTCAACAAAGCCTGTCAAATTGATGCTTCTCCATGGCACTAGTTTCAACTTTTCTAAGTTCTTAAGAAGGTTCGGTTTCATGCACTCATCAAGATAAAGATCCTAGTACAAAATGAATGTATCATCAATGAGGTATTGTCTTGGATTACGCTAAAGGATAAAGGTAAGATGGCAGGTTTGAATTGCTTACTTAAATGGTTACATTGGTGGTATGATTTCACTTAACGTGTTTTAATTACCATGTTTAGAGTAGCTAGGTTTAGTTGCATTAGGCATATTTCTGTGCGTTGCATTTCATGTCTTTTCATGTCTAGTTAGTTTATTGTTCTTAGTTTGTTTCCTTCATTTTGCGAACAAGGTGGGACGAAAGTGTGTGCCTCTAGATGCTTTTAATCTCTCGAGAATTTGATATGTTTGTAGTTCTACAGGTACCAACAGATTCACTCGGGTTCTCGAGCATTCCCGAGAAGAGAACTCATCCTGCAGTTGGAGCCAGTGTTACGTTGGACTTGTACCCAGCGCACCTTCAGGTGTACCCAGGGAAAGAGGGCCAATTTTTTTAGCAGGAGGGGTGTTATTGAGCAATGGCAGTCATGGTTGGACCCTTTGGTCCTCCTTTAAGGGTACTATGACTTAATGGCACTACTGACTGCCTGTTACAGAGATTTTTAACCTTAGGGTTAGTGCTTGGGGCCCCTAAGGGTTGACCACCGGGTCTCATGGCTCCATTCCCTTCTTGCACACTCTAGTATCATCTGCTTCAGCTATGAGACACTCGTTTTCAGTCACGGCCACTCCATACACCCTCATGGCCCTTCAATCAGTGGGTACTTTCTCTCCCTGACCTTCTTTCCTTAAGGAAGGCATCCTACATACCAGGTCGTTTCCATGCTTTAAGGAGGGAGTTGAGGGATTCTACAACATTATAGGGGTTATGTGGGGCATAACACCCTCCCTCCATCCCTCTCCAGCCTTTTTTTCAGAGTGATTCACTCATTTGAGCATGTTTTGGCACCTAGGGATGCAAATATCCCAAGGTAGCCTACCATAGTTTATATTTTATTATTATTTTCTTCTAGTTTTAAGTTGACATTTAATAATTATGAATTTACTTGTTTTAAGGTATGTAAGCCTAGATAAGTGAATGTGATATCATATAAATAGACTCCTCACTTTCATTTTAAATTAGAACTTATGGGATAAATCATTATGCACTTGTTTTACCCTACTTAGGGTTTTCTCTGGATGGATGTGCTCTTCGTGAGGAAGTGTTTTGGTTAATGCAAGTTGTTTTTCTAGTAATTCTTTGGTGAATTCTCTGTTTTTGGTGATGCTTCGATTTGTTGGATGAACACAAGCACAAGGAGGTCAGGATTCTTACCTTCTTGTTCGATGTTGGTGATGTGCATGTCTGAGTCTTGGTGGTATCCTTAGTGCTGCACTTTTCCCTAGGATATGCCTTTACCTTCCTCTTGTCACCTTAGCAAACTACAACAAGTCTCCTTGTGAGAGTACCCTAAGGTTTTGCCTTAGTATTGCTAGGCTAGTTGTTTAACCTAGGATCCTTCCTCACTAGGTTACTGCTTCTCCTCATAAACCCTAGGTCAGGTAGGACTTGTGCTACAGTTTTCCTAGGTTTTCACACTTCATCTTCGCACACACCTGGTCTATGGTTAGTCTTAAGTTAGCTTTAAATTAGTCTTCGATTAGTTTGTGTTAGTTTTAGTATAGATTTAATTCTCTTAGGTTAGTTTTAGCTCACTTTTAGCGTTAGGGTTCGACCCACCTTCCTTCACACTCACAGCCTGCCAAACAACTTATGACAATTGCTGCTACGACAACCTTTTTTGTCCTTTCACACCGTCTTTCCCTCGCAGCCTTCGCTTTCATGAGTGCATACCTCCTTCCAATGCGACCTTGCTATCCTCCTCATCTGCGAGGCCTCCATACTCTTGCCAGCAGCCTCCATCCGTGTTGACCAGCTCCTCCACGCCTATACATTCCCATTCTCAGCCTTACTCCCTGTTTCTTTCCTCCATGCTCTTACAAACACTCACACTCTAAACCATAGCCACGATCCATCAGCTTGCTTCCTCCCTCTCGTCTGCCTTTGTCCCCTTCGCAGACCTACATCACGGCGCACTAAACACTCACAACGACCTTCTTCTTCGCAGCCCATCCTTGGGTCTTCACCGGGTCCACTCACCTCAATAGCCTTTGTTGCCTTCACGCTACTGGTCTGTCTTTCTTCTCAACGCTGACCATTTGCACCCCTTTACGCAGACCTCCCTGCCTTGCTGCCAGCTCCAGCCTCCAATTCCCATCCGCGACCTATCTCCAATACCTGCATACACGAGTGAAATGTTAACTAACTAATCAATATATACTATTGTAAGTATTCACTGGTTTAAATTTGTAATCAAAAGTGGACTAATAACCAGCCTAGATCCAAATCCTAGGTTTTATTAAGCGCAGAGATCAAATCTTCAGAGGTGCAAACCTCTCCTCTTATAGCTCCTTATGTACAATACCTACCTGAGAAAAAGTTTACACCTGGGAAGATTAATTAGTTAATTAAACTTATATATATATATAAAAGAAAAAAATGTTATATGTTAACTACTACAATTTCATATTAGTATAGACCTAAAATAAGAGTGTTAAGAGCTAGACGGAACACTTCAAATTAAAATGAGGTTGGAACATTTAGACTAAGAATAGGATAAAGATAGATATGAAGTGCTTTAGACGTTAAAGATTACAATTTCTTATTTCAATTTAATTTCCCATAAACTTAAATGACACATGATATATTTAAATCACGTATTTATTTACAAGTGTTCGGCCAGTATTTAGTATCTAACAACGGAGATTCCATGAAAGATATGATTAGGAGGATGACAACTGTATTAAATTTCTGTTGTCTTATTTTATATCGTCAATATTTATTTTTACGTGTCATTCTAATTGGCGCTTTCATAAGAAAATAAATGTCAGTGTCATTGAAAATTAATTTGGTAGCCTACTAATGCACATTACTGAATAATATTAATCTAAGAATAGAAGATAGAACTGTGAGTCACTCCGTTGATGAATATTATAGAGCTCTCTACTTTCAGCTGAGACATGAACGTTGCAGCTGGGAAAGACTGAATTTAAGACTTCCTGCTAACACCACGAGCCTGTTAATTCAATCAAACACTTTTGAAAAAACAACTGAAGTACAAGAAATTAAATAGATACTACCAGTGTAACCAAAGCTGAGGTGTAATGAAAGAGTTTATGATGCACGCTGATCATTTAGTAGCTCTTCGCGAACTCCTTATAAGCTTCTGATAATGTTTAATTTGAGCACTGGGGCACACGGCAGTGGCCTTGTATGAAAGGGTTCTGCCATTAATGAATAAGTTGTGGCCATGCGCTTGGTTATCCCTGCGCCCGCGTCTGAGGGATACGCTAAGGTCATTCAATTGATGGAGAAAGATGAAGAGCTCAAGGCCATGAGGTTCGCTCTAGGAACTCTGGGGCCAACTCCAAGATTACCTTCGCACTACAGCCTATGTTAAAGCACTCCGTTTCCTTGAGCTTGGAAGGTGACGCTGGATTAGAGGATCGTCTAGAGAGCTTCCTCAGGGGCTATGAGTTTTCAAATGTTTACTGGTATGTTGGCCATGGGAAGGCCTTTATGGGAAAAATTGATAGAGTTCCTGTAGATAGGCCTGTCAATGGGCTCAACCAGGCCTCTNGACTAGGCCATTCAAGTAATGAAAGATGCAAAGAAGTTGTGTAACACGACAAGGACATCGATGAACAAATGAATCAGCACTGGCAGCAGATTTATGAACGACGAGATTAGTTTCACGGGGTATCCTATCGTTGGATTCAACCATCGAATGGTCGCTTCCAACGGTTGCAAAGACTACCATCTGGGAAAATTTTAATTTGATGATCATTGCCACTGTTATTTGTTGTGGCGGAAACCATTTCTGCATTAACAGCCACTGTATCGTCTTGCAAAAACTCAACACAAGTATTCTTCGTAGACTTTTTGCAGCACGTTCTGACAACTCTTAGGCTTGTTATTCTTGCATAGTTTTTTTTGGGGAACTGGGATAATATGGTTGTTTTCATTGGTTGGTAACTCCCCCTCCTTAGAAATGCATTTTGCTTTTGTTGGCTGAAATTTTGATGGCCAAACTTCAATGCATGCCCACGGGAAATAGTCCTCTGGATCACTTTGCTCTGGCAGATTACTAACTTCATGCCAAATTTCATCTACTAGATTCATATCTAAGAGCATTCCAGAGGAGGAAAGTTCAAAATCTAGAGAGACCTACATATTCTTGCAAGGAGAATTCAGATCGATCGAGGGAGAGAGAAAGACATCTTAAACATCAGAATTGATCAATTTAAAATTTAAAATTTGTTGATGGAGAATTTAAAATTCTTACCGATTGAGTTTATTGTTGCTCTCGCGGTGGTTGTTGCTGCTGCTGGATCAAGGTAGATAGCTATGATGTACTTCTTGCTATTTTTTATATAGTTGTTGTTTTTTTTTCTTCTAATTTTCTATTTTTTTTATAGCCGACATAACGTTATGTGAAGTTACGTAACGTTACAACGTTAAGTAATGTTACAACGTTAACGTTACATAACGTTACAAGATCTACCCCATACTGAACCGTAGAGCGCCTCTCAACGCAATAATATTTTATGCATACTTTAGTCACAACTTTGGCATAGATACATCGTGTTATTAATCTCCTTGTTAATACATGGATGCATGTCAAAAGAAGCGGATGAATGTTGCTTGTCTGGATGACTGATATCGTTCCTTGCCAAAATTGGTTAATAGGTTCAGAAACTGTCTATTTGCCTTCAAACTAAGTTTCATATTTATTTAACATACGTTTGTTAATTTACATGTTTTATTAATAATATTTAAATGTGCATTAACATATATAGATTGTTAATTTGATTTTGTTTATTTTGTTTATTTGGTATTTAGTGCTCATTTTATAACATATTCATTTTATTTTATTTTATGTACTTGTATTATTAAACCTATAGTTTATTAATTTAGATTTTTGTTTATATGATGTTTTGTATTTTTTAAAATCAAAAGAGTTTACAAGAATATTGATTGGAAATCTAAACAATTATATGCTTTTGATACAAATTTTAATTTGGAGTTACAGAATATTGAAGCTAATAAAAAATGTTTGGTTTGCTTTTTAGTATAATATGATGGTAATATGAGTATGCATGTTATTTTAGATCGGAACCCAACTTATTATATTCATTACTTGACGCTTGGGATTCAACTAATAATTATATTATTCCTTGGTTAGTTTCATAAGACTAAGAAGTGATACCTTTTCTTTTAGACTCCATTAGGCACTGGTCTATAATAACCTATGGGAGAAGCATCTTTGGTGTTTAGTGTCTTAGCAGGAGCATAATAGGGGTCTCCCCTAGGAGGTTTCGACTTCCAAAGCAGTTAAGGATAAGTGACTAAGGTGACAGTGGTCACTTGTCTTGAATATGCTTACCGGTGGCAAGGCCTGCCATTTCAATGGGTAACAGACCCTATATTCAGATTCTTCATTTATGTCCTTTTGATCCTTGTCAAGTTGGTTACCTAAATTTCTAGAAACTAATATAATTTGTTTTAGTCAATGACAATTCTCAAATAGTTTATTTTCTATGATAATTTAAAATGAATAATATGGTCTTTGTTTGTTGCAAAAGATTTTGTTATCTTCCAACTAACAAGTCATTTTTCCTTTGTCTAGAGCTTACCTAGTAGAATCAGATGGCTAGAGTAACAGGGCAGATGGTTTTCCTAAAAGAAATCCTTGTATAATTCATTAGGTGCCTAGATTCCAATTTCCTTTGTTATGAATTACTAGTTGCACTTATTATCTATGTTGATAATCCAAAAACCTAGGATCATAGAAACATGCATAGATAGAAAGGCAGTGGCCTCATGCCATGGATGATATCATGGGAGCAACTGGAATTTTAAAATCCCATACTAGGGCTGTTGGCAATTACACTGTGCATTTACTCCAACCATTTTTCCAAATGGTATAGTCTTTCTTAGTTGTAAAAGCCTTTGTCATGGACCAATGGATTCACCCCATTGGCCTTCTGGTTAGAATGGATAGAATTCCACATGATTTCTACATGGTTTCTCATGGAAAATATGGATTCTTGGAGCTTGATTCTATATTGGCATTTGAATTACAAGTGGAATCTTGTACTGCATTAACGTTGTCGTATTGTGCAAATTCCCACCAAATGAAATGCAAAGTGGCCATGTCCTATTATTCTTCTGGTCCTTGCCAAATAGCTTCAACAATTCATGAAAACTGCTAAAATGTATTTGAGTGATTTGCTGCACTTTCCATTAAGTCAAAAGGAAAATGCATTTATCTGGAAGCATCATATGCATTGAATCCAATAGAAAATGCATTTCCCATCGATTTTCATTAATTGCATGGACTGCAACATTTTAATAGTTGAAAGGCCATTGTCTCTGTATACATTTTCCTTGAAGAACATGTAGGTTCTTGCATTCTGGTCTAGGGTTTACAAATAAAAGCCTTCAAATGATGGTTCATGACAACCTGTTGAAATCTTTGTTTCTTGGTTATTGGTTGTTTTTGTTCCCTACAAGAGAGGTGTATTACAAGTCCTCAATAGAGGTGTATTGTGTTAATTTATGCTTGTATTTTTATAAACTCTAGTAATAAACTATGAAATTCAAACCAAAAAAAAATTGTGTTTATCATTTCACCACTTAGGGTCCATATGTAGGTTTTATGTACCAAATTTTCTTTGCACAAATTCAATCTTTTCTTGGAAATCTAATCTTGTATCTCATGTTTCTATGGTTTCTACTATATACCCTTATTTTATCCTACAAAAATATGTAATGTCCTAGCAACGTAACCAATTATTGGTGCTATTACAAATAAACTGTAGGTTTGGAACTTGGGCCAACAATAATCAATTCATGTTGGCATTTTCAATACCTTGATGAAGGGTAGGGTCTCACAACATCGCATATGAGAGGGCGAAGAACATCATATTCATTTCCATTATAATCCATAGAATAAGTAATACAATCTCATTATGTCTCCTAGAATATCCAATGGAGGCTTAAATCTTTGATTTCTTCTTACTTCATACAAAGTACTAACATAGAGTAGTTATCCTTAACATGCACCCAAGTACCATAATATATTCATATCTACCAGGATATGGATTCTATACTTGGAGCTAATAGATTATCACTTCTTCACTATGCACCCTTACTTGATCACTCCACTATGTATCCTCACCCTGAGAATCAAACTTAGGTTAGTGATAGAAAATTTCCATGTATTTACCGCTTGATCACAACTCAATCAACTTATCATTTTTTAATCTTAAAATAAAAAAAATACACCCTAGCCTATTCTCCTCATAAAGACCATTAACTTATAAAATTAGTATCAAATAATAAAAATAACAAATAAATTTTTAACGCAACATTTAAAAGGCAAAACCATCATACAACCTCCTAACTATTGAGAACAAATGATTCTCGATTGACATCATTGCATTTTTACCTGTCGAACATTCAATGCCATTTCCTAGTTGTGAGCATGTGTTAGAGAAAAAATTGGGTCTAAAATGGGCCTTGTAAGAAAATGAGCCACCTCATAAGAAAACGAACCTTTGAATTCAAGAACTAATAGAATTTTAAGAAAAGAGACAACAATAATGGCTGAGTTGGCATATTTGACATTTAAAAAACGAATTTTTAATTTGTATTTTCAACATTTATCCTTGTCAATTTTCTCAAATTTCAAGCAAGAGCACTCATTGGACATGGAATTAAATTCCGCATCCAACGAGTACCCACACTTCATACTTTTGAAGGTCCCCACCCCAAGGAAAATGAGAAATGCATTCAAAAACATATTACTTTGAATTAAGATAATTTTTAAAATACATTAAAAAGTGCATACTCATGGGGCGGGGTCCCTCAAAAGTATGCAATGCGGGTACTCATTTGATGTGGAATAAATTCCACATCCAATGAGTGCTCTCACTCGAAATTCGAGTAAACCGAAAAGAAGGTATGCTGAAAATACGAAGAAAAAAAGTTTTTTTAACTTTTCCTCAAAAATTCATAAATATTATTTTATTATTTTATTATTTTCCTTAGGAGGCCCATTTTAAACCTCAAATTTTCTCTAATGAAATGTTAGTGTTGAATCTTCACATTCCAATAATTTCCACAAGATGTCGAGCATGAAATGACTCTTGATGTCATTGTTGAATCCAATGAACATTGTTGGAAATTCACTTCAATCTGACATGTCATGCTCTCTTTTTTTACGTTTTGGGGTTTAACATTCCCCTTTACTAAATGTTTTTCCTAAATAATGCCTATCAATAATAAAATTTTAGTGTTGGAATTTGGGAATGTAAAATGAACTAAAAGTGGATGAAGAACAACAACAAATGGACTACTGGTGCAGGCGAGAAGTATATTTTTCCCCTCATACACCTCAATCCTCTAAATTGGAGACATAACTTTATTCTCTATTTAAAACTCTATTTTAATCCCTTTACTCTACATTAGCTCCTTGACCCCAGAGTAGTAAAAGGATACCAAATTTGTTTGTCTCCTCCAGGATCCCACTAGTTACCATGAACATACATGATTTCCATTATTTAGATTAATACCTCCTGATCTCCTTTTAGACCAATAAGAGTTTGATTTATGGTTATCAATTGATCAACAAAACTTCGAAGTAGTTATTTGTTTTTTGTTAGTTGACAGATTTTGCACATATTACCCATGCTAAGATATGGAAATAGTAATAGTAATTGAATAAAGACCTTGAGTGTAAGAAAATCATGGTTTCTTCAAGATTCTTAAGCGTTGGTAATCTTATTACTAAATGTTAACCCCAAACTATCTTTTTATTGCATAATTTAAGAAATGGAGATGAACCCATTTTTTCATGAGAAATTGTATACGAGATCATTACTTGATTCCAATACACTTCTAACCAAGGTAGTACCAAGAATCATTCAAGCATGATGAAGTAATTTTACAATCAAATGCTTAACTTTGAATTTGATCATCAAATTTCTGGAAAGAGTGAAAATGTATAATTGAGTATCAAAACCTAGTTTTTTTACTCGTTCCTTGAAATCACTCTAATTCCCTTGTTGCCCAATACGAAATGAAAAGGGAATTTCTCTTGCACCTTGAAGCAACCTTACAAGGTTTGGAGTCTGAAACATATTTCTAATCACTTTAACACCAAACATTCTAACTCATTCATTTTGAGTATTAATCAACTTAACCATTGCAGGAGGTTAATTCAATGTTTACTTAATCACTCACAAATAATGAATATACAGAATTGGAAAGAGGATAATATATGAATAGAGTTAAAAAATTATGTATTCAATTCAAATTAAATCACTCCTAACCTCGATCTTTTTCAATCCTGTATCAATTCTTATACTTAGGTGAAAAACCAATTTGATTAAGATGCACAAGGATGTATCAAATTCATTTATTTTTAGAGAAAATCAAATCTACCTCTAAAACTGCTAACTACTCTAGTGATATGCTTCAAAATAGTAGTTACAAATTAAGTGGGACACAAAATCCCTTGTGCTTTGAACTAATTCTATTGGGTTGACCTCTAGAGGTCAGATTTTGATCTTTCAAGTGATGCTCCTACATCAAGTACCCAATGATCTTACTACACATAACTAACCTAAAATTGATCATGAAGCTGCTAGTAGGTGAAACTGTGTCCACTTCTGAGGTTGCTTTCTTTCACAAGACACTTTATTTGTAATTTGTCAAAAGTTTTATTGGTTGAAAATATTGCTTCTGTAATCACCTCTTGTAAGCTAAAAGTAAACTGCATACACCGGCAGTGCAAATTGTTGATACATGTCTACAAGGTGAGTTGACAACTTCTCCAATGATTATAGATCTGAGCCAAAACAATTCACCAGATATTGCATTGGTTGTTGAGACAAGCCTATTGGTTGGGTAGGATAGTCTTCAAACATAAATTAAAAAAAATGTGCTTTTCATGTTAACAATAAAACATTTTGTTGCTACAAGCAACACTCCTCCATTCTAAGCACTAAGGCTCTCATCAAAGCACAAATTTACTTATACAATTATGCTACAAGATTTCATACATTGTGTAAATTAGTGCCCTCATACTATTGCTGGAAATTTCACTAAGTTGCTAGAAATTCACATTTGCAACAACTTTTCCACAAGTGTGTAAGTATTGTTACTTGGGATCTACCTTTTAGATACATGCTTGGTCATTTACTACTTACTGGAACTGTATCTCTACTTGTTGCAAGTATTATCTCGATTTGGTTACGATTGCAATTGATAATTTATCACACAAGTGTAAATGGAATTTCTCTTATAATGCATTTTTCAGCTGTTAATTTTTCAACTATTACAAAGGACTAATTTCATTGCTTGAGTTTCCATTGAAATACACAATTTTCACATGGATTAACTTGCAAAATAATTGTTTCATTACATGTATTGAGCTCTACAATTTAATCTTAAAGACCCTTGCGCACCCTTGAATTTGGTAGCTTGTAACCTAATACTTGTCTTTTTCTTAATCTTTGCAAGTTAGTTTTACACTATACAGGAATTCACATTTTTAAAACTAAAAGTTCACCTACATGAATTATGTATTATCAAATTATCTAATTATAAAAGAAACCTATTAAATATTCTAAGAACCTATCGAACCATTGTAATACCTCCAATTTTGACTTAAAATGTATTTAACCAAAATTATGTAAATGATGTAAATATGCTAGTATGGATTACTAGTGTGAAGCTCAAGGCCAAGGCTCAACCAGTGAATGGCTAGGAATGTATGATGTAAATATTTCATTTCGAGTATTGTTTGGTTGGCTTGTCATGCTAACTCGAAATATATGTGAATATTATGTGCATAAATAATAAAAATGGTCCAACATGGTTGTGTAAAGAGCATCAAAGGGGATATGATTCCACCAGAGGGGAAGAGGAAAGGTTTCCCTATGGGAAACTAATCCTTTACTACCAAGTGTCAACCTTAAAACTCACCCAAATTCTGTCATGTGTTTTGAATAAGCCAATTACCTCCTTATGACTATTGAACCCAATCATTGAATGCATGTATGAGGTTGGTGGGAAAAGTCACCTCATGTCGTTATTGAAGTATGGGGATGACTTCACTTTTATGTCAGTTCTGTCATATGTCAAAAGTCAATCTGCAACTTCTAGGAGTCATTTTTTATATGTTTAGAGGCCATGTGAGTTGTCTTTTCACCACTATCTCATATCCCTTGGAGTCAACGCACTTTCTCGCATTATTTCATGCATATCTACACTACGCAGATCTCTTTATTGTTGTCCATGACCGTGTATAACCTATAAATTCAAAATTAGAGATAACATTGTAGTTTTAGAAGGGAAAATTGATGGTTGTAGGTGAGCAGAAAGTCTAAGAAATCTAGGAACCATTTCCCATTGAATTTTTCTACTCATAGATGCTTGAGAAGCCACGAATTGGGGCTACAGGTGGTTCTCCAATAACTGACATTAGATTGGCCTCCTTCTATGCACACATTGGAAGCACTTGGAAATATGGATCACCCAAGAGAATCGTGGATTGGTGAAGGGGATGCCTAAGCATAGAAGGGTGTTGTGTGGGGAATCTATTGTGGGAGCCAAGGCTATGGTGATCGAATGAGATCCGTGTAGAGCTTAGTATGAGCATTTGTCTGAGCATAAGTATTCGTTTCTTTTTCAATGTGCAATTTTTTTATTTGATGCATGCAATGATTATGCTAGTAATTACATGATAGATGTGTGTGGATAAAGTTTATTTCCATGGTGTATATTTATTTATGCATCTGCACACATATTTTAAATATTGTGAAATTGTAATTTCGATATTGGTCGAAATTTGGAAGCCCAAATCTAGTTGATTTTCCCTCAAAAAATGCATCAAGTTCCCAGGTTGTTGTAGCTTGATGATGACACATATAGGACAATTTTCATGTTTCTTTGATTGCAAAGGGTCTTGTATATGCACATAATTGAAAATAGAGGTCTAACATTACTGAAAGTGACTATTAGGCTACTTAAAATTGGGATTTGATGCCAATTTGTTGCTTCACGAATTATGCCTAAAACTATTACCTGCTGACCACAACCTCCTAGCCCTACTTAATAGCTTAGGAGTGCCTAGGGCATCACATAATTTTAAATACAATATGTTGGTATGCTCATGGTATTTTAATACAACCATTACATGAATTAGGCCTTTGGGTTTCCTAATGAGTTACCACCCACTTGAAGTATTGATGGCATGTTGGATTTTAACATATAAATATCAATTAGTTACAAGTCTTTGTTGGAGGAACTAGTTGGTGAGCCGACTAGACTAGTCAACCGACTAATCAGAGATTAGGTTGGCCTCCAAAGGTCGTGTCGGTTGACCGAACCGACAAGTAGTTACTCATAACTATTTTGAAATCATATATAATAGGCTGTTGAGCCAGTTAAGAACTTGGTTCAGTTTTGTATATGTATGGACCTTCACGTGATTCTATAATATAATCTGTTATTCTACTATATGTTCTTGTCTCTTTTCTTTGTATGTCTATATGATTCTTTATGTGTATTATTGGTAACCTTATGTGATATGTGAGATTACAACATTGGTTTCGTTGCCGATAGTACATATATAGATGACATGACCATACGTAAATGATATTAGAGCAAGAGATTAAGAATTGGTGGGAGCGTAAGATCGCAAACTATTTGCAGAATTACGTGAGAAGAAACATATTGACCATTGCTCAAGAGAAGGAGAAATTATTTACCGAAACCCATGGGAAATTTGTAGAATCGGTGCCTCAGTTGTTGAAAAAACTATTAGATGAAGCTAGAAGCGACTAAAGACCAAGAATTATTGAAGAAACTAATCCGAGGAGGAAGAACAAACCTATCGAAGTGGTTTGAGAAAATTGCAGACAAATTCTGTCAAGAACAAGCAGTAGAGGAAAGAGTTTTAGTCGAAAGTATTGAAAAAAGATTCTATACCGACTTTACTGAGCAATTTCTTTATTCACTACTGACCCTGTTGTTCAAATTTCTAATCGATAGAGGGGTAGGGAACATAGTCAAACCTCGTCCATCACTCATTGAACCGCCTGCAAACAATAGCTGGGCGAAAAAGCAGAAGACGTGGGAAAGATTTATTACAGAAAGGGAGTGGAATTATTTCCTGAACAAATAGACATAACTATCTAGGCTTACTAAAGCGTCGGGTAGGCTATGGGGGGGTAGCTGGTCATGTGTTGGGGACAGAGTAGAAGGATTCTAGTCGAACTGAGAAAATACCACCACCAGCAATGAAAAGTCGACCAAAGAAGGAAATTGAGCGAACAGTGACTCATAAAGGTGCATCGGACCTACAAAAGATAGAAAGTGAGAAGAGGTGGAAAAGAAGGGAGGAGATACGAGAGCAAGCTATAACGCTCCAAAGAAGAATGGTTGCCAGGGTGACAGAGCATGAGGGAAATCTGCCACAGTCAGGTCATGACCGACATGAAGAAGGCCTAGATGAAGAAGCGTTGCCAATGGAAGAAGATTTGTGGATAGAGCAGCGAGAAGCTCCCCAACTAGAAATACCACAGGAGGTAAGACCTCTGTCTTTGACAAATCCAAGTACCCGAATGCAGTCCATTGTTGAGGAGGACCTAAAACTAAGAGCTAGTGAGTTCGATATATGGAGCCGACTAGACGATGAAGTAAATGATGAAAATCATTTAGTGACCTGTTGACTGGAGGAAGGAAACTGGGTCACACTTTAGGCGTACCCTTCCAACCGAAGCATTCATTTACTCTACCCCGGACATGAAGGAGCACCCCCCTTCCAAACATAGCTTTACAAGACATTGACAAGTTGGATTCATGGGCACAACAATGCAATTGGACATTAACAGAAGAAGACGAACCTAATCGACAAGTTGTCGAAACAGAATTGACAACCAAAACATCTGACGAAAATGAAAGTTCCATCGAGATAAGTTGTGAACAGAGAGATACACCAAATATCCGACTAGCCCCACCACCGCCACCTACTGAAGGAGAAGCCAACACCGACATGGGGAACCACTCAGCAGACATTCCCCTCTATGAGGGTGACAAAGATCCCAAGTGACATTGGTTTGTCTGCGAATCGACATGGGAGGCTAATCAAGTTACAAAAAAAGATAAACAAATGGCATAGTTCGTAGGTGCACTATGAAAAAGAGCATTAACTTGGTATATGAATTATACCAAAAGAAAACCTAATGCAACTAAAGCAGAGATTAAGTAGTAATTTTTGTCCTTCTTCTAAACACCAGATGCAAAGTATCTGGCAACGAAAAAAATTAAGACTACAGTTTAGAAACCAGCAGAAACAATCTAAGACTATGATAAAAGATGGAAAGACCTCTTGAGCCAAATAGACTATGTTATTGATGAAAAATTATTGATTCAATGGTTTCTTGCAGGACTTTCCCAAAAGATACGACGACATATAAGTCTGGAGACATTTAAAACGTATGAAGAAGCACAAACAAAAGCTTTGCAGGTCGAGACGGATGAGGACTATCTGATATACCTTGATGTCGACGCAAGAATTGAAGAACAATTGGAAATCATGCAGAAATCTTTGAGAGAAATGAACCTCAAGGTTCAGGAGATATGGTGTACAAAATGTTCTACAGTTGGCCATACCAAAGATAATTGTTGAAAGGATGTAATCCAATAAGATGTCCATTTTGTTCAGACAAAATGTTTCTGTGATATCTGTCAGGTGCATGGAGACCATACGACAAAGGATTGTCCATATAACATGAAAAATGGAAAAGCTTCGTGGTGTGCAATTTGTGAAGTCAAGAGTCATGCAACAGCTGAATGCCACCTGAACCTTAAGAATCGACAAAACTATCAGGCAATCTACAAAACAAAAGTCGTGGCCTGGAACATTGATAATACCTCAAATGAACAAAACGCACTAAACAATCGACAATACGAAGTCCATAGATACGAACGCCGATTCGACAACCGTCATGGAGGATTTGGAGGTTGAGGACGATTCTCTGGAAATCGTGACAATCGACCACACTGACCAATTCAATGCTTCATATGCTATAAAGAAGGACACCGGTATGCGGACTGTCCATATAAAGACAAAATCGACTTAAAATTTTGTACTAACTGTGGTGTGGGCGACCACTCATTGAAAGATTGTCCCACCATACTAGACAAAATTAATAAAAAGAAGAATGTTAATGTCTTGTCTTGTATTAAAAAAAGTGATATAATTCTCACAAAGAACCTACACATAGTAACTAGACAAGGAACGGAAATTGGAAGTGGCAATCCAAGAATAAGCAAGATTAAAGATAAAATGAATATCCTAACCCTATAAAGCAAAAATAATTGTATAACGATGCATTGAGCACGTTTCAAGAATTTTCTAGACAAGAAGATGTCGATGACAGTTTGCAGAACAACTTCACGAACTATTAAACCTAAGACATAAAGATAAATTAGTGGCACACTTCATTGACTTATTGCATAATATTAAAAAAAATGACACATATAAACATACTAAGAGTATATGCAGCTTAAATAAAAAAGATAAGAATGATGTCGACCCACTTTTTGATCTCGAAATAGAAGGATACCACATTTGACAAGTCGTTCTCGACTTTGGATCCTAAGTGAATATCATGATAAGAGATACATGGGAACAATTGGGTAGGCCCCGACTGAATGAATCAAGCATATATTTAAAATTGGCCGACCAAGGACTAATCGAACCAATTGGGGTTTGGAGAAATGTCGATACAACGATAAAATTCATTTCGAAAAAGTCGATTTAGAGATCATCGACCCTAAGGAAGGATCTAGCTCCTTCCCAGCCATGGTAGGACGCCCATGGGGTAGAAAAATGAAAGCTTCTATATCATTGGACAAAGAAAGGATACCCTTCACAAGGAGAACCCTGGACTGGACCTATTGATGAAGAAATTGATGTTCGAAAACTCTACCAGATTCAAAACAATGAAGATTATACTAAACCTAATAGTTATGGGGAACTTAATCTAGGGAACCAGCACTCAGTTGGATATAACTCAGACGTAGAATTATATGATTGGGAAATTGAAAATTATGAAACAAAATCAAGAGGTTGCTAGACCATTCAAGCTATCCAGAAGAAAACAACTTGACAATGCTTTTCTATATCGACTATTCCAAAAAGATTTGAGAAAATAATAAGGGAATATCTCTCTTTAGCACCAATAAAAACAGATAATGAGCATAGTCTTCGGTATAAAGAGAGAGAATCACCAGTTCTCCATGTAGAACAAGTCTCTAAAAACCTAGGTGAACATGGCCGACTTCAAAGCCTAGTCGAAACGTTTACAGGACAAGCTGCTCGATGGCGAGACACCCATCGGTCGAGACTGCAAACGTGGACAACATATTTGAATTTATTCTTAGAATGTTTTAGACGAAGGAACCTAACAAAATAGGCAAAAATACCTGTCTTCACCTAAGGGCAAGATCCAGAAAATCATATAAGAATATGTGAAAAAGAGTGGAGAAGACTTGGTTACAAAGACAGACATACATGGTCACACCTGTTTCTCTCGACATTAGATGACCTACCTAAAAATGGTATAAAATGGAAGAAGCATGAGGCAAAACATTCCTATGGAATGAACTTTGAAAAAATTTCATTAAGGAATTTAGCTTTATACCGGAAGACGCAAATTTAGTCGAAGCTACAAAACAAATAAAAACATTTCTACAGCCAACTACTAGCAAGTCGACACAAAATAAAAGCAGACCAAATGCAGCATTCCATAACATTTGATCCAACAAAATACCACAGTCGAAAAGACTCCAATTAGAAAATGAACATACATATGGGAGAAGCTTTCAATGGAAGACCAATCACTCGGAAACAATTAAGCTAGTTAAAGCGATATTCAAAATTGAGTCAACCGACAAAGACGACACCAACCGAATGACAGCAACAGACTTTCCAGCAACATTTTCATAGTTCAAAGAAGGTAGTCGACAGATTAATGAAAGTAAAGCACCAGAATGGATGGACGCGAAAGTTAAAACTAAAGAAATCAAAATTTCTAATGATAATAGACCAAAAATGGCAAGAATTGGCGACTATTGGAGCGAAGAACAAACTACAAAAATCATCGACTTATTAAAGGAATTCCAAGATGTATATGCGTGAGATTACAAAGACTTAAAAGGATTAGTAGCAGAAATGGGCGAGATGAATATAGGTATCAAACTTGATGCCCAACCTATTAAGAAAATACCTTACAAGTTGGCTCACAAATACAAAATAATTGTTAAGAAGGAGATCGACAATATGTTGACAGCAAGAATTATTTACCCCATCGACCAGTCAGAATGGGCAAGCCCAATGGTCATCCAATAAAAAAAGCACGAGTAGACAAAACTACAAATCTGTGTCGATTTCTGAGAGTTAAACAAGGTTACCTTAACAGATCCATTTCCAACTCCATACGCCGATGAGATATTAAATGAAGTCGCAGGACATGAATGCTACTCATTTATAGATGGATTCTCATGATATAATCAGGTACCGATAGCCAAGGGAGATTAGAAAAAGACAACCTTTGTATGTGAATTTGGCTCATTTGCTTACAAAGTGATGCGATTTGGTCTCAAGAATGCACTTGCAATATTTTCAAGAATAGTTGTCAAAACATTTCAAGAATACATTTATAAAACAATGGCAGTATGCTTCGACGATTGGACGATCTATTCCATGCTAAAAGACCACTGTAAATGGTTAAGGCTTATGCTGGAACGATGCCGACAGATTCAGTTATCCTTCAATATAAAAAAATGCATCTTCTTAACTCCTATAGGAATTCTACTAGGACATATCATATGCAAAGAAGGTATCAAGGTCGACTTTGCTAAAATAAAAATTATCCTCGACTTAAAGCCACCGGTTAATCCAAAATAGGTCAGAGTACTGTTGGTCCATACAGGGTATTATAGAAAATTCATCCGACACTATTCAAAAATGACCTATCCATTGGAATAATTATTAAGAGAAGATCAGGAATTCGATTGGATAGAAGAATGTGATACATCTTTCAATACATTAAAAAGAAAACTAGTCGAAGCACCCATTCTCATATTTCCAAAATGGTCGTTCAAATTCCATGTGCATATTGATGCTTCAGGCCTAGCAATAGGTGCAATTTTGACACAACCTGGGGAAGACAAAATGGATTATCCAATTATATATAGCAGCAGAAAATGAAACAAGGCAGAACACAATTACTCAACAACAGAAAGGGAGGCATTAGGTATGGTATTTGCACTTCAAAAGTATCGACATTACATACTAGCTAACCCCTTCATATTCTATACCGATCACCAAGCACTAAAATACCTCGTCAACAAACCTTTACATGATGGGAGAATCTGTCATTGGCTATTACTGTTCCAAGAATTTGAATTCGAAGTAGTAGTTTTACCAAGTCGATTGAATGTCGGGCCCGACCTCTTGTCAAGAATCGACATGGGGGAGGAGCCAACAGGAGTCGAAGCTGACATGTCGGATGCACACTTATTCCGAATAGAAGTTGTTTCTGCAGAATTAGAAGAAATAGCACAATTCTTGGAGAATGGTTAAGCACCGGATGGAATGTGCATGAAAAAGAAACAAATTTTAGCTATGAAAGCTACACCATATAGTCTCATTAATAGATTCTTATATAAAATAGGCTTGGACGAAGTACTCTGTCGATGTGTGTTAGAACATGAATGAGAAAATATTATGCACGAAGCACACTATGGACCAGTGAGAGAATACTTTTAGTCGGATACAACTGCCAATAAAATCCAACAATGAGGACTGTGTTGGCTGACACTATGCAAAGACTGTAAAAAGTTTGTGGGCAAATGTGATCGTTGCCAACGTCTAGGATGACCGCTACCTAGTACAGAAATTCCTTTAATATCAATAAAACCAAGCTTCACATTCAAAATATGGGCTATTGACTTTATAGGTCTATTCCCAGTCCCAGCAAAAAGGATAGGTGCAAGGTATATCACAACAACAGTAGAATATGTCACTAAATGGGCAGAAGCAGAACCTGTCGACACCTGTTATAGTGAGGTAGCTGCTAAATTCATATATGAAAACATTATCACTAGGTTTGACTGTCCTCTAACCTTAATCAGTGACAAAGGTTCACACTTCATCAATAAAACAATCACAGCACTAACAGAACAGTTCAAAATTGACCACTGACAAAGCACAACCTATCACCCTCAGTCGAATGGGACGATAGAAGTATTCAACAAAACACTGACAAGGGGTCTAACAAAAATCTGCTATGGCCAAGAAGTAGTCGTTCCTTTACATTTTCGACAACAGACACCAGTGTTAACCGACATATTACATATCAATGTCGAAGAAGCAAGAAAGGACCAACTAATTCAATTATCCAAACTAAAATAACACTGACTGGTTGCTATACAACACCAAGAAATTCAGAAGCAACAACAGAAGGCTTGGCATGACCGAAACATCAAAAATAAGAATTTGTTGGTCGAAGACCTTGCATTGCTATACAATAATCGGTTGAAAGGAAAACCTAAAACGTTACACACATAATGGATGGGACCTTACATTGTTGAAGAAATCAATTCCAATGGATCAGTTCAACTGAGAATATTACAGGGCACAGTATTTCGGAAACTGGTAAATGGTGCCCAACTAAAACGGTACCAAAACTGAAAAGTTGAAATTTTTTTTAAAAGAAAGTGGTTTTATAACTGCTAACAAAAACTAGAAAAACTAGAAAAAAAAAACAAAAACCTAAAAGAATCAAGGAAAACCAAAATGATAGGAAATCTCGATAGGCGTAGTAGACCACCATTCGACAATAACCGGCATTTTCACCATCGACATACCGCAGATCGACCATACCATTGACATCGATAAGAGGACCAAAACGTCAAATCAACCCATCATGACTACAGTCAGAAGGACCGCCGAAACCATAGCGTATTAAATCAGCCTTCATTAGAGCGTCCTTTACCATCAAATATGCCATTAATAACACCATCGACAAGATTGCCATCCGCTCTGCCTATAAATACTACACTAATCGAATATCACATACTATTTCATTAAGATCTAGAGTGACAGAATTACCAGACCGCTGTGAGCAAATCAACTAAGAAGAGAGCTGAACCAAATACCGACAAAATGACCCCAAAACAAACCAGAGCCATGAAAGCCAAAATAAAAGAGTTGGAATTCGTCGTAATTCCACTAGTGAAATGGTTACGAAACATTAAAAATGTGAAAGTGCAGGAAGTTTCATGGGTGCGACACTTGGCAGAAATCAAAGAATGGGATTACCGGGGTAAGTCAAGGATGACAGAGGAAGCAGAGAAGGTAAACCACAACACCATTATGAATTTTCTAAATGCACCTCTAATGGCAAGTTTTGGAGGAACAAGGGAAAATTGTGTAAAATTCATCATCAGTCGGTACCACAATGGTAAGTTCTACTTCGACAGACTAGTGGAAATATCAGCTGAAACCATTTATAAACTTACCGAGCTATCCAATAAAGGCGACCATGTTTCTATAGGCATCAAGGAAGGATTGGTCGAAAGACTAACGGGAACACTGATAGGGAAAAACTCAAAAGGGTTAATAATTAGGAAAGTCCAAGCCACCACACCCAAAATAGTGGCCAAAATCATATCCATAGGTTTGACCTTCACAGGACGCAGCTGTGATTTGAAGCTCAACATGCTGGAAGCTGTCGACTGCATAGCAAAAACAAGAAAGGTATACTATTGGGCTCAATATATGGCCGAAATGCTCAAATCTATCTGTGAGAAGTGCCAGGAATCGGGTGCAATAATCAGATTCCCATCACTCTTAATATGGATAGCTATGTACCACCTATGTCCAGTGGGGCATAAAGACTTCCTGGAGCCATCCATATTTCATATGTGGTGCTTTAAGCCTTTTTCAATGGCTAGAACCCAACTAGAACAATAAGAAAGAAAAGTGTTCCTAAAACACTGGTTTCAAGATCTTAAAGTCTAAACAGCTAGATGGAGGGTGCTTCAAAACATCTGAAGATGTCTGCCCCCTACAACACATATCCAACTAATAGAAGTATGTCATGAACAAGGGTCTACATCAAAGGCAAAGCCACTCGACTGCTACCCAACAGTCGAGGAGATATTCACAGAGTTGGTTAGGCAGTCCAAAACCGACATCACCACATCGGAGGATGCAAAATAAAGTAATCAAGTCATTTTAGAACCATTAACTGACCAGGAGAAGGAGAAAGACTATGAATTCAACCTTCATATTAGTACTTTCACCTTAGGGGACAGTCCAACAACAGAGCAAAACCCCCTCCAAATTGAAAATATACTGGCTAAACAACAGGTTATCACACCGACAGAACAAAGCATTATCGTCCCAACTCAACAATAGGAGAAAGGAGAAGAACATATAGAGGAAGATATTTAATCAGAAAACCCAGATTATGCCATGACAAAGGAAAATTTAACGAAAATAGCTAAGGAAATATCAACTTCAAGGAAAAAGAAAGGAACTTAGGTAAAAGGGAAGGGGAAGTTCAAACTCATATTATCAAAGGAATCAGAAGATGAGGAAGAACTACTTACTACTACTGCCAACATACTGGAGGATGTTGCAATAAACAAGGTATCAATTGAGACCCAATTCAAGCAGTATGTCGAATCAGGAGCAAAGCAAGGCAGGCCTAAAAAGGTAAAAACTACTACCCAACCCGAAATAGATCCTATCGATTTAATTTCAGACTCACCAAGACCTTCTTCGACTAGAATAACACCAGATTCAACCGTGGCCATATCACCAAGTTACAATGAGATTATCCTTGGAACCCTTAAGGAAAAAATTGATAAAGATGTTGAAATTCACCGATTTATCAACAATATGCCAAATCTATTTCTTAAAACCCAGCAGATCACCACCACCCACAAATTTATCGAGTTAATCTCTACCTGACAAAGTCTCACCCCACAAACCAACAAAGTTTCACCAACACCAACAGTTGTGGGACTCATCAAATCATCATACATTCGCAACCCCGACCCGACATACACCGTAGCCGCAACCCATATTTCATCAATTATACCAACCTTCCAAAACCTTTCGGTCAATGGGGCAGATAGGGGATTACTTGCCCTTAAAGGCAATAATCAAGTAGCAATAGATGCAGAAATCGATAATCTCACGGAAAATGAAGAAATCGACAACCCTGTCGACCTACAACCAGAAGTCAAAAACCCTATGTCGACAAGTCATTTTCCAACCACCCCTCTAACTCTAGACCATTCACCATCACCACCACAACCGTCACCACCACCAGCACCAGAGTCTCCTCATAATCCAGAATCGCCATCCTCACCACCATTGGAAGCACAAACAACCACAAACCCCATTCAGGAAACCCAACAAGCTAATCCTGCCACATCAGAAGTTCAGTCAACTGAGAATCCACCGACTAAAGAACCCCAAACCCCGTAGCAGCAGCCAACATCAGTACCAACATGATCAGAAGTGGTCCATAATTCTAAACATAAGAGCAAAAGAAAAGAAAAGAAGAAAAAATAACAACAGTAGAAACAACAAACACCGACAGCCATCCACCTTCATCAACTAGGATCGACTTCTGTAGTCGAGACACCAAAACTAAGAGATGAAGAGTTGGACTGAGTCCTGGGAGAACTCTTCAAAGAATCATCAATAAGAAATCAAACAAGACAAGAACGAATTGAAAAACTGAAGACAGAACAAGTTGAATTCCTGACTAAATGCAGGACTTTAACACAGACAGTCATACTAGGACCATCATAGACCGACATCGAAAAACCTCTGGAGAAAGCATACCAGCTATTTGAGAGTGTCATGTCGAACCTCCAAGCACAACTACATACCAATAGAGAAGAGCAAAAAGAAGAAACATTTGTGTTATTAAAACAACAGTACACAGCATTTTCAGAAGCACACAAGGTACTGCAAGAACATCTGGAGGAGTCAGCTATTACAGAAGAAGTACTGTGCAGCTGGTACACCCATTATGGCCAAGTATTTCAATAGGCTCAAGAAATCCGTGAACACATCAAGACACTAGAGAATCAACAAGGTCTCGACGAAGCAATGAGGAGCACAATACAAGAGCAAATTGTGTTGGAAACAATAATACTAGAGAAGCTAGAAAAACAAGCTCATCAGTGGGTAAATCAGTCTCTTTCCAACATCGACAAACTGGACACAATCTGTCCACAAATGAAACTATTGATGGACACAACAAATGAAAAAGCCTAGTTTTTGGGGCCCGACATGATTAATATTGTAGAACTCTCAATTCAAGAGAAATTGGTGACTTTATCTAGCATTACAACATTGACCATAGACATCCATATAGCTCTCCGCAGTTGGAAAGATTTTCAACACCAACTGGCCATTTTAGCAGAAGCCATAGTCGAAGTATGTGTATAGAGAAAACCCTCTATTAGATTGCATAGCCCATGAAGACAAAACAATGGAAAGGAAGCTACTTGAGACAGAGTTTTGTACCTGCCTGTTTCTTCGGGACGAAGAAAGATTTTGTTCCTAGGGGAGATGTTGGAGGAACTAGTCGATGAGCCAACTAGACTAGTAAATAGACTAATCAGAGATTAGGTCAGCCTCCAAAGGTTGTGTCAGTTGACCGAACCGAAAAGTAGTTACTCATAACCGTTTTGTAATCATATATAATAGGCTGTTGAGCGAGTTAAGAACTTGGTTTAGTTTTTTATATGTATGGACCCTCATGTGATTCTATAATATAATATGTTATTCTACTATCTGTTCGTGTCTCTATTCTCTGTATGTCTATATGATTCTTTATGTGTATTATTGGTAAACCTTATATTGTTGATGTAATTGTAACTTTCAAATGTATTCACTTGTATTTCTTATGTATTGTAACCCAATGTTTATTCCGGGATGTATTTGAGTCATGTCATGCCTTGAAGTTCCTATTGGGAGTTTCTATTATGTAAACAAGTCATGTAAAGTCAAGGTGGGTAACCCTCCTATTGTCTAAGGGTCAAAGTCCCCGCAGTTCTGGGGCACTAGGGTTATTAGACTCACTTAGTGAAGTCGGCCCTAGTTGGGTTTAGTGAAGTCGAGAATTAGTATAAATAGAGAGCTAGCCTCTCTATTTATCACACACTCACTCACACTCAGTTGTAGCACATAGCCGAGGAAGAGAAAGACACTGGGGCAAGGAAGAAAGAGGTTACTGCTATCGGGAGATCATCTTACTGTATTGGGTTTCATTTTTGGTGTTGATTCTATCTCTGAGGAAGTTGCGGGGTTTTCTCCATTTATGGTTTCTTTGAGGAAAAAAACTGTCTTCATTGTCTCTTGTGTTTGATTGATGTGCTTGTTGTTCTCTCAGTTAAAGATCCTAATGATATGCTAGCTTAATGTTAAAAATCTAACATATATGATCTATGAGATTACAACAGTCATTGTAGCGAGTGTTTTCACATGCACCCATTCCAAAGGCACATGCTAAAGGGTTGTGTAGCTTTGACAAATTTTAAGAAAATAAATAAACAAAACAACTAAAATAAAAAACTTAAATCTAAATAAGAGAGCATACATATGACATGAAAGTAAATAAATGATATTTTTTGCATCCTTTTCATTCAACAACATACATGTAAAGACAACATATGAAAGAAAGAAGAATGCTTTAAATTGTATTAATATGAAATGATACAGGAAATAGATTCACCTGAACAATAGCAATGGAAGGGGATCATGTAGCTGTTCGAGGGAGGGTCTGTTGGTTCTCTTGAAAATCTTGAAATCCTCCTACCATGCATCACAAAAGGGATCTTCAAGAAGGTGAAAAAGAAGTTGAGATAGGCTAACTTCATACTCGATGGGAATCTAATATAATAATGGATTGAGAAAATGGAATGAGAATTGTATGGAATGAGGGCCTTGAGGTTTATTTTATAATTGCAAAAGTGGTTATGATGAGAGTCTAGGGTTGAGTTTAGGCCCTAGATTCATGCACCTATTTTGTGAGTTTTCCACAAATGCATAGGTTAACTTATGGAGGCATTTCTCCCGTGATACAAATATGATTGAGGTGCTCTCCAGACCATTGGGAAGCTCTGAATGAGTAGAACATAATTAGAGGGTTGGTAACTTTGTTCACTAGTTTTTGACCCAAAAAATGACCATTTAATGACCAAAATGAGATTTTAAAATTGTAAGACCCGAAATCACCAAAATAGGATTTGCCCCTAAAATGGGCTTTGCAAGTCCATGACTCAAAATTACCATTCTAAAAAGTACCAAAATAGATGATAAATTATATTGTGATCCATTTCAAGCAACATTGTAAGGACTTGAACTATATACATGTGATGAAACCAAGTAATAACAATTCCATGTATTTTGACTCCCTTGTTGCCATTGTTGATTATCGATCCACAAACAATTTCTTCTCTAGTATTTTCGTGATCAATTTGAGTGGATATAAGATCTTTTGGGTACATCACAATCATTTTTAAATATGAATGTGAAGTATCTAGAAATTCCTGTACCCACCCATTTACAATTATTATGGACATCAATCATTGATTATTTGATGTCGCATAGTTTATTTCGCTTTGATTCCATGCATTGTTGTAAATTCTCCAATTGCTTGCACTTGTTTATATTTGGTAATATCCTATCACATAATGGTTCCTTGATGTCACACTCTGTTAATGTCGTTGCTTTTGTAATTTACACTCTTATTAGTATCGATGTGAACCTTCATGTATTCCTTTCCAACTCCCTTGGTAGTGGGGATGTTGATACATTTCCACCATGGATCTCCTTCATTTTTCACACCCATACCAATAATATTCTTTGTTGGTTTAATGATGTCACTACAAGGGAAACACCTTTTAGTGGAGGCTTTTGCAGAACCTCCTTCCAAAAAAGATTTCCTATTCATTTATATCAGAGGTTGTAGGCTAATGTAAACATTATGATGTTTTTTAATTGGTGTGCTTAAATTGTATAAAATGCAGTAGCATGTTAACATACACTAGTGCATTTATAACCAGGTGCCCCAAAAGTCATTGCAACTGAATTATAGGAAACAATGGATTTTTTTTAATTATAAACGAACTTTATAAATTTTGCATCGTAAACTTATAAGCGCACCTGTGTTACTATTTACAATGTGCCAAATGAGTTTAAACATGTTTTTATGTAGTATTGTACATTTTTTGAACTAGTAATCAATTTGCATGCCAACATCCAATTGTTATCTAATATCTTAAGTTTTTCAATTGTTTAATGATCGCAAATTACATTTCCTTGAGAGAGGTGTACTGTGTTAATTTCTACCTGTGTTTTTATCCACTCTTGTAATACACTATGGAATTCAAAAAATAAAATTTTGCACTAATCATAATATATATGCTTGACATTTCACCATTCAAGATCCATGTGTAGATTTTGTGTTTCTCTTTGTGCAAACTCAATCTTATTTTTGGTAAATCCAATCTTGTAAGTCCCATCATAATGGTTTCCACGACATACCCTTATTTTTTCTTGTAAAAGTTAGTTTTGTCCCAACAACATAACCCATTATTGGTTCTATTATAATTGGACCCTAGGTTTGGGACTTGATCCAATAATAAACCATTAGTGTTAGTAGTTTCAATACCTTGATGTTGATGAAGAGTAGGGTCTCACTCGAGGTGCTGATCAACATTACATACATATATAAATGATTAAAGAAAACAAAAAGTGTCGTAATTTAACCCTAAATCATTCAAGCATTCACACATAAGAGACCCAAAATATGAGAAGGGGAATCACATCACATTCATTTCCATTACTATCCATAAAATAAGTCATACAATCTCTTTATGTCTCCTATAATACCCATTGGGAGCTTCAAGCTTCGATTGTTTGTTCCTCCATAGAAAATCCTAACATACAATAGCCAATATTAACATGTACCCAACCCTAGAATTCCTAACCTCATTCATATATGTAATACCATGAAACAATCACATTACAGTTCCAAATAGTTACAATTATCTACAACGTGGTTTATCCCAATGTGCTAACATGATAACAAATTGGTATAAGGGAACATTAATTTTGTTTGTATGCTAACTTAACTTTGTGTGCATATCCAAACTCTTACAATATAGTGAGTGAACATCCAAAACAAAATATTCCATATCCTATCCTCATATAAGTTGATGTTTTCACGATTGAGAGTATTGCTAAGTTTTCTATGCTGCCATAGCTTAAGTCCTAACTTGATTAGAATTTAATACATTTTCACAATAACAACATAAAGAGGATCACTAAAAGAAACACACTCACAAGGTACACAACAATTTATCTTGGGGAAACCCAACAAAAACTTTCTCAATATATATTACCAGTATGCAATGACCAAAGACCAAGGTCTCATCAAGTGAGAGACCAAACGCCAAGCATAAGAGCCAAAACACCAAAGACACAAGTCCTACTCCTTCTCTATCCCCTCTTCTCTCTCTCTCTCTTGTGCAATACAAATGTGTGTGAGTGTGTACAAATGAGGGAGGGCGCCTCCCTATTTATACTAGTTTTCCAACCGACATTTTACCTAACTGGGTCGACCTATCTAACTAACAAGGCTGACCTATCTAGGTAAAATTCAGAATAATAATTATATTCTTCTTTTTCTGGGTGCTATTGACCCGACTTACAACTGAGGTTTACCTCATGAATTTTACTTGACCTTTTACATCAGTAACATCTACCGAAGGAAGAATAATAATAATGTGAAGTACAAGTAGAATATTCTTCGAAGTTACGTTATTTCAACACTCCCCCTTAACAAGAAGGGTATTCTACTAAAAAAACAACTGGTGTGGCTCACCACAACATCATCAGAAGGAGGGAGGAGGCATCATCAACATCATCTTTTGGAACATCGGCTGGTACATCTATAGATCATCCAATTTTTTGAACAACATCATCATCTACAGCATGGAGCTGGAGCATCGTCATCTACAACATGGAACTATGGAATCATCATTTTAAGCATGGAGCTAGAGTATCATCAACATTGAGCTGCTGGAACATCATCATCATCATCTTCAGTACATATATGAAGTATCAACATCTTCAATATAGAGTTGAAGTATCATCATCTGCAGAATGGAACCGGGGCATCATCATTTGTAGCATGGGACTGGAACATCACCAATAGCATGGGGCTGGAGCATCATCATATGCAGCATGGAACTAGAGCATCATCACCTATAGCATGGATTTGGAGCATTAATGCCATCTGTTGGAACATAATAATATGCAACATGGAACTAAATCATCATCTGCATAAAAAATGATACATCACTAGCATCGATAGCACGAGGATGGCTCATCGGCATAAGGATGGAATAACAACAACAACGACAGCATGAGGATGGCTCATCATCATAAATTTGGAATAAAAACAACAATGCTAACATAAGGCTAGCTCATCAGTATAAAGTTGGAATAACAACAACAACATGCGACAAGCATAACAACATCATCATCAACAACTCAAGGATGGAGCAACATCATCTATGGAAGATATAACAACAACGAACATGATCCTTTTTTCAAAATTACAGGATCATGGACAACACATCTGTGGTGCTCAGACAATCCTTCCTTTCATAATTATGGGATCAAGTCTTTGTGGAGCTACCAACACTGATCACAACTAGCACATACATACACATGATTATCCTTCCTTTTAGAATTATGGGATCAAGTCAATCACTAACATCCTAGACAATCCTTTCTTTTGGAATTACAGGATCAAGTCCACAAATAACATCCTAGACGATCCTTCTTTTCAGAATTATGGGATCAACTCCACTAATAATATTTTGGACGATCCTTCATTTCAGAATTACAGGATCAAGTCCACAACTAAAATTCTATACGATTCTTCCTTTCATAATTACAGGATCAAGTCCACTACTAACATCCTAGATGATCCTTCCTTTCGGAATTACGAGATCAAGTCCAACATTTAAGACGATCCTTCCTTTCGGAATTACGGGATCAATTCTAAGGACAACTAGTCTCAACATCTTGGACGATCCTTCCTTTCAGAATTACAGGATCAAGTCCGCAACTAAAATTATGGATGATCCTTCCTTTCGGAATTATGAGATCAATTCCACTACTAACATCCTGGACGATCCTTCATTTCAGAATTATGAGATCAAGTCCAACATTTAAGGCAATCCTTTCTTTCGTAATTACAGGATCAAGTCTAATGATGATTAGTCCCAACATCTTGGACGATCCTTCCTTTTGGAATTGCAGGATCAATTCCACTCACATTAACATTTAAGATTATCCTTCCTTTCAGAATTACAGGATCAAGTCTAAGGACAATTAGTCCCAACATCTTGGATGATCCTTTTTTTCTGGAATTACGAGATCAATTCTAAGGAGGATTAGTCCCAACATCTTGGACAATCCTTCCTTTTGGAATTACGGGATCAAGTCCATCCACATCAACATTTAAGATGATCCTTCCTTTCAGAATTACATGATCAAGTCTAAGGACGATTAGTCCTAATATCTTGGATGATCTTTCCTTTCAGAATTACATGATCCAGTCCATCCACATAAATATTTAAGACAGTCCTCCCGTTCAAAATTATGGGATCAAGTCTAAGGATTATTAGACCTAACTGAGCTATCTTATGTGATCAGGATATCATAGTATCAAAATTACTACTCCCCCATTCGAGGGAAGTCCTTACGGACAACACCAAGCTTGTATCGAAAGTGTTCAAACTTCACACGAGACAGAGGCTTAGTCAATACATCTACAACCTGCTCATCTGTGCTCACATATTGGAGCTTTATAGATCCCTTCTGCACCATGTCATGAATGCATAAGTACCATATTTTTATGTGCTTCATCTTATCATGGAAAACAGGGTTATCTGTCATCTTCATGCAACTTTGGTTATCACATAGAATCATGATATCATCCATATCTAGATCAAATAGATTTGATAACAACTTCCAAATCCCATGGCTTCACAACTGGCGGAATACGTTGCAATTTATTCCACTTCTACAGTGCTAAGAGAAACACTAGACTACTTTATGCTTAGCCATGAGATTGTCACGTCCCCGGTTTTGACCCCGTTTGCATGATGTATATATTGTAATTAATCGTGGTGAGGAGCTCAAGGCAAAAGCCCCACCATCGATTTTGTTGTGTATGTTTCGGCAATGGGGATAATTGCCAGTGGTAGGCTATGCTATAAGGCACATTATAATTCGGCATCATGTAAACACGCACATCAATTAAAATAAACCACAACCAGCTACGGCAGTGCAACGTGGAATGAAAAGGGCATGGTTCCAAAGGATAAGGGGTGGGGGAATGTCAAACCTTGGTTAAGGGGAAAAACCCATGTTTTATTGCCTTGTTGTTTTGCCACCTTTGTTATTTGTCACCCTTTTTGTCTCATCCAACCTTGTCAACCTCTTTAATGCTCAGCTGGTGGTTGAGGAGTTATGGCTGAGGGCATTTATTGCTGAAGTGGTGGTGGTTGTGGGAGGCTGTCAGCCTTACCCAATTGCCCACTCCACCCGCGTTGCCCATTCTTCACCCTCACGTACCCCTCCCTGGTCTGTTCACTCACTCACCACGATTTTGGGTCTGTTGGTTCCTCACGCACAGGTTTTGGACGAATTTGGTCTCACGTGGGCATTTAGTTCCTCTCCACGAGTGGCTGAGCACCCGCTGACTGCAAATTCGCGTCCTCTCCATTGCTGTGCATTCTCATGAAGAGGGATTGCTTCCCGTTTTTGTCTTCTCCACGTTTTTGGTTGGCCGTAGTGCCCAATTCGTAGGGAGCCATTTTCCTACTGTGGTCTGTTCATCCTCACGCAGAGAAATAGGGTATGTATTTCCCGTGCATTTTGCTGTTGGGTGTAAGTTCTTCCTCACGCATAGGGTGTTTGGGTCGTTTTCCCATGTTGTGAGGGCCGTTCTCACTGTCATGTTTTGGGGATGCTGTTTCCCCTGTGTTTTGTTGGCTGTGGTGTCCAACTGCGTTTTGGGCCACTGGGTATTTTGGGTTGGGTTGTTCTGGCCACGTTAGGGCCAAAACCAGCTCTGAGTTGCTTAGCGGCCTGAGCTGTGTCTCATTTTGGTTTGGGGTTGCCACCCTGTTGTTTATGCCTTCATCACAGAGCAGTGAATGAAGATGTTTTGCTGCTGGTATGCAGTGGTTGAGCCTTGGACTGTGCTGGCTTGGCTTGTCTGTTGAAAGCCTGTGAAACCCAGCAGTGTTAGATTGATGTTTGTGCCCCTTGGCTATGTCTAAGCCTGCAATTTGACCCTTATTCCGGAGGAATCATGCCCAGCTCGGGGGTGGCAGCATTGCTGAGAGATAGATGAGCAAGCTGGCCTATGGTTGGGTGGAACGTTGCAGCGACGTAGCTGGTTGCGGGTGAATTCTTCATCAAAAGATAAGTCTGCTGTCTATACTTCATCTCTGCAATTTATATTGATGTTAAATGAACTATAATGATCTTGTTGAGTGCTGCTTTATGAGTATGTGTGCTTCCGCTGTCTGATTGAAGATAAATGCATCTGTGTATGCTTAATTCCAGCATTGATTTCATCTGATTATGTTCATGGGCTGTTTGCCCGGTCTGTCTTTGGGGTTCGTCGTGTCCTCTTCGCCGGTCTGAGGGATGGGGACGTGACAGAGTGGTATCAGAGCTCTGAGTTGCAACAATGGGCCTCTATGGGCCAAGAAGATGCAGTGACAGAAGGTAGAATTACCTTCTCTGTTCAGCAGAGCAGCAAAAAAAAAAATTTGGGAAAATTTGGCTAAGTGTGAACAGTCGGATGAACCGAAGAAGTTCCTACCCGCCGTTGTGGAGGCACTGGCAAAGTTAACGTCCGCCGTTGCGGACGAAGGGATGAAGTTTCACGTCCGACCGTTTGCGGACGAGTGGCTGAAGTTTCCCGTCCGACCGTTGCGGACGAGTTCATAGAGTTAACCTCCGTCGTTGCGGGTGAGACAACGATCTTTCCCTCCGACCGTTGCGGGTGGCGGAGTGATCTCACGTCCGATTCGAGATCCGTCCGATCGCCGACGCCGCGGAGAGTTTGAATATCCATCTGATCGCCGATGCGCGAAAAGAAAGCTCGGAATTTTGGCTAAGTATGGAACGGTCGGGCCATTGAAGGAAGTGAATTTCCGGCGTTGCGGAAGGATTGGCAAAGTCTTCCATCCGCCGTTGCAGATGGCTAAGCAATCCTGCGTCCGATTCAAGATTCAGCCGACGCCCGATGTGAAGAGTTCGTCCAAGAAAAGAGCGGATGGTTTGGAACTCCTGGAGAGTCGATATGGCAGAAGGGAGATTGGTTGGAGAGCCGATACGTCGGAAGGATTGAAGCTTCCAAGGGGCCGCCGTTGCGGATGGGAAGAACTTCCGAAGAGCCGACGTTGCGGATGGAAAGCAGTTCAGCATCCGATGTGAAGTTAGCCGCAGTTGCGGAAGGGCTGGAACACCCGGAGAGCCGCCGTTGCGGAAGGCTGAGAGTTTCTGGGGAGCCGATTCAGTGGAAAACAGAACGGTCAGGGAGCCGGTTCGGCGGAGGAAGGAATGGGAAAGGAGCCGACGTTGCGGCTAGGAGATTGATTTGGAAGCCGATACAGCGGCTGCGAGATTGGTTAGAGAGCCGATTCTGCGGAAGGGACAATGGTTCCAGGAGCCGATTTCAACTGTTTCTCAGTGAAATTTTGAGCTGTTTTCAGAGAATTTTCAGGGGCTGAAAATGAGAAAAGAGACAGTCGTTCTTGTGAGAAGGAAAATCCAATGTTTTGGGTAGGAGTTCGAATCAGAGGGATTCTCACGAAGGACAAGAAGGATGCCAAAAATGCAGCTGCCAAAATGGCTCTAAGATCATTAGAAGAATGTGAAAATTCTACATTGCAGTGGTGTAATGAAAATGCAAGGATTTGGTGAAAGTCTTCATTCTTAGAGGTGGTGTGGTTTTCACATCCAAGGTTGGAATGAAGCATGTGAATAGGCGTTGGAAAGCTTATCCAGCAAAGAACAAGGATAAGTGACCGGAATCTGAGCATGAAGCCCAAAAATGCTAATGATGACCGCTGTCATCAAATGGACAAATCTGGACAGTTGCATGCCCAGAGGCAGCAAGGACTGTGAAGTCAACCAGCTGCTGTGTGGAAGAGGAATTCCACGAGAAGATGAGGGATTTGAAAGGGAAGTTTTCATTAAAACCCTATCTTTCTAATTATAACTACATTTCCTAAGTTTATGTTTGAAATGCATGAGGGTATGTATTGCATGCATAGGACATTGCATGATTGGTAAGAATATTGAAAAATATATATATGTACAATGAACCACTAATGATAATCATTGTTTTGATGTTGGAATTAGTGGACAAACCAACGATGACATGGACCCTGATGAGTATGTTGCTGATGCTGATGAATGAGACCAGCAACCCTCTGGAGAAGGGATAAGGCAACAAGTCCATGACAAAAGTTGGTGAGCAAATGCTGCAATATCCTGCAAGGACCAACCAAATTGGTCATGGAAAGGGTGTAAGTACGACCCATGCAGGTAAGAGTTTGCTTATGACAAAT
>LPNX010784020.1:329028-361320 GCA_001517045.1 Pseudotsuga menziesii
GATGAATGATTGCTTGAATATGCATAGGGCCTGCACGGCACACACCGGGAATGGGTGCACACTTTTCCGATGTCGAGTCATGAAAGGATTTTCAATATTGATTACACTCTGGGGAGTGGACGCACTCCTGGTGTCTCAATAGTTGATAGTGAATGATATGAAATGTGATTACAGTTTTAGAGCAATGATGCTAATGAGTTTGCTCGTATTGCTTGTGTTGCTTGTGTTGACAGGCTAAAGGTAAAGGTAAATGGTTGATATAAGTGTATTGTTGATATAAGTGTATGTTGGTATAAGTGTATGGCGATATAAGTGTATGCGTCATTGTTGACATAAGCGTATGATGGGCTGTGATATGCCTAAGGATCCATAGTAGATCCTAGACCTGGAAATGGTCATGATAAAGTTCCAAGCCCAGTTGACATGGTTATGTACTGGCTGGACATCAATTATTCGATGTTGAGGAGAGGCCTGCGTGCTGACCTAACATCTGAGTCCATAGGTGATCCCAAGGCTTGCAAAGCGAAGCAGGATCCTATGGACGAACGAGGAAACGTACAATACAGATAAGTATTGGATTATTTTGCTTATGAATATACATGTGTATATGATATGGGTTATGATGTTTTAAGCTCTTATTCTAGAGATGAAACTAATGAGAATAAACTAAACATGTGAATCTATTCAATGTTTGGATATAGGTATCGGTGGAGGCGAAGACTATGAGAGCATCCTAAGGGTGCATGTGGACATGTGACTGTCCTGGAAAGCTTGGAATGAGCGGTAATGAAAAAGGGTGCTAGTAGGATGGGGGAGTCCTAGCAGCTGAGACAAACCATGTGGAGAAACTCCATGGTTTAGAGGTCTATAATAGACCAAAGACACTAAGTGTCATGACCAAGAGAGATTGGTCCAGCATTCATGGTAAAGTGAAAGAGGCCGAGAGCATGAAAAGCCACTGCGATGGCGAGGGTTCCAGGATGGAACAAAACAAAGAGGGGAAAAACTCTTACTGCTCTCTCTCTTGCCTTTTGATTATATATAGATATATGTTTATGCATTGTGAAAACAAAGGATTGTTGAATGCATGTATGACTGAGAATGAAATGTGTGTATTTGCTTAAAGTAAATTGTGAATGCTGGAATAGTTAATTCCCTGCCCAGGAATGGACATGAAGGAGCTCATGTGCCTGTTGGGGAAGGCATGAAAAATATGAAAGCCCCATTGATGAGACTTGGACTGTCATGCCAAATTGGGTAATTAACTAACTGATTTTAATGCCTATATTATGCTTGGTCTGATAGAATTTCAATGGTGCATTGCACAGGTGGGAAAAGTGAAACCAGGTGGTGCACATTGAACATGGCAACAGATCAAAAGTTGTCGGACTTGGCTGGAAGTCTCCTTCAAGTGATTGCCAAGACCCAAGAGAATCTTGGGGAGATGCTCAGGATACAGAAAAGGCAGAGTGAAATGAACCACCAGATTTTGCAAGACTCTATTGGTTTGCAAAGGGAGGTGAAAAGCCTTTTGGGAGCAATCGGCAAAGGAAAGGAAGGTGGATCAGCATTGGGACAATTGTCCAAGCGACTCGATAAGAAACGGTCTAGGCATGAAGACTCAAAGGAAATTGAGCAGGTAATGATGAAGTAGCCAGTGAGATGCTGGAGATGCGGAGGACATCATTTACGCGGGGACTGCCCAATGAGGGAACATGATGAAGGCAATAGCCGCAAAGTTCCTAGACTTCGGGATCAGCAAGAAGCTGAGAACCAGCAGGAAAAGTCCATGGAAGCCGAGAGGCTTGGTCGTGAACGTTCAAAGTAGATGATTGAACGTGGGGCATATCTGCAATTTTGAAATTTTGATGTGCAATTGTATATGTATTGTATATATGTAATGGAACACCGAGGATGGTGTTATTCCAAGGGGGAGGGGAATGTCACGTCCCCGGTTTTGACCCCGTTTGCATGATGTATATATTGTAATTAATCGTGGTGAGGAGCTCAAGGCAAAAGCCCCACCATCGATTTTGTTGTGTATGTTTCGGCAATGGGGATAATTGCCAGTGGTAGGCTGTGCTATAAGGCACATTATAATTCGGCATCATGTAAACACGCACATCAATTAAAATAAACCACAACCAGCTACGGCAGTGCAACGTGGAATGAAAAGGGCATGGTTCCAAAGGATAAGGGGTGGGGGAATGTCAAACCTTGGTTAAGGGGGAAAACCCATGTTTTATTGCCTTGTTGTTTTGCCACCTTTGTTATTTGTCACCCTTTTTGTCTCATCCAACCTTGTCAACCTCTTTAATGCTCACCTGGTGGTTGAGGAGTTATGGCTGAGGGAATTTATTGCTGAAGTGGTGGTGGTTGTGGGAGGCTGTCAGCCTTACCCAATTGCCCACTCCACCCACGTTGCCCATTCTTCACCCTCACGCACCCCTCCCTGGTCTGTTCACTCACTCACCACGATTTTGGGTCTGTTGGTTCCTCACGCATAGGTTTTGGATGAATTTGGTCTCACGTGGGCATTTAGTTCCTCTCCACGAGTGGCTGAGCACCCGCTGACTGCAAATTCGCGTCCTCTCCATTGCTGTGCATTCTCACGAAGAGGGATTGCTTCCCGTTTTTGTCTTCTCCACGTTTTTGGTTGGCCACAGTGCCCAATTCGTAGTGAGCCATTTTCCTACTGTGGTTTGTTCATCCTCACGCAGAGAAATAGGGTATGTATTTCCCGTGCATTTTGCTGTTGGGTGTAAGTTCTTCCTCACGCATAGGGTGTTTGGGTCGTTTTCCCATGTTGTGAGGGCCGTTCTCACTGTCATGTTTTGGGGCTGCTGTTTCCCCTGTGTTTTGTTGGTTGTGGTGTCCAACCGCGTTTTGGGCCACTGGGTATTTTGGGTTGGGTTGTTCTGGCCACGTTAGGGCCAAAACCAGCTCTGAGTTGCTTAGCGGGCTGAGCTGTGTCTCATTTTGGTTTGGGGTTGCCACCCTGTTGTTTATGCCTTCATCACAGAGCAGTGAATGAAGATGTTTTGCTGCTGGTATGCAGTGGTTGAGCCTTGGACTGTGCTGGCTTGGCTTGTCTGTTGAAAGCCTGTGAAACCCAGCACTGTTAGTTTGATGTTTGTGCCCCTTGGCTATGTCTAAGCCTGCAATTTGACCCTTATTCCGGAGGAATCATGCCCAGCTCGGGGGTGGCAGCGTTGCTGAGAGATAAATGAGCAAGCTGGCCTATGGTTGGGTGGAACGTTGCAGCGACGTAGCTGGTTGCGGGTGAATTCTTCATCAAAAGATAAGTCTGCTGTCTATACTTCATCTCTGCAATTTATATTGATGTTAAATGAACTATAATGATCTTGTTGAATGCTGGTTTATGAGTATGTGTGCTTCCGCTGTCTGATTGAAGATAAATGCATCTGTGTATGCTTAATTCCAGCATTGATTTCATCTGATTATGTTCATGGGCTGTTTGCCCGGTCTGTCTTTGGGGTTCGTCGCGTCCTCTTCGTCGGTCTGAGGGATGGGGACGTGAAAGAGATCATGCTTGACCCCAGACTAAAACAACCTCTTGAAGTGCTCTTTCTATTTGAGACACTTCCTACCCAATCTGAATTTGTATAGCCATACAGTCTGCAGTCATGATCTCTAGTATAACTAATACCATAGTCTATCGTATCTTTTAGGTACCTCATCACATGCTTTGCAGCTACCAAGTGAGCATGTTTGGGATCAACCAGATACTGACTCAAGGTGTTCACATCAAAGCATATATCTGGTTGGGTATTCGTCAAATACATCAAGGAACCATTGATCTCTTCATGCAGCTTTGGTTATCACATAGAATCATGGTAGCATCCATATCTAGATCGAATAGATTTGATAAAAACTTCCAAATCCATATGGATTCACAACTGGCGGAACAAGTTGCAATTTATTCCACTTCTATAGTGCTAAGAGAAACACTAAACTACTTTATTCTTAGCCATGAGATCATGCCTGAACCCAGACTAAAACATCCTCTTGAAGTGCTCTTTCTATTTGAGACACTTCCTACCCAATTTGAATCTGTATAGCCATACAGTCTGAAGTCATGATCTCTAGTATAACTAATACCATAGTTTATCGTACCTTTTAGGTACCTCATCACATGCTTTGCAGCTACCAGGTGAACATGTTTGGGATCAACCAGATACTGACTCAAGGTGTTCTCATCAAAGCATATATCTAGTTGGGTATTCGTCAAATACATCAAGGAACCATTGATCTATCTGTATAGTGTCACATCCACTAATTCTAACAAAGCATTTGCCAATAACTTCAAGTGTGTATCATGGGTGTGTCCATGGCTTTACATTCCAAGATGTCAAATTTTTTTAGGATTTCCACTACATACTTCCCTTGGTTAAGGTAGATTCATTTTGCGCTCTGCCATACTTCAAGACCTAGAAAATACTACATCAAGCCAAGGTCTTTCATCTTGAATTTTGTAGCGAGATTCTTCTTACACTCTGATATTTTCTTCTCATTACCTTTCCGGAATAAATCATCCACATACAACAACAATATGACACATTCATAATCCATGACCTTGAAGTAAAGGTTAGGATCAACCTTACTTTTGGTAAATCCCAAGCTCGTCAGAAAACTATCGATTCTTCCATACCAAGCTCTTAGATCTTGCTTCAACTCGTACAGATCCTTCTTTAGTTTACATACATGTGTCCCTCTGTCTTTGACTTCAAAACCTTGTGGTTGTTCTATGTACACTTCTTCTTCAATAACACCATTTAGGAAGGTTGTTTTCACATCCATTTGGTGTAGCTTCCATTTTGTCTTGGATGCTAGTGCCATGATGGTTCTGATAGAATTGTACCTTGCTATTGGAGAAAATTCCTCTTCATAATCAATTCCTTCCTTTTGAGAGAATCCTCGGGACCCAAATCTAGCTTTGTACTTCTTGATACTTCCATCCGTTGTATGTTTTATCTTGTATATCCATTTGGAATATACCACACTTTTACCTTTTGGTTTGGGAACTACTTCCCACACATCATTCTTCATTATGGATTGGTATTCTTCTGTCATGGCTTCTACCCATAATCTCTTTTGAATTGCTACTTGAAAACAAGTAGGTTCTTTGTCTACAAGATCACACATCAAAGCCACATAACTAGGAAATGGATTTGGCTTCTTGCTCTGCCTTCTGGAGCCTTCTAGAGCACCATACCTTTCAACTTCTAGAATAATCTCACGAACCCAAGATGGATTTCTCTTGTGGGAGATATTTATGTGAGGAGGTTCTTGGGGATCCAACATATCATGTTCTTCTAGAATCTCATCATCGGGAGAACATGCAACTTCCTTCATCGGTTCTGCAACTTTGGGAGCTACAACTTCTTCATATGTTTCTTCAAGTTGGCACTTTCTCGATTTCTTAAGAGTTGTATCTTCATCAAAGGTTACATATCTGCTAATTTACATATGATAATAACTTGGTATATAAATTCTGAAGGCCTTGGAGACCTCACAATATCCAACAAATATTCCTTTGTTTTCAGAAGGATCCAACTTGGTTCTGTTCTCTTTTGGAACATAAGCAAACACTGGAAAACCAAATATCTTGAGGTGACTTACCTCTGGTTTCTTTCCTATGAAAATTTCTTCAGGGGTTTTGAACCCAAGTGCACTATGGGATATTTTGTTATGGACATATACTGATGTCCTTTCTGCTTCAACCCATAAGTGCATATTAATATTTGATCATGAATCATAGTATTCACTACTTCCATAATGGTTTTGTTTTTCCTTTCAGCAACACCATTCTGTTGTGGATTATAGGGAGTGGTAAGTTCCCTATTAATCCTAGAATCCTTGCAAAGGTTTCCAAATTCATTTGAAGTATACTCTCCTCCATTATCTGACCTGAGTGTCTTGATCTTTCTTTCTGAAAGATTTTCTACCAAGGCTTTGAATTCCTTAAACTTTCCAAACACCTTCTTTTGATTTCAAAACGTAAACCCAAGTCTTATGAGAATAATCATCAATGAAAGTTACATAATATACATACCCACTTAAAGATGTTGAGGGCCGCATAATACCACACACATCTGAGTGTATATGTTCCAATATTCCTTTTGACTTGGTGTCACTCTTCAGAAATGGATTCTTTATGTTCTTTCCTTTCACACATCCTTTACATATTCCTTCACGATCAATCTTTAGGTCTGGTAGACCTGTGACTACCTTGCTCACATGTGGTAGGGATTTGTAGTTTATGTGAGCAAGCCTTCTACGCCATAATTCACTTGGACTTGTAGTGTCATGAATCAAGGATGCTTCTGAGTGACCTTTTAGTTTATGAATGCCACCTTCTTCTGTCCCAATGACATATGCATCTTCTAGAGATTTACCTCTAGGCCATATAATAAATTCACCATTTATAAAGGCAACCCAAAATCCTTTCTTAATTGGGGCTTAAATAAAAAGTAAGCTCTTCTTCAAGCTAGACACATATAGTGCATCCTTCATCTCCATCGGGGTTCCCGAATCAAGCTTGTATGTGGCTTCTCCTATTCCCTTGATGGGATATTGATAGCCATCTCCTAGTGAAACTTTATAAGGAGAGTCCCTTTCCTCAAAACTAGAGAGAGTCTTCTTCTGGCATGTCATATGGTTTGAAGAACCACTTCCAATCAACCATGTGTCGCTTCTAGGTGTCGCAGACCCAGAGAGAGCGGAGAATAAAATATATTCTTCAACTTCTTCCTTTGATAAATTCTTGGGAAGTTCTTCTTCATACATTCTTGATAGGGCATCAAACATATCCTTAGGTGTATCCTTAGAGGATACTTGAGGAATCAAGTGATCCTTAATAGAATCTACTATGATCCTCTTAGCTCTAATCACATCTTTCTTGTACTTTTCCTTTGCTTCATCTTCTTCGGGATTTGACACAACTTCCTTAATAAACCATGCAATATCATTCTCTTCTAGAATGAGTCCTATTCTGTATTTCCAAGCACATAATTTTTCTATGCCTTCCAACTTGTCATTTAGCTTAGTGCTTGGAGACAACTTGTCTTGGTTATTAGAAAATGACAAAAAATGGAAAATTATCATAAATGAAAACTGTACTCACAAAATATGTGCTTAACTTAGGCGAGTATGATGATACAATTAGTTTATGAAGAATGCAAATTCTAACCCTTGAATTTGGACTTGCAAGATCCTGAACTGCAACTTCTAGTTCTTTGGTTCCGAGCCAAATCAAGGCTTGAATTTCCAAAGGATATTCCCATTGAAAGCTTCAATCTTGGTGCCAAAAGATGTGCCTAGGAGGGGTGCACTTCCCTATGTCACTTGCACTAAAAAATTCCACTTTATTAGAAAACCCTAATTTTGTTGTTTGGAGAAGGAGAGATATATTTACCTCATGAAAGCTGCTCTTTTTATGCTAGCTCTGATACAATGTTAAGTTTTCTATGCTGCCATAGCTTAAGTCCTAACTAGATTAGCATTTAATACATTTTCACAATAACAACATAAATAGGATCATTAAAAGAAACACAATTACAAGATACACAACAATTTATCTTGGGAAAACGCTAAAGGGAAAAACCCAACAAAAACTTCCTCAATATAAATTACCAGTATGCAATGACCAAAGACCAAGGTCTCATCAAGTGAGAGACCAAACCCCTAGCATAAGAGCCAAAACACCAAAGACACAAGTCTTCCTCCTTCTTTGTCCCTCATTCTTTTTATCTCTTGCGCAATACAAGTGTGTGTGAGTGTGTACAAATGAGGGAGGGCGCCTCCCTATTTATACTAGTTTCCCAACTGACATTTTACCTAACTGGGATGACCTATCTAACTGACTGGGTCGACCTACCTAGGTAAACTTGACAATAATAATTATATTCCTATTTTCTGGGTGCTATTGACCCAACTTACAACTGAGGGTTTACCTCATGAATTTTACATGACCTTTTACATCGGTAACATCTCCCGAAGGAGGAATAGTAATAATGTGAAGTACAAGTAGAATATTCTTTGAAGTTACAAAATTTCAATGAGTATTGTTAGAGAAAATAACCCTCTACCTAGCCCCTTTGGGGCATCCTAAACACCATAAATCTAAACCCTTAGCTCCCAAGGCCCTAATATTGACATGTATGGTTTAAATGGTTCCCTCACTGACATGCATGGCCTAAATGGCACCCTTCTTGAGTTCAACTCAGCTTAGTTCAGTTTAGTTTAGTTTCTATTCAGTTCAGGTCAATTAAGTCTGAGTTAATGCATAAACTAGTTCACTCCTAAGGCTCTAGTTAGCCTAAAGCACACTAGATGAGCCTTTGGAGTGTTTGGATCACATGCATGTGCTTATGCTTAGTCACTTGAGTGTGGATGTAGTTGGAACTATAGTTAGAGTGTCTCGTAGTTCACTTATGGTTCACTTAGGGTAGTGATGGGGTGGATAACTCACCCTAGGGAGTGTGCATGCTATCATTGGGATATATTCACTCTAGTTGAGCCTAATTAGGGTTCACTTAGGGTGGTGATGGGGTAGATAACTCACCCTAGGGAGTATGCATGCTATCATTGGGATATATTCACTATAGTTGAGCCTAATTAGGGTTCCTAAAGACCTAATTCGAATTTAGGTCTAGGGTACCTATTTATATGTCTACTTCATTCATTGAAGATTAATGAAATATGTAAGATTCCTTCTTATTATGTGCTCTACCTTTTTCATGTGATGATTAATGCTAATACATTTGTTACAAGAATTGTTGGTTATTGATCTCTTTTCACATTAGATCTCTTTAGTATTTGTGTGTAGATCTATATATGTTCAACTTTTACAAGTATGACAATGATGAAGTACATAATGTATAAGTACAAGACAACTAACATGATAGATAAGAGACTTCCTAAGTTTCAAATAGCACTCAAAGTTTGCGCCACCTTAGGGTTCTACGCGTGACAATAAAATCGCCAGTGAAGAAAGGGGTTATGGGAAATTGGTCGAAGATGAGGTACCTAAAGCTGAAATGTGATGGTGCCAATCAAGAATACCTTCCGGAGGATATGCAGGCGATGAAATATCTCGAATATTTTTTCCTTCAAGGATGTGATGTGGAGCGAGTGCCTAGTTGAGTTAGTGAATTCCGAAAGCTAGCATGGCTTGTGCTCTGGTCTTGTGAGCAGTTGAAAGAGCTCCCCGCGGAGTTGCAGGAATTGCCATGTTTGAGAAGGCTATACATATACGAATGCACTAAGTTGGAAGAGTTAGAGTTGGGGATGGGTTTTCCAAAGCTACAGGAGTTGACTCTTTCTAGGTTAGGGTCATTGGAGAGCGTGGGGGCAGCAGCAAGTGCAAGTGGAGGTGGAGGGTTGGGAAAGGGGGCGTCACCGTTGCCCATGCTCAACACTCTCCAGGTAAGGAACTGTCCGCGATTGAAGAGAATGTGTGGGAGATGGGATAAGCTAAGTGTCTGGAGGTAATAGAAGGCAATGGTAAAGAATGGAGAATCCTATTTGCCCGACCATTTGCACCGATCGGACGACCGCGGTCGTCCGATCGGTGCAATGGTCGGTTCAAAAGTTAACTCCGTAAATAATGGTGGGATGCAATCAAATGGGACGATCCCACCATTAAGACATCACTTGAAAATAAATTTAAGAAGACGTTTGAAAATAAATTTAAGAAGACGTGGTTGGTTTAGGGTGTCCTTGATTTTCCAATGTAATACATCGTGTTATTTATTAAATCATTTTTTAATTTGAAAGAACATAGATGTGTTCGTTATTTGTAGCATTATCGCATATGACTTATTTTTTCTCTTTGGATCTTCCTGTGCATGTGCACTCATCTTGGCCTGGCCCACATCCACATCCTTGGAGACTCAAGATCATTATCGATTAGGTACAGGATATAAGTCAAATCCATATCGTTCCTTTGAAGCCAAGGCTCATATCGTTCCTTTGAAGCCAAGGCCGATTAGAGTCTCTGGTATGATAAATAGTTTTCCAAGGATTAAATTCTTCTATATTTACAGGCAACAAAAGATGGTTGCGGATCAGGGATGATTTTAAGGAACCATATCTATTTAAAAGTGTATAAATGTTGGCGAATATTATCAATTCTTAAAATGTCAACTATAAAATGATTAGCGATATTTTTCAAAAGATATTTTAATTTCCAAGGATTTTATATTTTCATATAATAATTTGGCCATTTTTAAGGTGAAAAAAATTTAAAAATCAGGCAAAACAGAGCTTCAAAAAAGGCTAAAATTCCCCTCAAAATTATCTCCTCTCTTGTTTTTGGCTGAGCATTGATCGGCTGATGGTTTGATGGCCCTATTTCGGGAGCCGGCCTTTGAGTAGCTGGTCTATGCATGGCCATGCATGCCTCGCGTTTTTGTTGCTTGGGCCGGCTTTGAGACTGAACAGCCCACCTCTCTGTTCTTATATGGGTCGTTCGCTTGCGGGGATCTCTTCTTGTTCACTCTGCTCTTCCCGTTCTATGCTTTTGTCATCTTGGATCATTGTTTGACAAACGGTTTCTGGACGCCGGTGCCTACTATTTTGCTTTCCTCTGTACTCAGTTCACACGGATATTTTGAAATAGAATGGAGTCTTTTTTTGATTGAAAAAAAAAATATCAATTCGATGAACAATTTATCTAGTTTGATACTTTGGTTTCAATTCGTATGAACAATGATTTGATTTTGTAATCAAAATTTATAAATCGCATTGTTTACAAAATAAATCAACAATTTTTAAAACATTTTATGGTTTGTATGAATAATGATTTTGTAATCAAAATTTATAAATCACATTGTTTACGAAATAAATCAACAATTTTTAAAACATTTTATGGTTTGTATGAACAATGATTTTGTAATCAAAATTTATAAATCACATTGTTTACCAAAAAATCAACAATTTTTAAAACATTTTATGTTTTGTAGTATTTGCAATTTTAAAACCTTTTATGGTTTGTTGTATTTGTAATTTTAAAACATTCTACTGTTTGTATGTGCAATTTTTATAAACTAAGCATATTGTGGTAATTTTATATCAGTGTTTTGAAACTTTGGGATATATGGAAAGTTTTTTGATAGCAGTTTGTTTGAAGAATGATGTAGGAAAAAAGGTTAAGAAGTTGTAATTTTTTTTATTAATAAAATATTAGAAAAAATGCTTTTTGGTTGGAAAAAAAACATTTTGATTAATATAAAATAAGGTGGTAAAATTAAATATATTATATATGAATTAAATTATTGAAATTATATTATTAATTGATTAAGTTCAGTTAGAAATAAATTTGATATATTTATGTTTATTGTAAAATAAGTAAGTTAACAAAATTTAATGGAGTGTTACATTTTTTTATTTCAATTATTAAAAATATTATTAAAATTAAACATTGTATATTTAGATAATGATATACGGATAAGGTGGTTTGGTGGTTCTATATGTACTTTCAGTGTGATGTTTGTAAACAAAAAAAATAAAATAAAGGTAATAGTCAATAAATCAAAACAAATCAAGTGCTCTTATTGTTCTTACAACTAGTATAGATCCATCTTAACTTTGGCGTCTAGAGGGATCAAATCCTTTGAAGTGCAAACTTATCCTTAAATTTTACACCTAAGTTTTCTCTTTAACGGATTTGCTCTTAGTATATCATAAGTCAAGATGGATCTATACTAGTTTAATATGTAAATCCATCGATTCAGGGTTTAATAATGGTTCAAATCCCATACCAAGAAGTATCCATTTTTTATTAATTTTTTAGATTTAATTAATTGGAATATATATCTTTTTGGTTTGAAATTTTAAGTTAGAGTTGACATGGTAAAATTTTTATTTACTTAATTTTCTTAAAGCACCACATGCCAATTCCACATTGAGCACAAAATTACACTTATCCCTCATAATGGGTTGTAGAAAGCACCTCTCAATGCAATAATAACAACCTAGAATAAGACCATAAATTTATAAGTATCTTGGAATTAATTTTCATCACAAGCTAAATATGAACTATAGTGTGGAGAAAACAATCATCGGAAGTTGGATTTAGCTTATTTTCATCTTAAGAACAATATAGGAGTTATTCTTTGATACATTTGTTATCCCAACTATTCTTTAATAATGTAGGGTTTGGAGCACAACATTTTTAGATAAATTTAAAGGAACACCAAGTAAATCTAAAACATCTTATAATAAATAACCTAAAAATTAAGTGCAATACACCTTACCCTACCCACCTATTACAAGTGGAGCTTACATCCATTAAGAATAAAGCGATGATCAAGTACTTCATATATAGGCACGTGAAGAATGAAACACTTCCTATCACTACTTCAAGCATCCTTGCAAGTCACTCAAGTCTCAAAAGAGGTTTAACTAAAGACGTGTTTTGTTGGTAAAACAGAAAGTGATATTGCAGTAGGGTTCCCTAAGTCACTGCCTAGAAAATGCAAAGTTCATTTCACATTTTCAAAGGCATTATTTTCATTAGCATTGTACCAAGAGGAAATTTAGGAGTTTGTACAAGTCATGAGCATGGTATTAAAAAATTGGCTTAAGAATCATCTTATTTACCATGCAGGGGATTCATGATATTGATGGAGATCCATGTGATTACTTTTTTCTTCACATGTTGGAGGATGATTACAATTTTGAGGGTGTTTCTTTTGTTATTTTCACATATTTGGAGTCACACTTTCACATATGATAGTAGTCCACCTTTGGGGCACTAGTACATATTTTGATGCATGCTTTTCTAATGGAGAATGCCTTTGATGTGTATTCATGTCTCTTAAGGCATTGTTGCATGTTTGGAGCTAACAATATTTTTAATTACCTTACTAGTTTATGGTAGTAACAATTAAGTAGACTATACATTAATATATCAACCTAAGGTCGTATAGCACTTGTGAGATATGTTGCACTATTATGCATACTAAAGGATATTGTCTTTCATTAGTTTATAAATCATGAATTTGAAAAAAAATCATATTTCCTAACTCTTTGTATTTATTAAAAAATACTTAGGTTAAAAAATTAAGTTTGATATATCTATGTTATTGCAAAATAAATAGGTTAACAAAATTTAATGGAGTGTGTATTTTCTTTCGCTTTGATTATGAAATATATTAAAATAAAAACATTATTCAAATTAAACATCGTACACTTAATTGACGTAATTGAGATAGGATATGTCACATGACATTTATAAGTTACTTGTCCTCATGCTTGACCTCATCCTCCCAATAAAAAATAAACAAATAAAAAACCTAACTAGAAGATATGGAATCCTTTCTTGTTCGAGGGAGGCTCCTCTAAGCGAAACAAAATAACGTGTTAACTCAAAAGTCTAAAAAGAATTGTAATATAATTATGGGTAAATGGAGCTTGTACATAAAACATATTTATGAATTATCGCCTAATATTTTAGCTAATAACCAAATCCTTCTTATAACATTAAACACTTTCAATATATGAAAAAATTAGTTTGAAAATAAGTGCCTTGCAAAAGGGAAAGGTAAAGACATTGAATGTTAACAAGGTAAATTTTTAAAGATTGTAGGTTTTCTTTTATGGCTGACATTCATAACATCGTACACTTAATTGACATAATTGAGATAGGATATGCCACATGACATTTATAAGTTACTTGTCCTCATGCTTGACCTCGTCCTCCCAATAAAAAATAAACAAATAAAAAACCTAACTAGAAGATATGGAGTCCTTTCCTGTTTGAGGGAGGCTCCTCTAAGTGAAACAAAAACACGTGTTAACTCAAAAGTCTAAAAGGAATTGTAATATAATTATGGGTAAATGGAACTTGTACATAAAACATATTTATGAATTATCCCCTAATATTTTAGCTAATAACCAAACCCTTCTTATAACATTAAACACTTTCAATATATCCAAAAATTAGTTTGAAAATAAGTGCCTTGCAAAAGGGAAAGGTAAAGACATTTAAAGTTAACAAGGTAAATTTTTGAAGATTGTAGGTTTTCTTTTATGGTTGACATTCATAACATCGTACACTTAATTGACATAATTGAGATAGGATATACCACATGACATTTATAAGTTACCTGTCCTCATGCTTGACCTCGTCCTCCCAATAAAAAATAAACAAATAAAAAACCTAACTAGAAGATATGTAATCCTTTCCTGTTCGAGGGAGGCTCCTCTAAGCGAAACAAAAATATGTGTTAACTCAAAAGTCTAAAAAGAATTGTAATATAATTATGGGTAAATGGAACTTGTACATAAAACATATTTATGAATTATCCCCTAATATTTTAGCTAATAACCAAACCCTTCTTATAACATTAAACACTTTCAATATATCCAAAAATTAGTTTGAAAATAAGTGCCTTGCAAAAGGGAAAGGTAAAGACATTTAAAGTTAACAAGGTAAATTTTTGAAGATTGTAGGTTTTCTTTTATGGTTGACATTCATAACATCGTACACTTAATTGACATAATTGAGATAGGATATACCACATGACATTTATAAGTTACCTGTCCTCATGCTTGACCTCGTCCTCCCAATAAAAAATAAACAAATAAAAAACCTAACTAGAAGATATGTAATCCTTTCCTGTTCGAGGGAGGCTCCTCTAAGCGAAACAAAAATATGTGTTAACTCAAAAGTCTAAAAAGAATTGTAATATAATTATGGGTAAATGGAACTTGTACATAAAACATATTTATGAATTATCCCCTAATATTTTAGCTAATAACCAAACCCTTCTTATAACATTAAACACTTTCAATATATCCAAAAATTAGTTTGAAAATAAGTGCCTTGCAAAAGGGAAAGGTAAAGACATTTAAAGTTAACAAGGTAAATTTTTGAAGATTGTAGGTTTTCTTTTATGGTTGACATTCATAACATCGTACACTTAATTGACATAATTGAGATAGGATATACCACATGACATTTATAAGTTACCTGTCCTCATGCTTGACCTCGTCCTCCCAATAAAAAATAAACAAATAAAAAACCTAACTAGAAGATATGTAATCCTTTCCTGTTCGAGGGAGGCTCCTCTAAGCGAAACAAAAATATGTGTTAACTCAAAAGTCTAAAAAGAATTGTAATATAATTATGGGTAAATGGAACTTGTACATAAAACATATTTATGAATTATCCCCTAATATTTTAGCTAATAACCAAACCCTTCTTATAACATTAAACACTTTCAATATATAAAAAAATTAGTTTGAAAATAAGTGCCTTGCAAAAGAGAAAGGTAAAGACATTGAATGTTAACAAAGTAAATTTTTAAAGATTGTAGGTTTTCTTTTATGGTTGACATTCATAACCTTTTTAATCCAGTAGTATATGAATGCTTTCCTAAGTATTGGACTAAAAACCTTGTTCTTATTTTTGAAGGTGGTGGTGAAATCAATCCTTCAAAATATATAGGACCATTACAATAATCACTTGTTTGGCTATGTTGTATGGAGAAGAAGATTAGCTCATGGATTTAAAATCATGATAATATTGCTAAGGGGAGTTGTGGTTTTCAAAGTTATAATTTGACATTAGACCACCTAATTACTCTTAGGATTATAACTAAAGATAGTAAGAAGCAAGGTTAATGTCACTCATGTTGTTTCATTGACTTAAACAAATATTTTGACTTAGTCCCTAGAAATAACCTTTAAAATAATCTAGAAGATATCAAGATTACTTTTAGGTCAAGGGATACAATAATAAGGATATATGAGAGGATCATTGTCAATTTTAAAATTACGAGCCTTGGTTAGAGGAAATTAATCGTAATATGGTGGTTTTAAGCAAGGTTATCATCTATCAACTACTATTTTTTGTATTTATATTGTGATATCCCCAAAATCCTTGCAAGTTATTTTTATTTTATATTAAGTTTGATTTGTAAATATTGTGAATATTTAGATATAAGCACCATGAGACATTAATGGGTGCATTTTTGTAAAATGTGAACAGACAAATATATGTATATATTATTTCATAATTGTCTTGTCTTTTGAAGATCACTAGGTAGACCACACGAGATAATAAAACCATGGTATTGTAAGAGGGAGGTGAATTTATATTTAGAATGTTGAAATAAAATCATTTCGTGTGTTGAGCTCTGCAAGAAATTAAACTCCTAAAATTAGCCATTCTCCACGTAATGTGGGAGGGTGGTCAAAGAATCAAGAATGTAAAAGAGGGATGCCTCGAATGGGAGAAGCATATTGTTACATGAGAACCAAGAGAAGTGAGTTGTGAGGTATGCTAGAAAAGAAATGTTTGGAAAAGACAACGATGGAGGGATTTGGCATACGATTACGAGCACCCATGAGGAGGAGGTGTTAGCTACGTCCAAGTTTTCTAGACTTTCACAGAGAGTGACTAATAGTGTTGCAGAGGTTAACTCTTATGTAATAGAACTTAGCAATAAAATAATCATTTGAAAATACTTTTGCTTATAGTGTCATGATTTCGATTTGGGGGTGGCTACTAGTAAGACATATTATTATGCCTATGATAGGTAGGTCTGCTGCCTCAGTGATTTTCAAGAGATTCAATGAACATAACATATATGTATTTCTCATTTGTTGAATTGAAAACATTATATATGGTGTTTACTGTAGAATGATACTGAAGATCATATAACTCCTTGTTATTATAATTATGTTATGATTAATACCATAATTTGTGTTAAAGCTACAGAAAAGGAAATGACAACAATTACTCATATAAGGTTTAAAGAAAATATGTTTTTATTTGAAGGTTTATATTAAAATTCCTATATGTATATAGAATCAATCCTTTATATATAAAGCAACCAAAATTAAATTCAAGAAAACATAATATAATGACTAAGTGTACATCATAGAAGGAAAATGATTCACGAATAATGAATGCATGCCTAAGGCATAATATAATGACTAAGTATACATTATAGAAGGAAAATGATTCGCGAATAATGAATGCATGCATAAGAATATTTTACATTACATGTATGATTACTTTAAATAGTCTTTAGGAGATCATGATATTTTATAAATAAGATTCCACAAGTAAATGCTAATAACAATTTGAGAAATCAAAACCCCTATCCAAAGTAACTCAATCTATATAAATTCAACTTGAGAGGCTATAAAGAAAAACCCTAACTGGGTTTGTATTATTACAATTTAAAAATACTATATCTATTATGGTGTTGCTCTTGTAAATACACAAAGTAACCTTATTTACATAGTGTGTCTTCTTAACACTAATGACATAGTGAATATTGGGGTTTATAATAGTGGAAATTGCAAATTTACATAAACAATAATATAAAATTCATTATATGATGAATTAATCCCGGTAAAACATATTTTGTAAGGATTTTTTATTTACAAACAAACTCTCCGACCAATCTTAGTTCAAGTTTATTTTTTACTACACAAATGAGGTGGTAATAATGTTTTTAGTAAGTAAAATGATGAACCCATGCAATAGAAATAATAAGAAACCATTAAGTATGGATACACAAACATAACCTTTGGAATAAACATGTGGAAAAACAATTAGAATATGACTTACCAAAGGCGAACTTGACCCTACCTAATCATGTATCTTTGGAATGTGTTACAACATAAATTGTGGAACCGAGACACACAAAATGTAGGGTTAAAACCATGTTTAATTATCTAGCTAAATAATGTACATAATTTCTAAGAAGGAACTCATGCAAAAATGTAAAAGAAATGTAATTGCTGAAGATATTTGAATTTGTATTATTATTATTATTTTCCCCCTTCCGGAGATGTTGTTCCTCTAATTAGGGATGTCATTGATGTATTTGGTCATGTAAATTCTTGAGGTAAAACTTCCATTTTAAGTCGGGTTAGTAGTACCCACAAAAGTATTATTAAAATATATTTTTGAGTCTTCCAAGGCATGCTATCCCTTGAAGCAAGGAGAAGTGGAACTCGCTGGCTTATTAGGCCTCTCAACTGATTAATATAAATAGGAGAGGCGCCTCCCTCATTTGGACAGTTTTTGCACTCAAGCAAGTTCGCTAGAGAGAGGAGAAATAATCCATCTGAGGTGAAGGAAGATGTATAGTCTTATTTCTTGGGTCTTACATTGTACTTGGTTGAAGTCTATATCAAGGAAGTTTTGCTGGGTTTTCTTCCCCACGAGGGTTTCCCAGGATAAATCTTTGTATTCTCTTTTCTGTTGTTCTTGTTGTTCTTTCAATGATCCTTTGTTTTGACATAACATATTTGAAAAGAAAACTTAACATGGTATGAAAGCCACCCCGAAAGATGACATTGTGCAACATCTCATCCCACAGTACAACAAGCTAGAGTTCACTATTTCGGGCACCTTACTTCACATATCAACCAAAAAAGAAGGCCCATTCAACTCGCCCTAGGAGGGCGCATCTTTCTGTCAAAGCAATTTTCAATTATGAGAATTTTCATTTTTGACCTACCACTACTATTGGAAGAAACTAGGGCATCAAATTTCTCAAGGCTCCTTCCTCATATTATTGAAAAGCAAGATACAATATAGCTCACCTTGGGGAGGCACATCTTTTCCTCCACTCAACTCTACAAGTGATCTTAGGTGAAAATTAGGGTTTTCTAGTCAAACTCTAGGTCATCCTAAAGTTAGTTCCAAAAGAAGTCCTTAAACTGGTAAGTACTATATCCTATATTTCCATTTGAGGTTCTCATATGACAAACAATACCGAGCTTTATGAAAATATTGAAGGAGCCGAGGATTTCAAAGCATGGAAGTATAAAGTAATGCTCATTATTGAAGAGCATAACTTAGAAGGCTACATTAAAGAAGAGGTCAAGGAACTAGAGGGAGATGAGGAAAAAGACAAGCACAAGAAGGATATGATCAAATCCAAGAGGATCATATCTAAATCTATTAAGGATCATTTGATCCCCCAAGTGTCTTCAAAGAATACTCCAAAGGAAATGTTTGATGCACTAACTAGTCTGTTTGAAGGGAGGAACATCAACAAGAGAATGACCTTGAGAAACCAACTCAAGGGTGTGAAGATGAAAAAGGAAAAAACCATGTACACATACTTCCCCAAAGTATCTCAAATCAAAGAATAGTTAGAAGCTATTGGTGACATGGTAGAAGAAATTGAAGTTGTGATGACCACTCTAAATTGTCTTCCAAGAGAATGGGATTTCTTCATCAGAGGAATATGTGCTAGAAGAAAGCTAACCAAGTTCAACTAGCTATGGGAAGAATGTCTACAAGAAGATGGAAGGTTAGAAAATAGAGAATAAAATTTAACTGAAGATGAAGATCAAGCTCTAGATGCTCATACAAATAATGGAAGAAACAAAAGGAAGGGTCGAGGATCTCCTACAAGAAGATCAAAAGAATTCAAAAGAGCCAAGGAGAATGAATCAGATGAAGAGAAGACCAAAGAGAATGAAGACTCTAATGAAGAATATGTCTTGATATCAACCCTCACAGGATCAATCTCTCATGGAAGTGATACTTGTCTCACAGATAGTGGTGCTTCCAAACATATGACAGGTCACAAAGATTCTCTTTCATGCCTCACTATGAAAGACTATCCAAACAAAGTGCATCTTGGAGCTAACTATCAATATCCTATCAAAGGAATGGGAGAAGCCTCTTATACGTTGAAATCTGGTAAGTCCATGAAATGAAAGAAGTCTTATATGTTCTAGGTCTAAAGAATAATCTTCTTTTTATATCATCTTTAGACAAGAAAGGTTTCAGAGTTGCCTTTGTATATGGTGAAGTTCTTATGTGGCCAAAATGAAGAACTATAGATGATGTAGTTGTAATAGGTGTTGAATAAGGAGGACTCTATAAACTAAAAGGGAATACAAATTCAACTTTCATAGTACCATCAGTCCATGTGAACTATGGAATATAAGACTTGCTCATGTAAACTACAAAACATTACCAATTGTATTAGAGGAAATTTCGACTCAAAATGGGCCTCCTAAGGAAAATAATAAAATAATAGTTAAAATAATAAAATAATATTGATTAATTTTGGAGGAAGAAAAGAAAAAACTACTTTTTTTGTTCGTATTTTCGACATATCTCCCTATGTTTTTACTCAAATTTTGATCGGGAGAGCTCGTTGGATGCGGAATTAAATTCCGCATCCAACGAGCTCTCCCGATCAAAATTGGAGTAAAAACAGAAGGAGATATGTCGAAAATATGAACAAAAAAGAAGTTTTTTTTATGATACCTATCCCCAAATTTATATTAAAAAATTGTTTAATACCTATACGGTATTTCAAATTTAAAGAAATTTCATTGGATAACACATGATGACATGGAATTTGAATTAGGGTTGAAAGGCCCATTTTGAGTTGAAATTTCCTCTCATGTGAGCAAGGTAGTAACAGGTCTACTAGAAATCCAAATCAATCATGAAGGGGTATGAAAAGGCCGCGCTCAAGGGAAGAATATCAAGAATCCATCTCCAAGCAGTAATCGTAAAGCAAAAGGGATCTTAGAGATTGTCCACGAAGATGTTCGCGGGCCAATGTCAACTACTTCCTTAAGAGGATATGTCTATTATGTTTCTTTTATTGATGACTGCTCACATAAGACTTGGATATATTTCTTAAAAAGGAAAGATGAAGTATATGAAAAATTCAAAGAGGTCAAATCTCTTGTGGAGAATATATCTGAAAATAAGATTAAGATCTTAAGATCAGATAACATAGGATAATTCACTTCAAATGAATATAAGGACTTTTGCAAAGAACATGGGACTAAGAGGGAGGTTACTACACCCTATAATCCTCAACAAAATGGATTAGAAGAAAGGAAGAATATATCTATCATGGAAGAATTCAAAGCCATGATCCATTATTAAGATCTACTCATGCATTTATGGGCCGAAACAACAAAGACCACAGTATATGTTCAACACAAATTTATCCCACAATGTGTTTGGAAACACAACTATAGAAGAGATGTTTACTCGTGAGAAGCCTAAATTCAACCACCTGAAGATATTTGGTTTTCTTGTTTACCTACATGTTCTCAAAGAGAAATATCAAAGTTGGACCCCTTAGGAAAGAAGGGAATATTTGTCGGATACAATGATCGATCGAAAGCATACAAAATCTATATTCTAGGTTTCCGTCAAATTAAGGTCAATAGAGATGTCACATTTGATGAAGATGTAGCTTTCAACAAATCCAAAAAGACCCATGCGGATGAAGTTTATGAAGAAGAGCAAGAAGCTCCCAACATCATAGAGGCTAGTAAACCACCAGTTAGAGATGATGAAGAAGAACCTCTACTAGAAGATCATGACATGGAAAAACCTCAATATTCTATATAGAAACCTCATGAGATGATCTCAACAAGGATAATACCATCTTAGGCTCGTGATATAATTCAAGAATCAAAAAGATATGGTGCACCAGAAGAAAGCAATAAGTTGTAGGAGTTGCCATGTTTGAGAAGGCTATTGATAACAAGATGCAATAAGTTGGGTTTTCCAAAGCTACAAGTGTTGAGTCTGTACAACTTAGAGTGCATGGGGGAAGTAGGGGAAGCAATAAGTGCAAGTGGAGGTGGAGGGTTGGGAGAGGGGGCATTACTCATACCCATGCTCAACACTCTCCAGGTATTATACTATCCGCAATTGAAGAGAATGGTGGGAGATGGGATTAGCTAAAGTGTCTAAAGGAGGTGAGAGGAGGTGATGGTAGAGAATAGTGGGATGCAATCCAATGGGACGATCCCAACATCACGACATTACTTAAATCTAAATTTAATACGCGGTTATTAGTTTAGGGTGTCTTTGATTTTTAATGTAATACATTGTGTTATTTATCAAATCATTTTTTAATTAAAAATATAGATATAATTTTAATTTAAAATAACATAGATATATCTTTCACTGTGTTGCACATATATTTTAAATATTCTCAATTCGTATGAACATATAGATTTTGTAATCAACATGCATAAGTCACATTTTTTACGAAATAAATTAACAATTTTTAAAACATTTTAAGGTTTGTATTTGTAATTTTTATAAACGAAGAAGATTTTAGTTAATATAAGATAGGATGGCAAGATTAAATATATATTTGAATCACTCAAATCAGTTATAATATAAGTGAGAATTAAACAATGTTAAATAATAAGTTAGGATTTATATTATTAATTTATTAAGTTTAGTTAAAAGTTAGTTTGATAATTTTGTGTTTATTGTAATATAAATAATTTAATAAGTGTTTTTTTATTATAAAAATATATTAGAGTAAAAACATTATTTAAATTTAACAATGTATATTTAATTGAGATATAATATGTCATATAAGTTATTTGTTATTTATATGATATTGATAAGTTCTTTTTGGAAGATGATTAATCATAATATAGGGGTTTTAAGCAAAGTTATCATATGTCACCTATTATTTTTGGTAGTTATATTGATAAGTTGAAAGATTGCTTGGATGAATACAAATATGGAATGAATTTAGTAAGGTTAGTCATCCTCTTATATGTAGATGATATTTCGTTTTATCAAGGAGCCCTTCTAACCTTGATAAACAACTTAAGATTCTTAAATATGTATGTACTCCATTTGTGATGTTTTATTAAGGAGCCCCTCTAACCTTATAAACAACTTAACATTCTTAAATATTTATGCACTCGCTTTGTGATGTTTGTAAACAAAAAATAAAAAAAAGGTAATGGTTATTAAATCAAAAGAAATCGCATGCCCTTAATTTTCTTAAAATAACATCAACATGGAATAAGTCCATTTTTATAAGTATCTCGGAATTGATTTTCATTACAAGCTAAATTGGAACTATAAGGTTGGGAAACAATCAATCGAGGTTGGAAAACTTATTTTGGTCTTAAAAACAATCATAAAACTATTTGGGGCATAGTATTTTTAGAGAAAATTAAAGGAAAATCAAGTAAATTTAGAAGCATTTTATAATAAATAACCTTAAAATTAAGTGCAATACACCTTACCCAATCCTCCTATTACAAGTTGAACTTCATCAGTTAAGAGTAAAACTATGTTCAAACATTTAAAATATAAGCACATGAAGAATGAAAGTCTTCCTATCTCTACTTCAAACACCATTGCAAGTCACTCAAGTCTCAAAAGAGATTTGACTAGAGATGTGGTTTCTTGGTTAACCATTAAGGGATATTGGGGGAGGATACCCTAAGTCACCACTTAGAAAATGCAAGGTTCATTTCACATTTTCAAAGGCATTATTTTCATTAGCATTGTACCAAGAGATGTGAAGTTTGGGAGTTTGGTACAATTCATGAGCATGGTATTCGAAATTTGGTTTAATGATAATCTTATTTACCATACATGGGATTCATGATAGTGATAGAGAACCATGCAATTACCATTTTCTTCACATGTTGGAGGATGATTACATGTTTGAGGGTGTTTTTTTTTGTTGTTTTCACATATTTGGAACCGTAATTGCACATATGATACTAGTCCACCTTTGGGGCACTAGTACATATTTTGATGCATGTTTTTTCCAAAGGAGAATACATTTGGGACTAAGTTGTAGAAAATAGGAAAACATGGACAAGTTTGCAAAATGAAGATGCGTTGGAAATGTGACCCCCAAAATTTTGGAAACAGGGAAATGCGATATATCTATATCTATATCTATATCTATATCTATATCTATATATATATATATATGTATGTATGTATGTATGTATGTATGTATGTATGTATGTATGTATGTATGAGAAAGGATATTTAAAAATAAGAATGTCAAACATAAATCATAAATCATACATGCCAGCGAATCATTTTTTATATTGGGATCCTATTCATCAATAGCACCCTATGCCTCCCTCCTAGGATCTAGCCTTTGCATCTAACTTGAATCTCAAAGTTGATCCTCCAAGGACATTAGTTAGTGACTTAACACCCTACAATTTTGATGAAACTTCCTAATAACATTGTTAAAATCAAGCAGGAAAAGCTTCCCATGCTTAATAAGTGATTTTGCTTAAGTGAAGAGTACATTTTTATTAAGGTCATGACATAGTAGTTCAAAAATCAAAACCACCAAAATCAAGGTACATGCAAGAGTGTGGTTGATTAAATCCCAATCCCATACTCTCATACACGATAGAAACTGATGGAAACTTTGGAACCTTGAAATCCTGAAAATTCTTAAGTCTATTGAATTTTGAATGGGATCTAAAATTATATTTTGTGCATAGGAAGTCCGATGAGGTTGTAACCACTCTCAAACATCATTAAACAATTAATGCTAATTTTAAAATTTTATGTAAAATGATAGAAAATGAAAGATAAAGAAAATGTCGATTTTACTTTAAGAATTTAATATTACCATTTAATGCTACCAATTACCACTAAATAGGGTGATATTTTTTATCAGTTGGGCGATTTTTTTTCGGAAATGCGGCCTTTTAGAACACATCCGTATTGGAAATGTGTTTCTGTAAGGATGAAACACATTTTCATCTTAGGAAATGTGTATGTCTGTAAGCAAACATGTCTCCACGTCATACAACACACATTTCTACGTTTCAAGCAGGAAACAACTTGGGGACATGGCAGGGGGGTGGTGTTTCCTACAACATAGCTTTGGGATGTATTCACATCTTTTAAGGCATGACTACATGTTTGAAGGTAGCAATATTTTCAATTACCTTACTAGTTTATGGTAACAAAAATTAACTAGACTATGCATTAATGTATCAACCCAAGGTTCTATAGAACTTGTGAGATATGTTCCACTATTTATGTAGACGAAAGGGTATTGTATTTCACTAGTTTATATATCATGGATTTGAAAAAATAAACATATTTCTAAACTATTTGTGTTTATAGCAAAAATAGTTCAGTTAACAAATTAAGTTTGATATATTTGTGTTTATTGCAAAATAAAAAGGTGAACAAAATTTGATGGAGCTTGTGTTTTTTTGTTTTGTTTTCATTATAAAAATATATTAAAGTAAAAACATAATTCAAATTAAACATTGTACATTTATTGAGATAAATGGGATAGGATATGTCATTTACATGAAATTTATAAGTTACTTGTCCTCATGCTTGAACTCATCCTCCCAAAATCAAGATCTAAGTAAACTAACCAAGAAGGTGCAACAATATGCTGATAAGTTGTTGTTAGAGAGTGTATTAGTTTAAATATCTTGTACCTTGTATAATAAATTTCTATTTTTGTTCAAAATCATCGTTTTAATGATTTTATTTACAAGGTATGAAGGATCTATTAATCTTGCTTGATTTTTTTTGTTTTTGTTTTTTGTTTCAAAAACATTACCTTGAAGATTTAGTTGTAATTTTTGTAGAAAAGTTGTGTTGGCCTTAAACCATATTTTCTCCATTTTCTCTTAGGCCAAACTAAAGCTCTACATTTACCCAATTCATGATCAAATAACCGAATTGAGGGCTTTTTTTTTATAAATATTTTGAAAAAATTGTTTTTCTTGTTAATGTTGAGCCCATTGTATATTGTTTTTTATGTTGAACCCATTGTATATATTACCTTGAGAGTCAATCGTGCATTGAAAATTGTTAAAGAAAATTTCAAGATTCATGTGTCTAAATCAAACATTATTCCTACTTGTGGTAAATGTCGGGGATAGATCCCAAGTGTAATTTAAAAACATTATAACACATTTGCTGAATAGCTAGTTGTAAAAAGTTTTGTTTTTATAAGCTAAAATGCATATGCATATTTTATAAGAGGCAACTTACTATTGGAGCATACACAATGATGAAGTTAAATAAGTGTCAAGGAAACATATGACAAGTTGAGAAAGTATGGGGATGTTGATAATAAGTCTATGTAGGCAATGAGTTGAAGAGATGGGATGAAAGGATTGGTGTGGATGAATGGTTACGAGTTCCTTCAACAGAAACTGTATGTAACACCTTGGTTTTGACCCCATGACATTTTGATTGTACATGATGTATGTATCGTATTGAGATCATGGCCTGGAGCTCAAGGCAAAGGCCCTTCCATCGATTTGGTATGTTGTATATAGGTGATTATGGTTGATACCTATGGTCTTGGTGCAGGTTATGCACAAGCACACTTTGATATATCATGTAAATGTACAAATGGATAAAATGCCACATCTAGCTATGGAACTACAATGTAAAGAGATGGGGGCATGATTTCACAAAGGAACATGGTGGGGGAGTTGGTAAAACCTATGATCCTATAGGGTTAAGCTAGATGTCAATGAGGGAACCTTGAAACCCTAGCTAAATTCATCCTCCATCCTCAATCATTAATTCCTTCTAGAAATCAGATGAGGTAGTTAATGCCTGGAGCAATTTAGGGCATGGTAGACTGTAGTCTATGCAGGCTTACATCTTGGGGAAGGACGCGATCTTGCTTCTGCAGGAAGCAAGCACATGATCGTACCCTGTCCAACAAAGCAGGTCGCGTTTGGTTTTGATCATGTCCCTTTGTCACAGAGTCATTCAGCTCATCGTGGTGGGTTCACGCACTAACATTGTTCATTCAATCTACCATTCGAGCTCCCTAGTTGCTCATGTGTGCTGTGCACTTACCTCGTGTTGCAGAACCATATTTTTTACCTATGAGTGGAAATTTGATGTTTAATGTTTATAATTTGGGTCATTACCATGACAGTGAAGCTAGTATTGTTTTGCTGAGAGAATGAGCAGGGAAGATCCCTCAATTTTGTGAACCAGCGTGGTCATCTGTGGTTCCCCCTAGCGTGGGTCTTTTCCAGCAGTGTAAATCCCCTGTTACAATGTGTTTCCCATGTCACGGTGAGGAGCTTGGTTGCCACTTTAAAGTGTGGTTGATTGTGTGGTGTGCCCTGACCTTGGGTCTGATTGGTATGCAAGACCGACAAGTGGAAGCGAAGAGAAATGGGCTTGTGAACCTAGTGCAGAGAGGAACCTTAGGAAAAGATAAGAGTGGCTAGTAGTTACCGATTGCATGCCTTGAAGAGAACTTAGAAGGAATTCATATCCCGAGGGACTATTGAGCAGAGAAAGGGATGCTACCTTTTGCCAGGATGCAGGTAATGTGGATGCCAGGCCAGATAGATCTTGTGGGGGTGTCCTTAGCTATTGAGTGAGTCGCTAGCTTAGCCATTTTACCTTTCCACTACCTTAACAGCCTGGAAATCCAAGGGAGATTTTCTTGGCCTTGGGGTCTATTAACCCAATTGGATCTTGGTTTGGTTGAGTCTTGTTTTGCATTTGGCCTCATGTGTAATCCTTGGCAGGATATCCTGTTAACCCAACTTTTGAGAGATGGCTTCACCTTGGGGACTGTAAACCCATATGTTGGCTTGGTTGGTCCTTAATGCAAGTGTTGGATTTATAATCCTGCAACCTTTTAACCCGACTATGTGTTGGTTTGGTTGGACAGTTCGGTAAGTCCAACTAGGTGTTAACTTGACTATGAGTTAAAAATATGGCCTTGTGTGAGTCTGCATGTTCCCTAGTTCCTTGTGGAATCATGCCCAACTCGTGGGTGGCAGTGGTGTTGAGAGATTAAAGAGCACACTGGCCTTTGGTTGGGTGGAATGCTGCAACTACATAGCTGGTTGTGGGACAACTTAATCATCAAGATAAGTATCTTTGTTATGCTTGCTTATGCCATGTATAGTCAATGAATTGCAATGGTTATGTTGAATTATTGTTGATGATTAAGTAGAGGTTACTTGTGCATGAATTCCCTTATGCTTGCTTGCTTATGCCTTGAGTGTTTATATATTTCACTTCTATACATGCCTTAGATGTCTATATGCATTGTGTCTAAGTTCATGAAGGCTAGAATCCTGTTACAGGGTAAAAAAATGCATCCAAGGTATGAAATATGGTGTTTTCACTCCTAGAAATCCGCATAAGGGAAAGCAGAATAAGGGTGAGAATGGGCGTTCTGATTCCCTATTCCTGAAGTTGGAAGTCGAAAATCAGAAGTAGGAAGGCGGAAGGTGGGAGGATAGCTAAAACCTCTAAGGAAAGTTGGATTTCCAATTCTTGAAGTTGAAAAGAGGAAGTCAAGAATTCGAAAGTCGAAAATCGGAAAGGTGACCGATGAACACCTTGCAAAGCTAGATTTTCGATTCTCGAAACTGAAAAGCAGAAGTCGGGAAGTCAGAAGTCAAAAATCAGAAAGGTGATTGACGAACACCTTGCAAAGATGGATTCTCGATTCCTGAAACCGGAAAGAGGAAGTCGGGAAGTCGGAAGTCGTAAATCAGAAAGGTTACTGGCGGACACCTTGCCAAGCTGGAATTCCGATTCCGAAGTCGAAAGTCGGAAAGGTCAGTTTAATTCGGAAATGGTCATTCTGGACGTAGATTGGATAATTGCAGGTCATAATGACTTGAATGGTGGTTCTAAGACTGAGACGAAGGTTGGAGAATGGGTCAATGTCCATACCTGGTGCTTATCAGAGGAGTAAGGGAGGTTCTTTAAACAAAAAATTAAAATGATCCACAATATGGGGTATGGGGACATGACACTGTATTTATCATTGGCAAATGTGCAAGGTTTGTTCAAAGTACTGGAAAGCCTCCACTTCTAGGTTTGGCTCAAGTATTTGACCCAACTTATGAATCATCTTGAGAAGTCTACCACAACCATGATTGTAACAAGATTCCATTATAGTGATAAGGGGCTTACTCCAAATTGAACACATTTGAGGAAAAGGGAATTTTTGAGCATTTGTGTCAGATACAAATAGTAATTAGAATTCCCATTTCCGATATAAGCAACTTCTACTAAGTTGCTTTGTCAATATATTGGAAAAAAAAGCTTGTTTGTTAACATAGAGCCTTTTTTTAAAATGTGAGATGAAGTACCAGTATTAGATTGAATTTTTTGTCAATACTCAAGACATATGAAAATTGAGAACAACAATTTTATGTTATGTGTATTAAAACTTGTGATAAAAAATTTCATATTTTGCATCTCTTATTGGTGAGTAGGTGTTGAACAATTTTATATTCTTCATATCTAGTTTCTTTTTTTTAACCATGGGAACTTAGCAACCTCCCAATAATATATGCAACAACTCACAACCACATATACCAATAACTCATAAGCCAACTTGGGTTGAGAGTTCACATCAAGGGGAGCCTACCCGTTTAGCTTCACTATGATGGATGAATATGTGCAACCCTATCCGATGCAAGAATTGAACTCGTGACCTCCTAGAGATAACACATGTTCTTAATCATTGGGACCACTTAGGTGCACATCATATTTAATTTATCAAAATTTTTTGATCCTTGTCATTAGGTTTGATTCCCCTAAGTTGCATGCCTCTGTGGGCCTATCTCACCAATAAAAAAGGACCACCTAATGGGATAGGGTCAAGTGAAAGTCCCTAAGCTTATTTCATGAATTAGATTCACAGTTAGCAACAACTTTTTTACTTCCTCATGTTGACTAGAAGCATCTATAAAGTAGAAACCAAAATATAGATCCCATCCATTTTTTCCAATCTTGACAAGTAGAATTGATTCAAAGGCTATGAAAGTTGAAACAATGCATTAACACTACATGATCACTTCAATTAATTATCGATGTATATGTATATGTAGAAAGAAAGTAGGGGGTATTTGTATCTTATCAATAGGACTAACAAACTATACCATGACCTAATTGATTCAAGAAAATAAACTTTCTCTAAAAGGCCAAGGGGATCTTACAAACCACATTAGAATGATAATTTTTGCATTTATAGGAGGAATACACGTAGAGTACATGATGTTATTTTATGGTAGTCATACGTAAGTCTATAGTATATGCTAATTAGAAAATGTCAATTTGTATTAGTGATATATTAGCATTAGTCACTCTCGTTATTGTATTATCCCAATCCTATGCACATCCAATCTGCATAGCTCCTACAACAATTAATCCAAAAAAATAGTATTGAATATTTGTTTACAATTCTTTAGATCACATAGATTTGAGCGAAAATATTCAAACCTCAACATATGTGAAATGTGTGTAATAAAAAATGTATGTAGTGGGAAAACTTAAAGTGTGATGGGTGAAGTTGTTCCAGAAAATAATTTGCAATAAATTTGTTGGTCCCAATGATGATAAATATATTTTCTCCGTCCATCCTTGAGGGAGTCAATGAAATTTGAACCTAGATGACCTATGGCCCACCTTTTAGTAATATGACTTTGGTAGATGGTTCAATTGATTGAGATAACCTTTTTTTCTTTTTTTTCTTTGGTGTGTTGTTTATAGACTTGGAGAAATGCACTAAATGTACATAGAATCCATATAGTTCTATTGTCATCAAGTACTAAGATAGTGGATATGCATACAAAGAGTTGTGTGCATGACTCATGTGCTCTTAGCTGCATCCTTTTAAAACCTTTTCAAGGTGTCTACAATTTGCATGCAACCATAGTTCTTCCCTAGAGAAAATAAAAGTTAGTCATAGCCCTTGGGTAATGGCCTTTTAACCCTAAATGGGGATAAAATGTTGGCATAAGTTCATTTGGTAGCCAATATGTTGTCAGCATAATGGGTGGGTGTTAGAAATTCAGATAGTGGATTTGAATAAGAGTTGTGTACATAACTCATTTTCTTATCCCATCGTTGTCCAACTTTCCAAAACATATACAATTTCATGCAAAGTTTTCCCTCAAAACAAGTAAAAGCTATCATAGCCTCCATGTAATGATATTTTAACCCTAATTGGAGATAATACACTTATATAAGTCCATATAATTGTCAAGATGCCATATATTTAAAAGTTGAATGACTTTAACCTCATCCTAAAAAGAAACTTGATTATCTTCTTCTTATCACATTTTCACAATTAATCTTTTAAACTATTTTTAAAACATATTAATTTATATACAAAATATACAAAAAAATATTATATATATTTTAATTATTATATTATATATCAATGTTGTCAAATAAATAAATAGTGAAAATAACATGTGTCATGTGGTCCCCTCCCCCTTTCATATGCCCTTTAGTCCTTTTCTATTTTTGAGTGTTTTGAAGTCAGAAGACGTCTATTGGTTGTGTCATTTTCACCATTGGAATCGGTGTTCCATGCTCTTCTCAAATATAACATCCATTTGTTGTGGTAGGTGAACCACTTTTGGGTCATTTTTAGGGCCTACCTTAATTTGTGTGCCATCATGCGAGTCATATTGTACATTTGTTTGTACACATATTTTATATTTCATACACACATTTATGCTCGAGTATCCTTGTTATGTGTACAGATGCAGCTTACGGGTTACAATTGCATGCCTCCTTGTGGTATTGAACGTTTCTACAAGTATAATCCCTTAACTTGCATATGGGACATCCTCCCCATCCATCTAGTTGATGCATTGCCTCCATTTTTCCCCCTCGAACCTATAGGACCCCCCCACTATTAGAGTAAGTGCCCCTCGCCCAATCACCCTTTGCATTTTCCATTTCTTAGGAGTAGATCCTCCCCCCACATGGGCGATCGTCTTTTAGAACCCCTTGCATTTGGCACCCATGTCATTCACATCCCTTTAGGATAAGGATTCCATATAGTTTGACATATCCAGTTGAAGCCTCATATATTTCCTTGTATCATCACTTATCATCCTGTCCCCCTGAACTCCATCTTGGAGTTTTTGTTAAGCTATTTTCTGAATCCTTAAACAATGAAAATATTGTTGAGTGATCTTGTCTATTTCACACTTGTTAAAGGAGTTGAGAGAATGTCCATTCGCTATAAGTTTTACGTGAAGTTTACCACATTTTCAGGCTGAGTGGACTATTTACAAAAAATTAATGTTCTAGTCCCTTTTGACTAGAGGAGTTATCCATTGTACACTTTTATTCTTTTTCGGGCCTTGGAGACTAACTTTACAAAAAATACCATCATTGGAATCTCCTTACTGTTTTCAGACTCTCTAAAATTGAAAACACCAATGAGCATTAACTAACTTGGGATCGATAAAACCAACAAGACAGTGTCGTCTCGAGCACACTTCTATACCTTCTTTGAGCTCCTTAAATTATGAAAAAGGCCCAAACTATTGCTTCTCAGCACCTCTGCAGATCACATCCAGTTCCTTATGTCAGAAGCATTCCTAGTCACTTTTGTCCAAAGTACTCTGAAATTGTGTCTCCCTAAGAGTCACTCTTGGAACCCGTTGTTCTCGATAGGTTTCCCTTTGAGGTGACCATGTTGCAGTCATTCTCTGTACGAACACCTC
>LPNX010784020.1:361336-428414 GCA_001517045.1 Pseudotsuga menziesii
TCATCCTATTATCCATTCAGTCCCTAAGGCCTGAGAAGAAAAATTCATATGCTTGGGGTTAGATTTTGAAAAAGGCAATTAACTATCAGTGGCAATTATTATTTCCCAATGTTTGAAATGAAATTTAGATAAGCTTATTTTTCATAAATAAATTTATATATTAATAAAATAAAGTGGATAATGGGCCGTGAGGGAACATTAAAGGATGAGGCTTGACCAAGAGGAAAGTATGCGAAAGAAGAAAGAAAGGAGAAAATAGTTAAAGCTGGAAAGCAAAAAAAAGGAAACTGGATAAAGCAGGGGAAAATTGGCATAAAGTAGAAACATAGTACAAAGAAGGAAAGCTTAGGAAAAGAAAAATAAAGTATAAAAGTAGGATAAAGCAAAAAAACAAGATAAGGAAGAAAAGTAGGATAAAGAAAACAAAAGCATAAAAGTAGAATAAAGCGGGAAGAAAAGCAGGATAAAACAATAAAGCATGACAAAGTAGTAAAAACATAAAGCAAAAAGAAAAACTCCTAAAGAAAAATATTTCTAATATAACTCAGGAGGGAAAAATTTGTCAAGGTGTTATCTACCTAAATGGCACTTCTCCGTCCAAGTGCCGACATTCCCTATGTTGGCACACAAAAGGACATTTATGGATTGAAGGTTGCCTAAAACACTATAGATGGGCATGTTATGAACTACATTTATCATCCATTCAGTTGGTTATTTTTACCTTTGAATATGTCAAGTGATGTACATGCCTTTTCCTATATGCAACTCGCGTACATACGCGCCTTTTATTAAAGCATGTCGCGTGTTGTACGCGAGTATCTGTAATTGCATCTCACGTACAGATTTGTACGCGGGATCCCCTTATAGCAACTCACGTGTCATACACAGGTTGCTAGTATAAATACCCATGTACACCTTCCTTTGACATTAAAAATAATAAATCGTGATTATTTGAGATTTGTTAAGCCCTTAACTATAACTATCTTAATTGTCTCAACCTCCTCAACCCTCGAAACTGCCTTATTTAACTAAGTATAAATAAAGGCCTTGGGGAGGGTTTTAATCAAGGATACTTGGAGAGCAAAGTTATGTTGGTGGAGTCTATTTAGAAGTCTTTGGAGCAGTGGAACTCAGAATCCTTTGGTTGCAGAGGAGTCCTTGTCTCAGGCGTTAGGTTGTAATCTGAACTCATTCACTATTGTTAACAAAGAGAATCCTTCTTCCATATGTGTTTTGAATGTCTTTCATGTATTATGGTTTGATGAATACTTATGATTAAGCACTCTGTATATGATTTATCTAACCTGTTTTATATACATGTATCATCTTGCACTTGGAGGATTTTCTCCTGGCAGGTGAAGGAGAAGCATCCCTGAATGCTTTGGAGAAGAAGCAGAGCAAAAGAGGACAAAGCTAGGATCAACCGTCATGTATTGGGTCAATCTATTCTATTCTCTTATTTCCTTTTCTGTACTCTAGAGTCGATTGCCTGCAAGTTTTATGAGTATGTTGGTAACCCCAGACCTTCGGTTATAAGGTGTTTATTCCTGTACAACACAAGGTATCTTGGAGCAGAAGAAATATTTTCTATAAAAGAAGGCTAGCACACAATTTTCACATCTTTTGATAGTTTGTGTTTTGCATTGAGATCTATTTTGCTTCTCTGACTTGGGAGATGTGCTCTAGTCTAAGATGGGATATGTTCCCCTGATATTAAGAGGATGATGAAATCAATCCATTCTCACTGAGTTTTATTTCATGTTTTTAAGAGTTTCCAAGCAATTTCAAAATCCAAGAAGAAGAAATACCAAGCTCCAGTTCGAGTCTTCCAAAATTCTTCTTTCTCTTTTATTCTCTATCATTATGTGAAGAAGAAAGCATGATGTAATGATGAATCCTTGTTGGAATCCCATATGAATTTAATGTCTAATTATAATCCATTTGTATTATTTCGGAACTATTTCAATACAGAAGTTTGCATCTATGAAGTTATCTCCAAGACCTTGTCTAGATTTGGATAGAAATTGTCTAGTTTTCAGTAATATTTCTGTAAATGAACTTATACTCCATGGATTTGAATGATTTGTGTCCCTGAAGTTATTTAATATAATAATTAACATAATACATGTCTCACTTTGTGAATTCAAAATCCTTTGAGGTCATTTGAGAATCCTTGAATCAAGACTAGTTGAGTTGTCCCAAAATTGTCTTAGCTAAAATATTACTCTCAAACTATGTTGAAATTTATATAAAAATATAATTTCTACCTATGTCAATATCAGGGATCTAGTTTTCATATGTTGGGGTTCCCAGGATCTTGGAAGTAGAATTCAACCTTGCTGATGCTCGAAACCTAAATGGTCCAGTGCTTTGTGCAAAGGAAACTTGAGAATTGTGCACCTTCTATGCTAACCATGAATTAATTCTGATCTGATGTGTATATGATGTATTTTTGTAGACGTTTAATTATCTGATTGATGATGCATTAACTAAGTTTTTGTGTGATTTAGAAGAACATAACATTGTTTCCAAGAAGTCTAGTCAATCCTAGTGCATTTCCAACAACTAGTGTTGAGTTTTCTAATTGGTTCTTGGTGTTAGAGTTAATATCTCATGAATTCCAATTTGGGGATATTATAATGGTAATATATCACTTTCCTATACTCTTGTGTAAAGTAATATCTCAGTTGAATAAAGTTGCATATCACATCTTTAAGGTTGTTGAATGAGGCTTGTACCGATCGTAGTTAAAGAAAGATTTGAGCAGTTTGAAGAAGAATTGCAGCCATGCCTTACTATTTGTAGTGTGAGAAACATTGTCAGAAGTATTTGGACTATGATGAGTAGTATGAGGAGTTTTGAATATATTATGAGGATGTAATTCTCCAAAATTCATAAAAATTTTAAAACTTTTCCCGCGACAATTAATGTTTACAATCATCGCTTAAGAGAGTAACTTAACTGCTAACAGTTAACATACTAATGTCTAATCTAGATACTAAAACAAATTCATTTATCAATTTCGATAAATTTCATTCTTTACTAACTGCATTCAAAATTTATTGTTGAAATATTGGTTTAGTAAGTAAATGATCTGAAGTAGTATTAGCTGAAAACAACTGTTTGTTTACTATGTACTAAAGTTTGTCTCCTGCTTAAATGAAGGAACTTCATTTCATGCCTGAGGATTACCGTTATCTGTTGAAGCTAATGCAGTGAAATGATAACTCTTGTATAGGTATTTTTATAGATAAAACATTTTGTTTTCTAGTTTCAAGATTGAGACTAATTATCTCAACTTGCAAAAGTAAGATGCTAGCATAATTATTTAACTTAATGTTGTGTGTAAAGAAGGTATTTTCAAACCTCTCTTCTTTCCAATTCTTGAATTAGTTGAGTATTTTCAAAACGTTAGAGGTCTATGTTTTTAACCATCCTATTCTAAGCTTAAGGATATAATGTTACCTATATAATTTATTTAGAGGCATAAGTGCTTGGAATTATAAGCAAAGTAGAATCTTGTGTTCTTAGCCTAACTATGATTATAACTTGCAAATCTTATAAATTTTCCTATTGTTGGTAAATTAGATCCTACCCCACATGCTACAATATAATATGAAAATATATAGAAAAGTAATGCAATACGTTATTTACTTTTACCAAAGTAATTACATAAGCCATTGTATTACCATGCACCATGATGTTAACTTAAACAAGTATTAACCTAATGTCTAGATATGGTTATAAATTTGAGAAAATTAACATAAGCATAGGTGATATAGTGATATATGCAAAGTTTAAAATTGATTTTGTCAAGGTAAATAACATGTGTAATGTTTTCAACGCAGGTTCTCCCAAGGCCAAACGGGACTATAGAGAAAACTCTATCCAAACTGATGCGATTTGTGCGTTAGTGGAGTCCATGTGGATAAATTTTAGTGGATAGGGTTTAGGTGTTGGTAAACCCTACAACATAAACATTCAAACCCCAAATTCTTGCATTGTTTACCATACCTTTCGCTGCTGTGAGTAGCGCTGCCAGGATCATGGCCTCATGGGTCTTTGGTAGTTTTAGAACCAAAGACCACATTGCTATCACTCAAAGGATTCATCTTGGCTGATATGCGGGTTAAGTCATCCACAGAGCCAAAAGATAGCATCACGGCTTACCTTGTAGAAATCGTTGACTGTAGGGAGCTTTGGTTTCATCGTGGCCTTTGCTGTTTGCTTTATCATTCTTGTTTTTAGCTTGTGTTTCTCCTGCCCAGTTGCTAGGGTATGAGTTTTCCTTGGCCAATGTTGCTGTGCAAAAAAAAAATCATTGCGTGACCGAGGACAAAATCTCTCCAGGTAAAATCTTTTTGCATTTTCCAAAAAAAAATATTTACTGTAACAATTTTTTTTTTAAGAAAGAGCTTGAAATTTTTTTAAATTCTTGTGCAGACTTTGAATTCGCTACTGTGAGATGGAAGACACAGGATACATCCAGAAAAGGGCTCCACGCTTCTCATACAACCTAGTAAGCCTCGGTTTCATGCCTGAGGTTTCTTCTGTGGTGATGTGTGGGGTTTGGAAAGATGTTGTCTCACAGAGTTTGGAGCTCCCTTGCCATAGCTGTGTTTAAAACACCACTTGTTTGTAAAGGCTGTGTGGCCGTAGACTGTTCTATTCGATTGCTTATATTTTTCTTAGGGTTTCATAGTTGATGAACATTTTATTTTTAACTTGTAATTGGTTATCAGTAAGATGGATGCATCGACCTATGTAGAAAGGAGTCTTTGTTAGACTTGGGCATCGTGGTTTTTCTATATTGTAAACTTCAGTTTGTTTAATCTTGGAGTAATGAAGTTTTGAAGAACCTCGTGGTTATTTACCTGTATCCGGTGAATGATTTGATAAAAGAAAAATGCAAGGATTTCGTTGTTCGTAGAAGTCCAAAATTTTTATTTTTGTTAAGCTGAGATTATTATGTGGAAATCTAATGTGAAAGCTATCTTCTGGGTTTTCCTTTTTAATTTAAAGATTTGTTTAAGAAATAGAAAAAAAAGGAAAAAGGGTTTGTCACTAAAACCTGAGTATGCGTGTGTAAATTTGATTTAGAGTAATTTGATTTATCTTTTGTTATTTATTTTAGTATATAAATGATAAATAGTCTAAACTCCATTTATGTGTAAAAATTTATTTAATTTAGGGCAATTATAATATAGATATTATAATTATGTAAAGAAGAATTTGGTTATTGAGGAAATGATAAAACTATAAATACCCTATTTTGGAAGGAGGAAAATAATTAAAAAAAGACTTGGTTTACAATTTTCCTTAATTAGGGTTTGTATTTTTATTTTAAATCAAAACTCTGCATTGTTGTTGTTTTTACTTTGATGTAATTGATATGTGATGTTTTACTTACAGTATAAATTACTTAATTATTATTTGCAAAACCTAAGTTATTGCTATAATTTCATTTTACTTATATAATCTAAGTTGTTCCTATTTACGCTATTTTTCTATTTATGTAATAGTTAATAATTATATGTATTTATAAATAGGTTAAGCTTAAAGATAGTGGTTATTACTGTTTTAAAAAGAACACAGTTACACAAATTGTGTACTGGTTTTTAAGAGACCTTCTTTTATGCTAGTTTATGTTTATGTTTTAAACATATGTATCTTAACTAAGGGAACTTTTGAAATAGAGGAATGTTTCTTCTAAAATAACTCTATAAATATTTAAAAGTAAATAATCATACTCCTACACATTTTGGTTTTATTTGATCATCAAACTTAATTTCACCTACTGTACTAGAGCAGTACCTCTTTAGAGGTGTGGAAAAATACACTCAGGTAATTTATTCATTAGTAAATTTAAAACTAACCTTAATTCAATATTCCTAAAACATAATTGAACAAAATTTATCAATCTTGGAACAAATAAAAGTTTTAACTAACTAAAAAAATAATCCATCATATAGATGCATCAAATCCTAAATTTGTATATTCCAGTTCCTATGCTTGCATAAAGAAAATAAAAATAACATTTAGAACCTGATAATATAGAAGAGGAGACCAACAAACTAAGGAGCCCGTTCCTCCCAACCAACTCCAGAAGACATCTGAGCTGCAAATCTTAGGACTCCCGATCCTATCTACTGGTCCACCTGGTTGAAAGTAATTGGTGAGAAAATAGGTTTAGAAACCCCTGCAAATCCACAGAGTAATCAACAGTAATACTTCTGCCCGTAGTAGTAAGAACTCAACCCAAATTAGCTGCACTAGTTCAATAAATCAACACTTTCCCACTCAAACACGTCTGCCTATCCCCTCCATCGAATTTCTTGTGCAAAAATTTCACTCAAAAATTTCACAAGTAATCATTGAGCAGCCTCATCTGAATTCAATGGGTATTTTTATCAGCACGCCGAGGTCTTTTGGGTCATTTTTTCACTTAATGAGCCACTTGCTCTTGTTCCACTTTCTTGGGGGGCATGACCACAAAAATAGGGAAGTTGCCTCCTATAATAGCTAGAATTAGTTTGAGGATGCTGCCAAGTGTCAATCTTCTCTCAACCCAGCCTATTCCACCAAGTGGCCATTAAACACTCATTTAACAGCCTCCTTAAGCTGTTGTCTCATCTTTTATTTATTAATTAATAAAATATTCAGTAATTAAATACAATTATACTTGACCCCACTTGGTTAATAATTACAAACTTTATAATAAAATTAAAACATAATGTCTCCTAAAACATAAAATGTTTTTGCAATTTGGGGTATGTGACATACATACCCCCTCAAATATAACATCGTCCTCGATGTTATTTTATTCATCATCCTCAGAGTTTCCCTGGAACAGAATTGGATATGCTACCCGCATATGACTCTCCAATTCCTAGGTGGTTTCTTCTGGACTTAGGTGCTTCCATTACACCTTCACCTACCCAATGTTGCGATTACGAAGCAAGATATCCCTCTTGTCGAGGATACAATCTGGTTCCACTAGAAAATCTCCTTCGGGTTCCACCTGGACATCAGTCCAATTTATAACATGAGTAACATCATGTACATATCTTTTTAAAACAGAGATATGAAAAACATTATGAACTTTTAAATTTGGTGGTAAAGCCAACTTGTATGCCACTTGTCCCATTCTGGATAATATTTTGAAAAGCCCACAATATCGGGGTTCTTGTTAAATTGAGCACATATATATGTGGACAAACACACAATTCACAAGATATATCACACAATTTGCTCAACAATTGAAGAATGAAATAGTGCAAAAATGGCTTGCAACTTTGAATGATTTCGTTAATAAAAATGTAATTAGATAATAATTACAATGAAGTACAATGGCTAAATAGCCACAAGCAATTCAAATCCACATGAGGAAATTCAAATTGATTAGACTCTACTTGACTGTAGGTAACTAAGACCTTGTATAAATCATTATCGGAGGACTCAATAGTTAACTGACCTTGTCGAAATCATTATCGGAGTTCATCGGAGTTCTAAAACACAACTCAAGGGTCTAATTCAGTGTTAACTAAGGCTAACTGATTATGGTAGGTGAGGAATGCGCCTCTCCTGCATGCAGCCATGTAAAACTAACACTAACTGAATGTAGAGGACCAGAATTGAATGTAACTGACTCCTAACTGAGCTTGACTAGTCACCAACTCAACTCAACGGACCTTGGTTGGTATCAGCACTCCCAGTGGCTCCTAAATTGTAGGAATTGATCTAGGAGGCTCCTAAACTAATGCACGCAAGTGCAATTAGTGGCAGTAGGCCTCAATTAGTGTTCCCCACACTTTAGTAACTGAAACATGTGCCCTAATTAGGCCAAGTGGACCTAATGGTGCTAGCGACTAAAAATAGACTGGGTGGACTCCTGATTTAGACATATGACCAACTTGGAAAAAGGAGGATTAATAATCCTAACACCCCCCTGAATGCTAACTTGGACAATTTTTGGGCCCTGGTAACTATGACCATAGGTCACCCATTACATCAAGTAAAGTAAAGTAACTGCTCAACACAAGGAGTTGGGGAAAAAACCACATGGGAAAAAAGCCCCCCCCTTTAACTAAGCAGATAGAATTAGGATTCAAGTTTGAAAAACTTGAAAATGTGTTGATGCAATCTTTGTGATGTAGCGAAGCAGCATGCATGATGTTCTATGCATAGGTATCCTAGGTCCCGACATGTAGACTTCTCCCTCTTTTCCCAAAATGATGATGGAAGGAAGGAGGAATGTAACCTTTGTATTTTGTTAGATGAAGAGGTGTATGATTAGCTCTATTATTTTGAATGTAGTGAGACTGAGCCCTTGCCATGTAGCATCTTACAGGGAGTCTATTGCATCTCTCTGAAGGAGGTAATATTGCATGACATAGCGCAAGGGTCTTTCCCTTCTGAGTGTCATATGCGTTTCCAGTCATCTTCCTAGCTTCCAGTTTGGAAGTAGGGACTAGATATGGATCTGAATCACCCTGAATATCAATCTCATAAACTAAAACAACTGGATCTGCAATACTAGTGGAAGCAACAAAAGAAGTAGATGAAATGATTTTACCTTCCCTTGCAAGTGGCCACTGAGGGTGCACTGGTTCTGAAAATGGCATGAAGTTTGAGAACTCGTATGCCTTAGAGGCATTATTTGCAACACCCTTTTCTATGATTTTTCCAGTATAGATATATGTGATCTCCACTGAGTCAAGATCAAAGGTCACTCGCTTTGGAGAGCCAGTATGAGTCATTTGGTATACATATAACAAGTTTGAAGATAGGGAGGGAACATAGAGCACATCTTTGAATATTCCATGTTCAAGTTTGCAAAAGCCCTTCCCTTTGGTTTGAAATCTATTGTTATTGCCCAGCTGAATAATAGGACCATCAAAAGACTGTAAAGAAGAGAATTATTCTCTGGATGCAACCATATGATTGGAATCTCCAGAATCAATGAGGAAGGCATGTGCCGTTGAGAAGCTAGCCTTCAATGCATGACCTCTTTCAAAGCAATATTCTGTGTCTTCTATGTGTTCAACCTTCCTTGCGCTAGCAGGTGTAGTAATGTTATGTTTCTTCATAAGAAGAGTCATTTCATCAATTTCTCTTCTCATGTAGAATCTATCTGGATGAAAGCCCCTTCCACAGTAGGAACAAAGGGTCTTCCATTTGCCATTCTTCTTGCTTCTCTTCGAACCTGAAGGCTCATTTGAATGCTATTTCTTCATAGGAGACTCATCTCTTTGCTTTTCTTTATCATTCGCTACCTTACCTCCTCTTGCAACCAGTGCTTGATCTTTGGAAGATCGAATGATCCCCATTTGGATCAACTTGTCATGCTCATGAGTGAGAGATTCAATGAAGCTATTAAGAGTGGGCATCTTCCAGTTTGGAGTAGTGAGATTCACTAAATGAAAGGTTGACACAACGACTAAATAGTTTGCACCAAGTTTTGAGAGGATGGAAAGAATAAGTTGATCATCCTCCTTTTCAACCTTGCATAGCTTCAATTTGAACACCAAGGTCTTGAATTTTGTAAAGAAGTCATTTAGTGTTTCGAAATTGGATGGATGAAGGGAGATCAACTCATTCTCGAGATCATAGACCCTCAGATCATCCTGCTTACCAAACAATGAAGCAAGAGTATCCCATACCTCCTTAGGAGTCTTTAATCCTTTGATGTGAAAAAGAAGATCTTGAGAGATTGAGAGGCACACGCATCCATATGCTACATCAATCCTATTGAAATATTTTTCTTTGTCATGATTAAGAACCGGCTCTATCTCTGTATTCATTATGATCCTGAAAAGCTATTTGGAGAGAAGATGCATCTCCATGTCCTCCTTCCACTGGTGGTAATTGAAAGGAGTGAGAGGCTCTATTGGAGAGGCCATTTTGAAGAAGATTTATCTCCTGTAGCGAATGTAGTGAGGAGAAAGAGATGCTTGTAGTGAATGGAGTGAGAAGAACTGATAACCTATAAATCACACAATCAAATAGACAAAATAAGGTCAACTACCTTCACATTTCAGGTTTTCATCACACCCAACATAATTGATCAATCAAGCTTGATCAACAATTCCTTAACTTGGGGTATTAAGTGGTAAACCTTCTGCTTTTGGTGCAGAGTAGGAATGGAGAAAATTGCTCAAAAAAATGATCTAGCTAGAGATCTAAGGAGGAGAAGTGCCTTATCCACCGAGGCTCTGATACCATATTAAATTGAGCCCATAGATCTATGTACAAACACACAACTCACAAGATAGATCACACAATTTACTCAGCAATTGAAGAATGAAATAGTGCAAAAATGGCTTGCAACTGTGAATGCTTTCATTAATAAAAAAGTAATTAGATAATAATTACAATGAAGTACAATGGCTAAATAGCCACAAGCAATTCGAATCCACATGAGGAAATTCGAATTGATTAGACTCTACTTGACTATAGGTAACTAAGACCTTGTCTAAATCATTATCGGAGGACTCAATAGTTAACTGAACTTGTCTAAATCATTATCGGAGTTCATTGGAGTTCTAAAACACAACTCAAGTGTCTAATTCAGTGTTAACTAAGGCTAACTAACTATGGTAGGTGAGGAATGCACCTCCCCTGCATGCAACGATTCAAACCTAGCGCTAACTGAATGTAGAGGACTAGAACTAAATTTAACTGACTCCTAACTGAGCTTGACTAGTCACCTACTCAACTCAACTGATCTTGGTTGGTATCGGCACTCCCAGTGGCTCCTAAATTTTAGGAATTGATCTAGGAGGCTCCTAAACTAATGCATGCAAGTGCAATTAGTGGCAGTAGGCCTTAATTAGTGTTCCCCACAATTTAGTAACTGAAACATGTGCCCCAATTAGGCCAAGTGGACCCAATGGTGCTAGTGACTAAAAATAGACTGGATGGACTCTCGATTTAGACATGAATCCTGATTTAGACATATGACCAAATTGGACAAGGGAGGATTAATAATCCTAACATTTCCAACTTAGCACAACTTCCTAACTTTAAAGAACTCTTTTTAGGGCTTACCTTTATGAAAACATCTTCACCCACCTAGAACTATTTCTGAGTTTGTTTAAGATCTACTTGACTTTTTTGTCTATCTTATGCAACCTTCAAATTACCTTGCACCTGCTTTACAATTAACTCCATCTCTTTTAATAACTTAGGTCATAGTACTAACCTGTCGAGTAGGTTACTCCATGAGATGGGAGTATTGCACTTTCTGCCATACATAATTTCAAATGGGCTATATTTTGCTGAAGCTTGGTAGTGGTTGTTATAAGCAAATTCAACCAAATGTAAGTAATCCTCCCATTTACTTGGCTGTTCTCTAACATACATTCTTAGCATATATTCCAATATTTGATTCACTCTTTCAGTCTGTCCATCTATCTGAGGATGAAAAGATGTATTGAAATTTAAAGTAGTTTTCAAACCTTTAAATAGAGATTTCCAGGAAATTGCTTGTAAACTTAGGATCTCTATCAGAAATTATAAATTTCGGTATTCCATGTAAACGAAATATTTGTTTCATGAATATATCAACAATATTAGCAGCCTTGTAGGTGGTCTTTATTGGTATAAAATGAGTTTCTTTACTGAGTTTATCAACGACTACCATTATCAAATCATTCTGATTCTGATTTCAAGGTAGACCTATAATAAAATCAAGACTGATTATTTCCCATTTCCAACTAGGGATGGGTAATGGCTGTAATAAATCGGCTGGATGCTGGTGTTCAGTCTTAACCTATTGACATTCAAATCACTTGGCAGTGTATTCTGCCATTTCATTCTTCATATTTGGCCAAAAAGTTATTTCCGTAACATGATTATAGTCTTTTGATAACCAGGATTCCATGAGTAAGGAGTCGTATGTATTTCATTTAAAATCAAATGCTTAATTTTAGGTACATTAGGTATATACAACCTGTTTTTATAAAGTATTAATCCTTTTTCATTTAGACTATACCCTGTAATTAACTTTCAGTTAATTTTTCTGCCACTTTAGCTTGTAATTTCTGATAATTTTCATCCACTTTTACTCCTTCCTCTAGCTGATCTTCTAAATTTGTTTTATAAGTGCTGATTGTTGCCACAAAGCTCAATCTTGCATTCCTACTTAGAGCATCATCGACTTTATTTTCTTTTCCCTTAATATGTTGGATCTCAAAATCGTACTCGCTAAGGAAAGCTAGCCACCTAGCTTGCCTTGCGTTTAAATTTGGTTGATCCAACAAATATTTTAAACCCTTATTATCTGTCATTAACATAAATTGTCTTCTGATTAAGTGATGGCACCACATCTTCAAAGCATATATGACGACAGCCAACTCTAAATCATAAGTAGTGTATTTTTTCTCATGAATTTTAAGCTTCCTAGACTTGTATGCAATTATGTGTCCTTCTTGCATTAAGACCCCACCTATACCATCATTGCATGCGTCAGTGCATACGACAAAGTCCTTATTAGGATCAACAATTCTTAAGATTGGTGCAGTAGTTAATAATGTTTTTATTTCTTAAAACTTTCTTCACACTTTTGATTCCACTTGAATTTCTTTCCTTTATTCTGTAAAGATGTTATGGGATTTTCAATTCTTGAGAACCCCTCAATGAATCTTCGATACTAACAGGTAATTCCCATGAATGATCGCACGTTAGTCACATCCTTTGGGACCGACCATTTTTCAATTGCTTTTATCTTTTATGGATCAATCGAGATCCCCTCTTTAGTTATTACATGGCCCAAGTATTGTATTTTACCTTTAAAGAAGTCACACTTACTAAATTTAGCATAAAGCTGATGTTCCCTCAACACTTGTAAAACAATTTTTAAATGCTCCTCATGTTCTTCTTTAGACTTAGAATAAATTAGAATGTCATCAATGAAAACCAATACGAATTTATCGAGATACTTATGCAATACATTATTCATTAAACATATGAAGAAAGCTGGGGCATTAGTGAGCCCAAATGGCATGACAACAAACTCACAGTGACCATATCTGGTCCTAAAAGTTGTTTTAAAAATGTTTTCATCTTTTATCCAAACTTGATGGTAACCAAATTGTAAATTAATCTTTGAGAATACAGTTGCTTCGCATAGCTGATCGAATAGATCATCTATGCAGGGAAATGGGTGTCTATTTTTAATGGTCATTTTATTAAGTTGACGGTAGTCAATGCATAAGTGTAGAGGACCGTCCTTCATTTTAACGAAAATGACAGGTGCTCCCCAAGGAGACACGCTTGGTATTATATACTTTTTATCAATAAGTTCCTTTAACTGTGATTTTAATTCATGTAGTTCCAATATATTCATCCGATAAGGGGATTTTGAGCTGGGAACTTCACCAGGTACCAACTCAATAGTGAAATCTAATTCCCTTTTCGGAGGCATTCCTGTAATTTCTTTGGTAAATACATTCGAATACCTCCTCAGGATTGGAATATCTTCTAGTTTTAGTTTATCTTCATTATTAATCTATTCTTCATTAGTTACAGTTACATCAAAGGCTTTACAACCCTTTCGAACAACTCTCTTTAATTGCAAGGCAGAGAATTGTCTGATAGCTATTTTCCTAGGAATTCTTGTTACGATTACTGTTTCTCCTTCATGATTTACACAAGTAAAAGTTTTATCGAAACAATTCAAAACTACTCTATGTTGTTCTAACCAGTCCATACCAATTAACATGTCATGAGAGCCTAACGAAAGTACATTTAGCTTCACAAAAGTTTCAAACTGATTCATAAATACAGTGCAGTCTTTTACAAAATTAATCACTTTTCTTTTTGCTCCTATAGCTAGTTGAACTAGCCATGACTTTGAAAAATTTTGTACTGATAAATTGAATTTTTCTACTAAACTAGGAGAAACATAACTCAGGCTATCCCTTGGGTCAATTAAGATAGAAATGGGTGTTTGATTCAACTTACCTTCTACTTCCACCATGGAAGTTTGATAATCAGCCTGCCTGTTTTCTAGCGCCACGTTGATCCTAGGCATTTCCCTTGCTAAGTCACCAATAGTCATCTCTTCCTGCACTGTATAAATGTTGCTGACAGTCTTCTTTCTATTAGGGCAGACTGATGCATAATGAGGTCCATTACAATCCCAACACTTTATTGGTTCTTTACATTTATTATTCTTAACGTAACTGTTGCTGTGATTATTAGAAGGTTCTTTATTTGTAGGCCCATCAGGGTTTGACTGTGAGTTACCTTTATTTCCTTGGAAATTCTTATTAGGAAAGTTACGTGTGTTATTGTTATGGAGAAAAATTCCTATGGCTTGGGGTGTACCACAACAGATAGAGAAATCGTAGAAATCAATCCCTTCCCAATATGCAAGAGAAATATAACACTAAAGGATCTCAAAACATACCTTATTCCGAACGGTTGTAGTAGATCCCCGTTGAGCTTTTTCCAATCTCGCTTGCATTAGCAATTTTCTCTGTCAAAAAAAGCAAACAAGATAAGCATGCTATATAATACAGTGTTAGGCATACTCTAACATATATAATCAATGATACATAAGCAATTAAACACATCCATGGATTCAATCATTTAAATTCACATCATTGGACAGGAAAATATATTTCTATTAAATAAATCAGATATTACATAGGTGACAACCTCTATCGGCACGTCTATGAATCGTAGAAACTGAGTCCTCCACCTGGGCCTCCACCACCTCAATCCTCCATCTCTCGATAACAATCTCATAAGCAAAGGCAAGCTTGGGAAGAACACAAAGTGCTCCAAGGGACAAAGTGATGCAATCTCAAGTATAAGCAAGCTATGACAACAATGGACTATAGTTTTCTTGCTCTTCAATTCCTCCTCTTCAATGTATCCAAAGGGTTCCTTATACAATGCTTCAATGGGGTAATGGAAGGTCGAATATAAGCAATCTCAAGGCATATGGAAGGCCAAGAGACAAGTGATTTAGATCCACATCAAGGAAAACTCCAAAAATATTTGGCCTTTTGCACACATCCCGATGTACGTGGGTTTAAGGGTCATATCCATGTATATACATGGGAAAGGGATTAAAAGTCGCATACAACAAATAATGAGTGTTTTTAGGGATGATCTTGAAAACATCAAAGGTACAAAAATAGTCCACGGGGTCCAAAGAATCTACAGAGGGACATGGAAGGCCATAAAAATGTGATCAACCATGTGTGGTAAAATTAGCTGTAATAGATGCCCCCTAATGTGTGAGGTCAGAGGGGTAACATGATGGCCAAAATACATTATAAATCCATCCCAGAAGTGGAGTGATGAAGAATCAGGTGGAAGAACCAACCATCCAATAGTATAATACAATAATCAAACTCTGCACATGACTGCAAATACATATAGCAGTCCCGGATACATAAGAGTACAATGGCCATGAATAGGCATGATATACAAAATGTGACATGTGTGGTCATCGCCACATACAATATATGATAGATCCGAATCTCCATGAAAATTGAAGATATATAATGGATCAAGATCTCCACAATGGCTAAAGATAACTGCCATACACTGGAATTAAGTCATGAGAGCTGAGAGATGAAATCTCATGAACACTGACACGATCAAGGAGGTAGCATATATGAGATGCCACCAATATGGAAAGTATTCTACACAAACTACTATGAGTACATGTCCTACTATGTGAATAGAGGTGTCAAGGTCGAACATACTAGTCTATCGTCTGATTATCGGTCATTGATGTATACCGTTAACAGACACGAGATCACCCACCGATAATGAAAATGGGAATCAAGGTACTAGAGTGAAATCTAACAAGTACAAATAAATGTGTTGAGGTTGAACACTTGGAAAAATCCATCGATTAGGGGACATTGATGTATTCCCAAAACTGTCGATGGCGAGAGAACCTACCACTGATGACTATAAGTCTCAAGGCACTCAAATGACTCTAGACTCCTATCCCAGAATAAATGATATGAAGTCGATGGGATGGAATCTGTTGGAAGGAGGGCATTAGTGCATCCCCCATCAACCAACACGAGGTACTCAGCAACACTATATAATGTGGAAGGAATCAAACAAGATGTGCACGAACCAGTAATAGTACCGGGAGTGGCCGACATGCAAATTCAAGACAATTGAGGAATGACCGACTTAGGCTTCGACTTCCTTCGAACAAGAGCATAAAGGTGAACAGTGACTGAATGTAGGTAGCATAGACTCAATACAAAATACTGGGACATTTCTGTGACACAGGAGGCATCAACAGAGGCTCCATAGGGACTGGAAGCTCAACCAATCAGTGGAGATAAACTTAGAGAAATGAGTACAACTCCTAAAGTCAAATTATAAACCAAGTAATGGATGTGATATACAGTGCTCTGTTCGAAGACGACATGACTCGACTGCTGCCAAAGATAACATCTTTTCCTGTTCGTCTTTTTGGTTTTTTGATTTTTTTTTACTTTTTTCAGATATTTTGAAAAGCTTGAAAAAGAGTAAAAGTGCTTTATATTTACAAATATAGGAGGATATGAGTGTTATGGGGCAACCAAACTAGTTCCAAGTAGTAGAACATACTTATTCTCAATGCAAGGAAGCATGTGCAGGATAACGACAGTCGGGGGAAAATCCCCCCTGGTAAAAATTGGGGAATCAAGTTGCAAAGGATATATAAAAAGGCTCTGCTTGGCTAGACATGAGACAAGCTCGGGCTATATGGTTGATAATCAAAGTCAGGGAAGTCGACGTAAGGCTCAATAAGGCAAGAAAGACTCATGATAATGCAATTACAACTTGACATATACAAGGGAGTCCCGGGGAAATGGCCAGCATAAAGTTCAAGAAAAGTATGAAGCTCTTGCTCAAGGACATGGCAGGACTAAAAGGGACTCCTGAAACTAAGAGAGGACTCACAACATGGGTACCAAATGCAAAAGGGAGCTAACTAGGACACCCATGTATAGGAAAGCTCTACCATTCACATAGTACCACTTCTAACAACAGCATGAAGGTTCTGTGATACCATGGAATGGGTTCGTACCTAAGGTTAAAATGAAATGGTCATAAGGTCATGCAAAATGCAGGTGGATATGAAATCCTAACCTATATGCCAGTTCATATGTAATACCTGTGATAGGAACAAATGGGTCAAAACATAGAAGAGAGTGTACAAAAACTAGATCCTACATGACAACCATATTAGTCTAAAACAACCCAAAATAGTCAATAAAGAATCCAAACTATAGGATATAGGGAGGAATGATCATGAAAATTGCACCCAAAGGAAACAATGCAGTGAATGATGGGACATAAAAAGGAAAGTAATGTGTAGAACCAATGTTCATGCATCCACTACCACCCCCATAAGGGTGACCACCGGTGTAAAGACCGAGAGAAGGGAGTCAACATCATCCACAAATGGAGTAGAGGGCAGAATGTGACCACTCCCAAATCTATGAGCACGGTAAGGGGTTGTGATTCCCCTAAGTCTGACACCAGGGTCCGCACTAGGACCAAGGATGGGTGATAGGATACCAGGAATACTAAAAATAAAAGGACCCAAACTCAAGAGAGCATAAATATACTCAAGTAATCGCAGTCCTAAAGGCCAACTGGCGCACAAAGAGCACACTCCTAAGAAAAGATACAGCCAAAATACAAACAAACCAAGGGGAGGATATGTGAGCTCCCGAATGCAGTAGATATGTCTCACCTAGGAGAGGATCGAAACTCCCATACACTACAAGAGGAGGTATATAACCAATTATAGTGGCCCTCATCTTCTACGCATAAAGCGATTGTGTTGTCCGACCTATACCTAAATAGTACACCTATAGAATAACCTTTGCAAGCACCCCCTGTGATACCTAGGTAAGGAAACTAAGGTCACCTCAATATAACCAATTCTCAGGAGGACAGTCGCAGGTGGGATCGACCGTATGGGTAGGGTAGCAAAGCCCAGAACTCTTGAAAGAGCCCCCATATATGAATACAATCCTAGAAATATCTTCGGTTCTCACAGAAAGTAACTAGGGGTCATCCTAGTCACAATCGCATGCATTGCCTCATGCTTAACTCCCGTGTAAGAGGAGGATCATGAGAACCACTAATTATACCAAGGGTTTGACTCTTTCACCTGGACAGACACCTAATTGTTTTGTTTAGTGTTCTTGTAGAATTTACTCACAATGAACTATTCCAAGACCTTGAAACCTATTCTTGTTGATGCACCTTAGAAAATAAAAGAGTGTAATTCATTTTATTATGCATTGATTTTAATTGGCTGTGATTACTCAAAGGGAAATGGCCATGCATCTAATGAAGTTATGACTCAGCAGTGAAGTAAATATGCACAACAAGCAATGCCAAGTGCAATTGTGTAGAATGAAAACAGGGTATGCCACTACATGAGCTACATGTAAAATTATTTCTTTCCGAATGCCAATGCAATCCTCCCTATATTAAAGCCTAAACAAAACTCTCATCCAAGAAATCCAATGCAAGTACCTCCTCAAATCCATATCTAATATGAAACTAAGAATGTAACTATCTTGTATTTTTCAATATAGAAGAATGAAAAATGCAATAAAAGTCATCTAAAGCTCCCAGTCTCTGCAGCAAGTATAAAACACAAGCCCTGCAAGACAACGAGGCAAAAAGAGTAATGCACTAATGGAAAAACAAAAATATAAATGACTAAAACTAGTTCAAAGAAAAATCAATGAAAAAGCGGTCTCTGGTGAGAAAATAAGCAGTCAATGATACACCATAAGAACCCAGGAAGACCCAAACACACTCACAACCCACCCAACAACTTCCCACAACATCAAACTCAACCAAAAGGGAGGATGTACATGAATGTTTAGAGAACATATGTGTATGTACGCGACTTTTGGCCAAAAACCTGCGTATACAGAGAAGAAAGTGGTAAAAAGCAGGCCAAGGTTCAAACCAATAAAGGGGAGTGTCAATGGATGAACATACTATAAAATGTGACATAGAAACAAGGAGAAACAAAGAGCAAGTCAATAAGATCAAGCACATTGTGCCCCCACTTCCCCAGCGGAGTCGCCAATTCTGTTACGGAGAAAACTTCCTATGGCTTGGGGTGTACCACAATAGATAGAGAAACCACAAAAATCAATCCCTTCCCAATATGCAAGAGAAATCTAACACTAAAGGATGTCAAAACATACCTTATTCCAGACAGTTGTAGTAGATCCCCGTAGAGCTTTTTCCAATCCCTCTTGCATTAGCAATTTTCTTTCTCAACAAAATAAAACAAGACAACCATGCTATATAATACAGTGTTAGGCCTACTCTAGCATATATAATCAATGATACATAAGAAATTAAACACATCCATGGATTCAATATTCATTTAAATGCACATCATTGGATAGGAAAAGATATTTCTATTAAATAAATCATAGATTACATAAGTGACAACCTCTGTCGGCATGTCTGTGAATCGAAGAAACTGTGTCCTCCACCTAGGCCTCCACCACCTCAATCCTCCATCTCTCAATAGCAAGCTCACAAGCAAAGGCAAGCTTGGGAAGAACACAAAGCGCTCCAAGGGACAAAGGGATGCAGACTTAAGTATAAGCAAGCTATGACAATAATGCACTATATTTTTCTTGTTCATTCCTCCTCTTCAATGTATCCAAAGGGTTCCTTATAGAGTGCTTCAATGGGGTAATGGAAAGTCGAATCTGAGCGATCGCGAGGCATATGGAAGGCCAAGAGACAAGTGATTTGGATCCACATCAAGGAAAACTCCAAAAATATTTGGCCTTCTGCACACATCTCGATGTATGTGGGTTTAAGGGTCATATCCGCATATATATACGTGGGAAAGGGATTAAAAGTCGTGTACAACAAATAATGAGTGTTTTTAGGGATGATCTTGGAAACATCAAAGGTACAAAAGTAGTCCACTGGGTCCAAAGAGTCTGCAGAGGGATAGGGAAGGCCATAAAAATGTGATCAACCATGTGTGGTAAAATCAGCTGTAACAGTTATTATTCCAAAATTGTGGTTATGTTCAAAATTATTAGGCCCCTTGGCCTTCCAGTTTGGCATGCTTTCTCTTTTTCGGTTCTGCTCATAGCAAAAATTTGCCTTTCACGTAGCCTCCTCAAGGGTTTTAGGGTTATCATATTCAATTCTATCTTTAATGCGAAAAGGTAAACAACTCAAAAAACACTGCACTTTGGGCTTGTTGTCCACAGTGTAAGGTACGTAACGTAGTAAACTTAAAAATTTACTGTTTAATTCCTTCATGTTCATAGTTCCCAACTTCAGTTCATAGAATTATTTAGCTCGCTCTTCATAGTACTGTTCCGACAGAAACTTATTTTTATAGTATTTTTTAAAGGTACTCCAATTAATGTTCTTTTCCTTAATACCTTTTACTCGTTTTAAATCCTGCCACCAGATATCTGCCTTTCCAGTTAAGTTTTAAATAGCCATTCTTGCTTTTAGCTGATTGGAGTAATTATAGATTTGAAAATACTTCTTCATTCCAGAAAGCCATGATTTGGCTTCCTCCCTTTTCTTTGTTTCACCGTTGAAAGTTGGTGGTTTTATCTTCTTAAATTCTCCCAAAATTTCCTCATAAGGCTTATATTTTCTTTTTCTAGATTGGTAATTATCTTCACTACTATCGCTAGAGTACCGAGATTCTTCTTGTGTGAGTCACCATAAATTTCAGAGGACGAACTACTTTCAATTTTAGACTTTTTGGACTTTTTACTTTTATGTTGGTAGGATGTATTGTTAGATCCTATATTTTTTTCCTTCCCTTCACTCTGGAATTTGTCCATCAATATCTGGTTCAGCTCCTCTTGAGCTCTTAGAATTCTTTCGTTCTCTTTTTTTACTGTTTCCATTTCAGTTCTTAATTTTTTAACAATTTGTAATAATTCTGATGAATTTTTATTTATTTCTTCCTTAACCGGTTCTTTTCTAGAATTACTTTGTTTTTTTAATGGGGACCCTTTATTTGCATATTCCTCGAGTCTTTCTATACTTGTAGTTCTAGATCAAATTTTTTTTTGGTAATAACATTTCAAAAAAAAAAAAATCAGTACGCATGCATTATATTTACTATTTTTCTACGTAGGTTGAGCTGCATTCAAGCCTTGTGTCTGAATGTGTGCTCTAATACCATATGTAATACTTCAAAATTCATAAAAATTTAAAAAAAATTCTTGTGCAAATTAATGTTTACAATCGTCGCTTAAGAGAGTAAATTAATTGCTAACAGTTAACATACTAAGGTCCAATCTATATACTAAAACAAATTCATTTATCACCTTCAATAATTTTCATTCTTTACTAACTGCATTCAAAATTTAGTGTTGAAAGATTGATTTAGTAAGTAAATGATCTAAAGTAGTATGAGCTGAAAACAACTGTTTGTTTACTATGTACTAAATTTTGTCTCCTGCTTAAATGAAGGAACTTCAGTTCATGCTCGAGGCCTACTTAGCTCTTGAAGCTAATGTAGTGAAATGATGATTCTTGCATAGGTCTTTTTACAGGTAAAATGTTTTGTTTTCCAGTTTCAGGATCGAGACTAATTATCTCAACTTGCAAAAGTAAAATGCTGGCATAATTATTTAACTTAACGCTGTGTGTAAAGAAGGTATTTTCAAACCCGTTTCCTTTCCAATTCTTGAATTAGTTGAGTATTTGCAAAACCTTAGAGGTCTATGTTTTTAACCATCCTATTCTAGGCTTAAGGATATAATGTTACCTATATAATTTATTTAGAGGCATAAGTCCTTGGAATTATAAGCAAAGTAGAAGCTTATGTTCTTAGCCTATAGTATGAGTATAACTTGCAAATCTTATAAATTGTTCTGTTGTTGGTGTGCAAAACAAAATCACTGCGCAGCTGAGGACAAAATCTCTCTAGGTAAACTCTTTTTAACCCTTTCTGTATTTTCCAAAAAAAATCTTTACTGTAACATTTTTTTTAAGAAAGAGCTTAACATTTTTTTTATATTCTTGTGTAGACTTCAAATTCGCTACTGTGAGTTGGAAGACATAGGATACATCCAGAAAAGGGCTCCACGCTTCTCATACAACCTGGTAAGCCTCGGTTTCATGAATGAGGTTTCTTCTGTGGTGATGTGTGGGGTTTGGAAAGATGTTGTCTCACAGAGTTTGGAGCTCCCTTGCCATAGCTGCGTTTTGAACAACGCTTGTTTATAAAGGTTGTGTGGCCGTAGACTGTTTTGTTCGATTTCTTATATTTTTCTTAGGGTTTCACAGTTTATAAACATTTTGTTTTTAATTTGTAACTAGTTATTAGTAATATGGATGCACCGGCTTGTGTAGAAAGAGTCTTTGTTAGACTTGGGCATCATGGTTTTTCTGTGTTGTAAAATTCAGTTTGTTTAAGCTTGGAGTAATGAAGTTTTGAAGAACCTTGTGGTTATTTAATTGTATCTGATGAATGATTTGATAAAAGAAAAATGCAAGGATTTAGTTGTTTGTAGAAGTCCATAATTTTGATTTTTGTTAAGATGAGATTATTATGTGGAAATCTAATGTGAAAGCTAGCTTTTGGGTTTTCCTTTTTAGTTTAAAGATATTTTTAAGAAATTCAAAAAAATGAAAAAGGGTTTTTCACTAAAACCGAGTATGTCTGTGTAAATTTGATTTGGAATAATTTGATTTATCTTTTGTTATTTATTTTAGTATATAAATGATAATTTATTTAATTTAGGGAAATTATAATATAGATATTATAATTATGTAAAGAAGAATTTGATTATTGAGGAAATGATAAAACTGTAAATACCTTATTTTGGAAAGAGGAAAATAATAAAAAAAAGACTTAGTTTACAGTTCTCCTTAATTAGGCTTTGTATTTATATTTTATATTAAAACTCTGCATTGTTGTTGTTTTTACTTTGATGTAATTGATATCTGATGTTTTACTTACAGTATTACTGTAATTACTTAATTGTTATTTTCAAAACCTAAGTTATTGCTATAATTTCATTTTAATGTTTATATAATCTAAGTTGTTCCTATTTACACTATTTTCTGTTTCTATAATAGTTAATAATTATCTATATTTATAAATAGGTTAAGCTTAAAGATAGTGGTTATTACTGTGTTAAAAAGAACACAGTTACACAAACTGTGTACTGGTTTTTAAGAGGCCTTCTTTTATGCTAGTTTATGTTTATGTTTTAAACAGATGTATCTTAACTATGGGAACTTCTGAAATAGAGGAATCTTTCTTCTAAAATAACTCAAGGTTGAAATAGAGGAATCTTTCTTTCTTCAAGGTTGTTGAATGAGGCTTGTACCGGTAGTAGTTAAAGAAGGATTTGAGTAGTTTGAAGAAGAATTGCAGCCATGCCTTACTATGTCTAGTATGAGAAACACTGTCAACAGTATTTGGACTATGATGAGTAGTACGAGGAGTACTACAAATAGTATGAGGAAGAGAGTAGTTCACCTCGCTGGTGCACATACATGCATGTGGATCATTCTTATGATCCTATGTATTATGATGACATGCGACCTTACTCTTCAAGGTCTCAATTTGTTGATACCCATGCGAAGATAAAGTAATCTTTTGGATACCTCTTTTCATACCATGAATTGAGAGAGGGTATTTAGAAGAACCTATCTTTATAAGAGTATTGCACTGAAGAGATCCAAATATTATTTCATTACCCCTATTGTAGAGAAAGCAAAGAGAGGATTACACAAATGATGGATAAGGTGTGCAAAGAAGTGCCTAGGTGGTTGCTACCAAAGTAATCCAAATTTGATGAAAAAGGTGTGGTAGTGCTCCCAAAGCCATCCATGGTCGAGGAGAATAACCAAGAACAACCCAGTACTCTAGTTATACAAGTAAGGGAATAAGTGAAGCAGAGTGAATCACAAGTTGTCGATGTGAGTGTTACTATGGAATCCAACGAGGAAGAGAATGCTTGCACAAATCTACTCCAAGAAGAAAATGATGAGGAACTATGCAAAAATAAATACCCAGTAGCCCCTGATTAGGTTGTTAATAGTGTGGGAGGAGAATTCACTTCTAGCTTCTTTGTGGGTAATTTCTAGATCATTGTGAAGGGGATTTATTTTGCTAAGGGTGATGAGACATATTTTGTATCAAATCTAAAAGAAGAATATAAATCGTATTTTGAGTCACCACTTGAGATTCATAATGAAGTAAAAGACAATCCCACACCACTTGGGTGTGAACCAGAGAGTTTGTTGGAAGAGAAGACCACCATAGTTTCCCCACATGAATATGAAACACCAAGGTATGATGTAATTTCTGTTTTTTTGCAAAAATCACATTTTAATGCAACCCTTGGATTTACCCTCCACTCCATAACATGGAAGTTATTTTCCAAAATATTATAATTCTGATTTGTGTGTTGAGAATGAGATATTTGTTTTTGACCCATGCCACAAGAAAGATGATGTNTTCCCCTCCACTCCATAACATGGAAGTTATTTTCCAAAATATTATAATTCTGATTTGTGTGTTGAGAATGAGATATTTGTTTTTGACCCATGCCACAAGAAAGATGATGTTAGGTGTCATCCATTGAAAGGAGAAAATTTGGTGGAGAATCATCTTTATGATCCACATCATTTGACTGAATCACTAAGGAAGAGTCAAGAGAAAATCATAGAATCCATGAATCACTTTGTTGACACCAATGCCATGGTGACAAGATGTTGTTGGAATGCTTTCAGAGGAGATCTAGAAGGAGAAGCGTCTTTGGAAGAGTTCACAACACTCAAATAAGTAGTGATCAAGATGAAGGAGAGTTACATGAACTTACTTTCAAATAGATAACATCTCCTCATTGTGGTTGAAATGTATCATTGTGCACTCAAGAAGGAAGCAGAAGATTCTGAATGTCTCCATAGCAAATGGAAGGCTACATGTGATTCTTTGAAGAACACCTAAGAAGCGCTTCAAGAGTCAAGGTTGCATATTGATCTACTTAAAAAGGAGTTGAAAGTACCACACCCTTTATCTTGCATGGAAAATGATCACGTGCACATGATAGGAGATATTTTGGATGTGATTGAGTAACCTCATGTGGAGGATAAACATGAGGAAGATGCATATTTGTAGCTGCTTGTGAAGAGCCATGATGAAAAAGATTTTGGCCAAGCACTTGTTGGGTTTGAGAAGAAGTATGAAGAGCCCTTAGATATGGAAAAGGTAGTTGAAAACATGACTATTGAATTAGCAAGAAAATGTGATTGTATATTTATGGATTGGGTAGATAGATTTATCACCAAAATCGAGGCCCAAGGATGGACAAGCCTTCCTCACATATGTAAATAATTGTTTGACATGCATGCCTTGAAAGAAAAAATTAATGAGTTGTCTATATTGAAAGAAGACTAATATTTGAAGAAGATGGTTGTTTACACCTCACTTGGATAAGCAGTAAAAGAATTCTATTCATATATTGATTGGGTGGATGGAAACATATCCAAGATGGAGATTCATCGATGTAAAAAAAAATGTTTTTATGATAAAATTTCAGTTTTATTGATATTGTCTTACCATGTGAGCAACAAAATGAGCTCCCATGGCATCCATATGATGTTTTCCATATGCATAGCAGCACATGGTACTCTTACTTGATTTGGTTGGATATAATAGTTGACCTGGGGAGTGTTTTCCAAATTCTTACCTTAGTTGAGGAGGATTTTGGGCTACCTTCATGGAAATAATGTTTCTCTCTAAAGGAGAAAGTTGATTTAGTTCCATTTGGATCATCATATATGATTTTTTATTCACTTGTGAATGGAATGAAAAGATGTATTCCAGAGAAGGAGATTCATGGTAGTGATGCACTACCGATTCGGTTATGGGATCTTGGCATCATTTGGAATGACAGATTGTTCCAAGTGATCAAGACGTTAAGTGGGATTATGTATAATCCATGGGATATTGGAATTCTATGAAGTGAGATATTTATACTAATGGAATTTGAGATGAGTAACATGCAACATACTTAGTGGGATCCGAGAAAGCGAGATAGCCTTCATTTCCATAAGTTCATCCATGAAGAGCAATGGTTTGATTTCCTACATGGAAAATCATATGGTGGATGGACTCAATACTTTCCTGCTTGGTGGGTTGCGAGTTTTCATGAGTCTTTTGGTGGATACACTAAGCATTGTAGAGGAGGGAGTAGGAGACACTTCCTCAATATGAGATTCACTTGGGACCCTGGGATCATCCTTGGTCTCAACTATTTTAGTTGGAGGATTCATGTAGAAATATGTGGGACATAAACACCTCTCAAGAGGAATAATATGCATAAGGTTGAGCAGCTTCCCAAAATTGATCTCCACCTTTACAAACATCATCAAGTTCATTTGGAATAAGAAATTTTACAATGGACAACTCTTTGTATCCATGGTGCCTACTTGGGACTCAAATGCATGAGCATTAATTTGGTTGATGCATCTATGAGTTCACCTCCCTACATGAGAAAAGAAGATATCAAGAAATTGGGCAAGCTTGTGTTGATTCTTTATGAGTACATTTTGGTTCATGGTAGAATGTTGAAAGAAGTGCACCTTTGGTTTGAGAGATATATCATGAATTTGGATAGAGCATTCATTGCATAAAAAATTGTATGAGCATGGATTTGGAAGAATTGAGATAACATATCTTGATTCTGTGATGGAGTATGATAAATGGGATTCCCAAGGAAGGAAAGAAGTTTCCTATGGGGATGAGGACTTCGATAGAGTTTTAAAAAAGAGTAAAGGAAGTGATGGGTAAATTGTTCAATGTTTTCCACCTAGGTTCACTCCATCATTTGTGTTTAGAGAGAAGGATTCCAAAGGAGGCATGGAAGAGGTTGCTGAAAAATGTTCACCTTGGTTGTTTGAATATTAATAGATGGGTGAGGGAGAGGATTCTATGGATATTTCTCAATGATGAAGTTCAAATGGTGTATACGACAACTTGCAAAGTTTGTGGAAAAGTGTCCCAATGTTTCATCATTTATATTTTCCCTTGTTTGAGGACAAGTGAGTTTTGGGAGGGGAGGACTCTAATTTCCCCAGTTTGGTGACATATGGATCATCCTATTATCCATTTAGTCCGTAATTTCTGAGAAGAAAAATTCATATGCATGGGGCTAGATTTTGAAACAAGGCAATTAATTAATAGTGGCAATACTTATTTCCCAATGTTTGAAAATGCCCTTTAGATAAGTTTATTTTTCATAAATAAATTTACATCTTAATAAAATAAAGTGGATAATGGGCCATGATGGCACATTTGAGGATAAGGTTTGACAAAGAGGAAATTTTGCAAAAGAAGAAAGAAAGGAGAAAATAGATAAAGATGGAAAGCAAAAAAGAAGAAGAGGGAAACTGGATAAAGCAAGGAAACATTGACATAAAGTAGAAAATCAGTACAAAGTAGGAAAGCTCAGGAAAATAATAATAAAGTAGAAAAGCGGGATAAAGCAAAAAAGCAGGATAAGGAAAAAAAAGTAGGATAAAGTATACAAAAGAAAAAAATTAGAATAAAGCAGGATAAAGCACGATAAAGTAGGACAAAGCATAAAGAAAAAAAGAAAAGCTCATAAAGAAAAAGCTTTATAATCTAACCCACGAGGGAGAAATTGGTCAAGGTAGCTTGGAAAGTAGCAACATTTTCTATAAAAGAAGGCTAGCACACCACTTTCACATCTTTTGACTATTTTTGTTTTGCATTGAGAGATTTTTTCTTCGCTGACTTGGGAGATGTGCCCCTAGTCCAAGTTGGGAGATGTGCTCCTACTATTGAGAAGATGATGGCATTCAACCATTATCACTTAGTTGTATTGCAGGTTTTGAAGAGTGTCCAAGCAAGTTTGAAATCCAATAAGAAGAAAGACCAGGGTCCAGTTCAACTCTTCCAAAATTATTCTCCTTTCTCTTCTATTCTCTATCATTATGTGAAGAAGTCAAGCCTGATGTATTGATGAAGACTTTATGGAATCCATATGAATTTAATGTCTGATTCTAAACCAAATGTATCAATTTTGAACTATTTTAATATAGAATTTTGCATCTTTGAAGTTATCTCCAATATCTTATTAGGATTTAACAAGTATACCTATAATTAATAATGAGAGAAGAAAAAACCACATAGAAACACATTTAATATAGACACACAATATTTATGTGGAAACCCACCGGGAAAAACCACCATAATAGTTCTATTATCTCCCTTGACCTAAACTGACCAAGCTGAACCAAGTGAGATAGCCACCACTCACCTCCATGCCACTCTAGTGGCTCTAATACTAGTTATTAGGATTTAATGAGAATATATATAATTAATAATGAGAGAACAAAAATCCATATAGAAACACATTTAAGATAGACACCTAATATTTACATGGAAAACCCAAAACCAATAAAAACCACCATAATAGATCTATTATCTCCCTTGACCTAAACCGACCAAGCCAGGCCAATTGAGCTAGCCACCACTCACCTCTATGACACTTTACAATGGAGCCTCCTCAAGCCCTATAAATACTTCCTTATTGCAATACGATGGAACAATACCATGGGCCATGAAATACCATGGAAAAATACAATTGGCCACCAAATACCATGGGCCCAAAAACATGTGTCAGACCTAAACCCCATTTGACTCATTCCCAAGTCAAGGTTAACCCTAACAATTATTAATATTAAGAATTAATGAGAATACATATACTTAATAATGAGAGAACACACATCCACATAGCTACACATTTAATATAGACACAATATTTACGTGGAAAACCCAAAACTAGGAAAAACCACTATAATAGATCTATTTTCTCCCTTTACCTAAATCAACCAAATCAGGGCAAGTGAGCTAGCCCCACTCACTTATAGGCCACTTTACAATGGATCATCCTCAAGCCTTATAAAGAATTCCTTACATGCAATACCATGGGACAATACCATGGGCCATCAAATACCATGGAAAAATACCATTGGTTACTAAATACCATGGGCCCAAAAACATGTGTCAGACCTAAACCCCATTTGAATCATTCCCAATTCAAGGTTAACCCTAACAATTACCTCCCTTGACCTAAACCGACCAAGCCCGGCCAAGTGAGCTAAAAACCACTCACCTACCGGCCACTTTACAATGGATCCTCCTCAAGCCTTATAAATACTTCCTTACATGCAATACCATGGGCCACCAAATAACATGGAACACCAAATACCATGAAAAAATACCATTGGCCCAAAAAAATGTGCCAAACCTAAACCACCTTTGACTCCTTCCCAAGTCAAGGTTAACCCTAACAATCCCCCGCTTTAAACTTGACTTGAAGTAAACACCAACCCCCCTCAAAATTTTACCAAGGAATATCACATACACCCCCTATCATCGAGGTCTATTTCCTGACTTTACCGATAATTTACTAGGGGTATGCATGCCTTACCAGGTCTTCAACCATATTCCCATTAACATGCAAATTGCTCCATTATTATTTTCATGTGTATTCATATTGACTACACCATCACCATCCTTTGCTTCATCCTCTCACTTTTCCATGCTCGCTTTTTGTCTCATTTTATACCATTCTCCTTTTGTACCTACACCCAACCTTTCCATTCACATCCATATAAAAAGAATCCATCTACCAGATTACTTGGGTCCATAGCCACTATAACCACCAGTTCTATAGGAATTCTCTTTAAATACATGGCTCATCAATATTGGTCTCACAACTAGAATTAAACCATCTCACATTCCTCCTGCAATAGAAGACTCAACCTCTCCCATCTACATCAAATTAAGATACAAGTATACCTACCACCCTTGTACCTACCTAATGCTTCATTCCACACTTGATGCAACATCCCTTCTCTGTGAATAAGAGGGATACCTTGTGCTTCTAGCACCCGAGGAAATTACATTCTAAATAGGAACGCAAAAATACTGCTAGGGTGGCAGGTACCACCGAACATGCACCCCACAATAAATTCAAAAAACTAGGTACAACATAATGAGCACAACCATATGCCAAACCATGGCTCTCATACTAGTTAGGTTTATAAACGAGCATAATCATACAAATAGTGAGAGAAATAAACATTACAAGAAACAATTTAAGAGACACACAACTTACCCAGGAAAACCCCATGTGGGGAAAAACCAGACAATGAAGATCTTCATTCATGGACAAAACCGGCCATCCGAGCCAAATGAGTTAGCTAAGCTCACTTTCCAGCGCACTTACAATGGAGGATTACAACCCTATTCATAGGTTTATTTACATGATAATACAACTATAAAGAAACCATGGGCTACCAAAACCATGTGCCTGAAACCATTTATATCCTTTCTCTTTCCCAAGTCAAGGTTAACCCTAATAGACCTTGTCTAGATTTGCATAGAAATTGTCAAATTTTTAGTAATATTTATGTAAATGAACTTATACTACATGAATTTGAATTAATTTTGTCCCTAAATTTATTTAACATCCTAATGAACATCAAACATGTCTCACTTTGTGAATTCAAAATCCTTTGAGGTCATTTGGGAAGCCCTAAATCAAGACTAGCTGAGTTGTCTTAAAATTGTCTTAGCTAAAATATTACTTTCAAACTATGTCAACCTTTATCTATACCTATTATTTCTAACCTATTTCAATATCAGGGATATATTTTGCATATGTTGGGGTTCCCATGATCCTAGAAGTAGACTTCATCCTCGCTGGTGCTCGAAACCTAAATCGTCCCATTGCTTTGTGCAAAGGAATCTTGAGAATTATGCATATATTTCTTTTCTAAACATGAATGACTTCTGATATGATGTGTCTCTGATGTATTTTTACAGATGTTCATAGTATATGATTGATGATCCATTACCTGAGCCATTTTGAGTTTTAGAAGAACCTAGCATTGTTTCCAAGAAGTCTAGTCAATCCAAGTGCATTTCCAATAGCTAGTCTTGATTTTTTTGATTGACTCTTGGTGTTAGAGTTAATATCTCCTAAATTCCAATTTGGGTATATTACATCATAATTTGAATAAAGGAAGTTTGAAAAACCACCATAATAGTTCTATTATCTCCCTTGACCTAAACTGACCAAGCTGAACCAAGTGAGATAGCCACCACTCACCTCCATGCCACTCTAGTGGCCCTAATACTAGTTATTAGGATTTAACGAGCATACATATAATTAATAATGAGAGAACACAAATCCAGATAGAAACACATTTAAGATAGACACCTAATATTTACGTGGAAAACCCAAAACCAATAAAAACCACCATAATAGATCTATTATCTCCCTTGACCTAAACCAACCGAGCTAGGCCAATTGAGCTAGCCACCACTCACCTCCATGACACTTTACAATGGAGCCTCCTCAAGTCCTATAAAGACTTTCTTATTGCAATACGATGGAACAATACCATGGGCCATGAAATACCATGGAAAAATACAATTGGCCACCAAATACCATGGGCCCAAAAACATGTGTCAAACCTAAACCCCATTTGACTCATTCCAAAGTCAAGGTTAACCCTAACAATTATTAATATTAAGAATTAACGAGCATACGTATACTTAATAATGAGATAACAGACATCCACATAGCAACACATTTAATATAGACACAATATTTACGTGGAAAACCCAAAACCAGGAAAAACCACTATAATAGATCTATTTTCTCCCTTTACCTAAATCGACCAAGTCAGGGCAAGTGAGCTAGCCCCACTCACTTATAGGCCACTTTACAATGGATCCTCCTCAATCCTTATAAATAATTCCTTACATGCAATACCATGGGCCATCAAATACCATGGAAAAATACCATTGGCTACTAAATACCATGGGCCCAAAAACATGTGTCAGACCTAAACCCCATCTGAATCATTCCCAAGTTAAGGTTAACCCTAACAATTATTAATATTAGGATTTAACGAGCATACATATAATTAATAATGAGAGAACAAAAATCCGCATAGAAACAAATTTAAGATAGACACAATATTAATATGCAAAACCCAAATCCAGGAAAAACCACCATAATAGATCTATTACCTCCCTTGACCTAAACCGACCAAGCCTGGCCAAGTGAGCTAGGAACTACTCACCTACAGGCCACTTTACAATGGATCCTCCTCAAGACTTATAAATACTTCCTTACATGCAATACCATGGGCCACCAAATAACATGGAACACCAAATACCATGGAAAAATACCATTGGCCCAAAAAAATGTGCCTGACCTAAACCACCTTTGACTCATTCCCAAGTCAAGGTTAACCCTAACAATCCCACGCTTTAAACTTGAATTGGAGTAAACACCAACTCCCCTCAAAATTTTACCAAGGAATATCACATACACCCCCTATCATCAAGGTCTATTTCCTGACTTTACCAATAATTTACCAGGGGTATGCATGCCTTACCAGGTCTTCAACCATATTCCCATTAACATGCAAACTGCTCCATTACTATTTTCATGTGTATTCATATTGACTACACCATCACCATCCTTTGCTTCATCCTCTCACTTTTCCATGCTCTCTTTTTGTCTCATTTGATACCATTCTCCTTTTGCACCTGCACCCAACCTTTCCATTCACATCCATATAAAAATAATCCATCTACCAGGTTACATGGGTCCGCAGCCACTATAACCACCAGTTCTATAGGAATTCTCTTTAAATACATGGCTCATCAATATTGGTCTCACAACTAAAATTAAACCATCTCACATTCCTCCTACAATAGAAGACTCAACCTCTCCAATCTACATCAAGTTAAGCTACAAGTATACCTACCACCCTTGTACCTACCTAATGGTTCATTCCACACTTGATGCAACATCCCTTCTTTGTGAATAAGAGGGATACCTTGTGCTTTTAGCACCCAAGGAAATTACATTCTAAGCAGGAACCTAAAAATACTGCTCGGGTGTCAGGTACCACCGAACATGCACCCCACAATAAATTCAAAAAACTAGGTACAACACAATGAGCACAACCATATGCCAAACCATGGCTCTGATACTAGTTAGGTTTATAAACGAGCATAATCATACAAATAGTGAGAGAAATAAAAATTGCAAGAAACAATTTAAGAGACACACAACTTACCCTGGAAAAACCCATGTGGGGAAAAACCAGACAATGAAGATCTTCATTCATGGACAAAACCAGCCATCCGAGCCAAATGAGTTAGCTAAGCTCACTTTCCAGTGCACTTACAATGGAGGATTACAACCCTATTCATATGTTTATTTACATGATAATACAACTATAATGAAACCATGGGATACCAAAACCATGTTCCTGAAACCATTTATATCCTTTCTCATTCCCAAGTCAAGGTTAACCCTAACAAACCTTGTCTAGATTTGCATAGAAATTGTCAAATTTTCAGTAATATTTATGTAAATGAAGTTATACTCCATGAATTTGAATTAATTTTGTCCCTAAAGTTATTTAACATCCTAATGAACATCAAACATGTCTCACTTTGTGAATTCAAAATCCTTTGAGGTCATTTGGGAAGCCCTAAATCAAGACTAGCTGAGTTGTCTTAAAATTGTCTTAGCTAAAATATTACTCTCAAACTGTGTCAAACTTTATCTATACCTATTATTTCTAACCTATTTCAATATGAGGGATCTATTTTGCATATGTTGGGGTTCCCATGATCCTAGAAGTAGACTTCATCCTCGCTGCTGCTCGAAACCTAAATGGTCGCATTGCTTTGTGCAAAGGAATCTTGAGAATTATGCATCTATTTCTTTTCAAAACATGAATGACTTCTGATATGATGTGTCTCTGATGTATTTTTGTAGATGTTTATAGTATATGATTGGTGATCCATTACCCGAGCCTTTTTTAGTTTTAGAAGAACCTAGCATTGTTTCCAAGAAGTCTAGTCAATCCAAGTGCATTTCCAATAGTTAGTCTTGATTTTTTTGATTGATTCTTGGTGTTAGAGTTAATATCTACTAAATTCCAATTTGGGTATATTACATCATAATTTGAATAAAGGAAGTTTGATTCCTACTACTCAGTGACCCTCGTACCTACCTACATTATCTCAGTTAAACATCTCAGTCCAGTTACTCAATGATTGTACAACTCGCACTCCGATCAAGAACCACTATTGCCTTGGTAGTTGCAGGTATCCCTTTTTTGATTCCAACACATATATTCTACAAGATAGACCTATAGGTCTATGTACCTTGACCTCACCACCAACATTGGTGAGTTTCTACAGACCATTTGGAAGGGAAGCCTTATCTCCCTTTCAAGTGGTTATTTCTCACGTGCTCGACATCAAATCCTTACTCACACCATTGAGATTCATACATGGTATTTTTCCAGTCATTATTCGTCAACGACCTCATATGTCCTTTGAATATAACACATTGGTGAGTCAATATAAAACCCGGTCATTATCATGTTCCTCCGGGAATCTAGGTTTTGTTGGAGATAGTGTTTGGAATCCCTTATGCTTTCCTGTACATTCATTTCCAGTTTGCAGTATATTGTACCTTTTAGCTTTAGATGCCCAGTAGCTTGAATTTCATTGAATGTTGGCCATTCCAACACACCAGTCATAATCATGCACCCACAATACATTCCATTGTTTCCAGTTTCATTTCTTTAGAACAACATTCACTTGGACCACCATCTTAGTCCATGTACCAATCCTCATTGGACCACCATGATGTATACAACAATTCCTTTGTACTATATCGGTCCCCTAATGGACCTCACCAGATATGTATATTAGATATTGATACAAGCATGGCAATGCCCACCTCATTATCCATTTGGCATTATTTGTACCTCAACCATTATTGAGGGGTTGTACTTCCAATTTTAAACCTTGTAATTTGTGTGTGACAAGTGCTCCATACTTCGACCCACTCCCAACTTTCCACTCTCCTTCCACTCACTTCCTTTCACCAGTAAACATACTATGATTTCTATCATCCATATGATGAAATATTGCCCTCGCACATTAGGGGAAATATATTAACACCATAAAATCATTTACCTAGCTCACTACCTTGACCATCACACCTTAACACCTATTTTCCTATGTTTTGGCCTCCACCAACCCATAAAAGCCTATCTTTTTTACCACATTTGGGTAAAAATACATATTTTTCCATAAAAAATAAGAAAATATTCCCCAAGATACAAAAAATAAAAGAAAAAGGGAAAAAATTTCCAAAATAAAAAAGAGGGAGAAAATACCAATACCATGGGACACCTAAAACCATGGGTAAGGTCACTATTGGTCAAAATTCCTATAAAAAGAGGGGTGGAGGCCCCCATTTACACACATCCACCAATCCTTACCAAAAATATACTAGATTCATTCTTGAAACCCTAGCCACAACTTGATCCTAGAATTCCCTTTGAGTTCGACCCTCATAGAGTATCGAAGTGGAGAACCATTAACAATCAGAGACCAGGAGAATAGTCTACCACTAGCTACAAGGGCCCATCCATATTCGAGGTAACTCAAACTTATTTGTATAAATCTATTGCATTCCAAAATAATGAAGAGAAAAAGATTAATTTCCATTGTATTTTGTTTGGATTTTCGTAAAGTCTCGAATTTCCATTTTTACCATGTTACATTTACTACAGTAATTTACTGTTACCATGAACGGTTAATATTTTTCTTTTACTGTTATTGAATTTAGTTACAGTATATTATTTAGTTTGTCATCTTTGCATTCATGGATCATAAGCTTGTGTAGATTAGGTTATATCATGCATTGCATAGTTTAGTTTATTTTTACTGTATTTTACCTGCACTCACCACAAGTCTTCACACATTAAGAGCCATGAGAGAAAAATTAATGTGTGAATCCTACCTCATCTCCTCTAATCTGTTAGCACCTAATTTTTGGTATGTTATAGTGTAAAAGTACTGACAACATGGTATGTTGCAGATCAACATACACAACGAAAGCATAATAACACACTCACATGACACATAAACTTTGCCAAGAATTATGCTTTTAAATTAAATTAAACAATCTCTTTACAGAGGAAATTATAGTGTGAGTCTCATCTCAGATTATTCGGAATGAACATCGAACAATTTCTCTCCCTCATCTTTCAAAATGGACGTTGAAATCCTCTACACTTTACCAACTTCTTCAAAGAAACAAAAGTTCCTTTCTCTGAACATCAACTTGTATTTATCATTGATTTTTGATTCTCAGTCCTTCCACTCTTCCTCCAGAATATTCACATACTCCTAGGAACCACCATGTTTCATTAAATACTTTACATGGATCCTCTTAGTAGGTCTCACCACTTGTCCTTTTGCAACAACCACCATAATTGTGCTACAACTACTCCAACTACCCCAATGGCTATGTTCTTAGGTTTCTGGATTTTCAATCAATTGTCTATCCTGTCGTTGTCATCTTGCTTCACAAATTCTTGTTTTTTTGTTTGGTTGATATCCTCGTCAACCTTTTATTAAACTTTTATGTCGAACATGTCACCTATCGCAAACCACTCTTGGTTGGAATCCTTGCAACTTACTCTAATATTTTCCCTGTTTACTTTTATCCCATTGCATTGGAGGTCATCAACTATCCTCTAAGTGCTTCTGTCGTCTAACTATGATGATTTTTCTAAGGCCTTGATTCCCCTATATGAACCTCCCTGAATTGAAAAGAACCTTGCTCATGGTTTTGCAAATCCTTGAGCTCATATTCTGAAATCCATGTCGCTTCTTCAGGTCTCTATTCATCCAATGAATCAAATATTCCTTCTTTTTATTACTCCGTGGCTTCTCAAATTCATGCTCATCAATTACTTCTATGACTTTTTCCTCTAACTGAACTATTATATGCTCTTATCATTCCACAGTCATACTATCATTGCTCATCGACTCTTCTTCAAACTTGTATAGGTCGAAAATATTTAATGTCGGCGATATCACTAGATCCTCTGACAATTCTAACACATAGGAATTATCCGAGATCCTCTTTAGGATTCTACAGGGTCCAATATTCTTCAAATTCAACTTGTTATATGTTCCTCTTAGAAACCTTTCTTTCTTTAGATGTGCATGTGCACTAAGTCATCTTCTACAAATGAATGGAGTCGTCTCTTCCTGTTGGATCTTATCTTGTATGCCACATTGCTCTTCTCAAGATGCTGGTTCACCCTATCGTGCACTTCCTTCATATGGTCAACAAACGATTATGTGTTTTCACTTTTCCAGATTCTCATTGGCACTTCAACTAAGTCAATTACCCCATGCAGACTGTGTGCAGACTTCTCCCTTGCATAATCGGGAATGGACTCATTCTCGTAGACCAATTTACCAAATGATTGTACGTGAATTCTTCCTATGCCAACACATTTTCCCACTACTTCAGTTGATCAGTAGTCATGCACCTCAATAAATTTCAATTCTTCCCACTACTTTAGTCGATCAGTAGTCAGGCACCTCAGTGAATTTCCATTCTTCCCACTACTTAGTCGATTAGTAGGCGCAAATACATGTTAAGGGTTTGTTCAGAATTTAGTAACAACTAACCATTCTTCCCTTAGTACAACAAGAAATAGTAATTTTCTTTTGATTCCCCAAATTCTCATAAGAACTATCACTCTTTTTTTTTTAATAAAATTTAAATGTAATACTAAATTCTTTTGCAATTTTAAAATTATTTAAAACTTGAATCTTAAAATTTAAATGTCACACTAAAGTTTTTTGCACCGAGAGTAGCAAGGTGCTTACAATTCAATATGGGGAAGACATGTCATTCCATTTAAAAAAAATGCAAAATGATGTCTGTTTAAAAAAAATTATATTCATTTGATCCTGAACCTAGATATATCAAGAACTAAGAGTAATCAAATATTATGAGGTGTAAGTAGCAAGGTGCTTACAATTCAATATGGGGAAGACATGTCATTCCATTTAAAAAAAATGCAAAATGATGTCTGTTTAAAAAAAATTATATTCATTTGATCCTAAACCTAGATATATCAAGAACTAAGAGTAATCAAATATTATGAGGTGTAATTTTTTTCATGTAAAATATTTAAGATAAAAAATAATTACACATCAACCAAAATTGGATCCCTTTGGATGCTTGAAAAATCAGAGTTTAAGATGAATTTATGTTGGTTTACAAAATTTAAATATAATATTAAATTTATTTAAGAGTTGTAATTAGAATCTCTCTATATAAAATCTTAGATCCCATGGTTGTGATATTTGTTTATTATTCTCTCTTCTAGTTTAAATCTAGCTAAAGACATATTATGTAATAATATATAGACATTACCAGATCATGTCCACATAATTCCCGTATAAAGGAGGGCCCCCCATGTTCCCCACCAGAATAGAGAGCCAAGTTGCCAACAGAAGGGGCACATCAAACAGCAGCCCCGGCACGGCACACAGCAGGTACGACACACGGCACTATGATATCGACACTCCCCATTGATCCATATCCCATCCATCTCATCCAGCGATCCATCGTCCATCTGTAGTCAGGCATAAGAGGAGGTTTTAGAAAATATAAAGTATTGGGCTTCATTTTTTTTATATATATAAAATTAAAATTATTTATTTTATTTTACTTAAAAAGTATTTTATTTTCGTAATTAAAAATATAACCAATCTTTGTTTATTATCCTCTCTTCGAGTTTAAATATAGCTAAAGACATATCATGTAATGGTTTAAATCTAGCTAAAAACATTAAATCTAACTAAAAACATATGATGTAATTATAATATGTGGATACCTTGATTCTCTTAGAATATATAAAGTGTTGGGCCTCATTTTTGTTTAAATATTTTAAATTAAAACTTATTTTATTTTCATAATTAAAAATAAAACTTTTAAATTTGGTATTATGAGTTGCTATAAGTTGAAATTGTACTAGGGATGGTTCTAAGAGGCGTTTCGATGGGGTGTTAGGGTTTTGCTTGGTCGGGCCTCGGCCTGAGTGCAGGATGCATCATGTCAGTGTACTGGTGGGTTGTCAGGACCCATGTTGTCGTCTTCATTACCTCTCATGATGAATCCTCTTATACATCATGGTTTACGGTAGCGGTCGAGGTAGGTTTCCTTTTGTTGCTTTGACGGACGCCGGTGGGAGTATTGTTCACTATTACTAGGGTAAATATATTTTTACCAGCGATAGGTGGCGGTGATCCGGGCATAATTCCAAGGGAGAACAAGAGCCAAGCGGACTCAGCCTCGAAGGAGGGGCTCCTACTGGATCCAGGCGTGTGGAAGGTTAAGGAACGATTAGGAGATGCGGCTTTTGAATATTATCATCGTCCCTTTTTTGAAGTGGTGGCTGCATGAGAACCTGTTTTCGGAATGAAAATGGACCGAGACTTTGTTGGGCTTTGGTTCGGTTTTATGGTGATGGTTTTATTTTAGTTTTTTGCTGTAACTATGACAGTTAGCCGTTTATATATCAGCTATTATATATCGACGTTATGGTCAAGATGTTAAATGCTGCGTGCATGAAACGGGCAGGGCCTACTTACTTCTTGATATATTTTTTTGGACTGTTGGTATTAGAAATTTGATGGATGGATCAGATTGTGCTATTGTGATTTTTATCGTGGATGAGTCCTGAACATTGGTTACAAATATGCATGACATATTTACAAAATGTAATTTTGTTTCTCTATGCATGATATAAAATTATGCTTTTTTTCCTTGGAAAAAAAACTTTTAAAATTTAAATTTTACATTAAAATAAATAAATAAATATTATATAAATAATTTTTGTGAATAAAATGTATAATGAGTGCTAAAACATATGGCAATCAAAAAGTAATAACAAAAAATACAGACCTCCATGTATCCAACCAAAAATATTAAACTACATTTACCTCTATTTACCATTATAAAAGAATTGTATCAAATAGTTGAATTAGACGTCGAACAAACTTTATGGCTAATGCCATGAAACTTGATTGTGAATTCTGCTTAGCTTTGTTATAAATTTACTATCTTCATTTTTTTAATGAAAGATTTTTTTAAAAATGTGGTTTATCGTTCACTATATGTTAGAGAGCTACTCCATGGAAAATCTTAACATGTGATATTTAAACTGAATCAAGATATGGCCACCTCATTTCTCACACATTTATTATAAAAGGTTCCACGGAAGCATCATGTCACTTACAAGAGTAAAACCTAGGTGAGAAGGGTAACATGCATTCCTCCCAACCACCTAAGCTACATCCATTTGACATTTTCTTAATAAAAATTATGTTCATATTCCGTACACTTTCTTTATTAAATTGCTTTCATGTTCATATCATTTATTTATTTAATTTCAACAAAAACCAAGAATTATCGCTTATTAAGCAGTAATGATATTAACCTTAGCTTAAAAAAAATTAAACGGTGCAAACATGGACTCGTATCAAACAATTGAATTAGATGTCCAACAAAATTGATTGGTACCAAACTTGAGTGTGAATTCTTAAAAACTTTGTGGCCACAATATAGGATAATTATGTATTTGGGAGGAATACTTTTGGACATAATGTACATTGTTGTAGGGAGTGTAATGATTGTAAACGGTATTGGCCTAGGAAGATGGCTGTATGTTGCTCTTCAAGCTTTAATTTGGGTTAAGTGCGGAATGGGTAGTTATTTACTCGGCGATTATCATGATAGAGTGGACCAAGCTAGCGTAGTAAGTGGTATATATATATATTTATTTTAAACAAAGAAATTCTGGTGTATTATAGTTCTTTCATACTCAATACTGTAGTTAGAAGTAAGTGGGAGTATTAGCTCTTTTGAAATTCATAGTTTTATGAATTAATATAATTTTTAAAATGAATTAATAAAAATGTTATATTCTTTTTTTTAATGGTTTTCATTTGATTTTTTAAACATTATTTTATTATAAACTCTATTCAAAATTATTTAATATGTCAATTTAACATTTTCCATTAAATGGTACATGTTTCATAACCAAAGTGGAGAGTAAATCAAACCATTTCTTATATATAATTAACATATAATTTATTTATTTTTATAAAATTATAAAACTTTCAAAATATAATTTAGTTATTTATTTATAAAATTATAAATCTTTTAATAAATAGAAAACACACTTATTTTAATAGAATACTTTTAATATATAATTGTTAGAACAAATTATAAAAAGTAAAATTAATCCTTACTATTTTTATAATTAAAAAGTATATAAATTATAATTATAACTAGATTATAAAATGCGAGATTAAAAAAACATACAATTTATAAAATGCTATTTTGATTATAATTGAGATAATAATATCACAAAAGATCCCTTAAAAAAATTAGATATAATCATAAGTTCATTTTTATTATTATGATAAATGTGTAATAACATTTTATTTGAAGTAATAGATATTCATAATGTTTAAATATTTAAAACAGTTTATTTTCATAGTAGTACATAAAGATACACTAAGTGTTGAGTTAAGTAGCATAGATCCATTTTAAACCCAGATCTATGAAGGATCCAATTTATTGCGGTGTATATTTTTTTACCATTTTGATCCCTTTCAGTACATATGAGTTTAAAATAGATCTATGATAGTTTAATTTTTTTTATTTCTTATTATTTAAGTCTATATGTAATTTATATTTTTCAATTTTTTTAATATTTTAATTTATGTCAGCTAGCATAACATGACTAACGTGACAATATGTCCCCCATACTCGGTTGGAGAGCACCTCACTTCTCTCTATACAATAAGTGTTGAGTTAATATAAAAAACCAATGTTTTCAAACTTAACTTTATTTCAACTTTCAACTTTATAAATGATTTTAAAAAAATTAAATAATAATATTCTGAATTTACACAAGCATCATAATAATAATTTGTAGCATCTCCTTCTTTCATATTTATAGCCAACTCTCTCATTTATAACAAAATGATTCATCATAACATAACAGTTATGTCATTCCATAGAGGCTTGGAACAATATCATTGCATTCTTGAGTTCATACAACTCAAGATATAATGAATGAAAATAATGACAAATATGACCATGTTTAAAATTAAACAAATTTAGATCTACAATGCATTGAAAATTGATACATATTTATTATACAACAAAGAATTAAATTGCAAAAATGTCAGAGTCATTCACTCTCATGAACCCATAAATTTCACCTTTAAAAAAATATGTTTATATATAATTTATTTACTTAAATGTCGCAAAGTGTTTTTCTTAGTCGTAAGATCATTTTTACCTTTCTGCATAGATAACTTTAATTGGATTTCTTACTTGTATGCCAACAGGGCTTGTCGTCCATCCAACATTGACTCTGACTGTGACAAGACCCGAACCACAACCCCTTCCAAGGTGATATGTTAATGTTTAAGGAAATGAAATGTCTTGTTTGATTTACCTAGGATTAAATCCTAGGGATTTGGACTTTAGTCCTATGCCATGCGTTGCTAAACATATGCATTGATTTATGTGTTATATTAAAGTTTTATCCCTACTTACATAAGGTGAAGGGTTGGAATAAGGGGGATGTAAGCCTCGCGGGATTTACATGAGATGTTGGGGAGATAATACAAGGCAATATTATATTTTAAACTCTATGCCAAAGTTTGGCATAAGGCCAAAGGGAGTTACAAATTGGATGCCAATTCGTGAGGGAGAAGGGTTTTTAAAGAAGTATTAAATTTACCATAGCCTTGGCTTGCGAATTGACAGCACATCCAGGCATAGTTAATGAGGTTGGCATTCTCTCATGCTTTTTGTGGAAGGAAAGGGATCCTCTCCCTCAATCTGTACTTTCCCGATCCTTTCCATTAGAAGATATTTAGGGTTTTACTGTTACATTTACTATTCGTGAGGTTATTTTTCTTTCTTACTGTGGTGGTTGCGGGTGGTTTCGTTCTGAACCTTCTTGTTGCACAATGGTGCTTTGCTGTGACCTTACTTTCCTGTAATTGTTCTGCTTGGTTTAAGGAGCAGATTTGTGTTGTGTTTAAATGGTGTTTATCCGCATGTTTGGCTGCTTTTCCTTCTTTCCACAGTCTCAATTATTTTTCATTTTGGTGCGGTAAGGTGGAAATCTTGGCGTGCTTGCCTTCAATTCCAAATAGAAGAGCTTCCTAAGCCAAAAAGGGTTTAACATGTAAGAAGTTAGTGTTTCAAGTTTTTAACTCTTATTTAATTAGATATTTTTGTAGGATACAACAGAGCTAAACTCAGATTTGTTTCATATGTGCAGGGTAGAGAAAGGAATGGAGAGATAGGAGGTGAAAACCCTCAGCCCCCTAAGCGTTTGATCAAGGTATGACTCTCTTCATGTGTCTATGTTTATCGGCCAAATCGATATCACATTAAAGAAAAATATTAATACTTTGTTTGGTAGGTGAGCCGAATGGTCACCCAAACAATTAGGATGAGTTTGGCCTTGCCATTATGGCCCAACCTTCGTCCAAGGGTAAGCATTTCTTTGGTAAGCATGGTTTAGGTTTTGAAAGAAATTTACCTTTACTCACAACTTGCATTTCTTGTATGCAAAGTTATAGGTTGATATTTATTGAAATGGTTACTTGATAGCTTAAAAAATACCTTTACATGTCGATGAAGGATGGCATGAGGGCCATGCAAGAGCGGAGACATGGTTTACTTCCTCCCACAAGGACCATTACTCTGTCCTGAGGTGAGAAACACTATCCCTTTTCCCTTTTTAATCATAAAATTTGTGTTTTATTATAATTGTGGTATACTAATGCTAACAGGAATGTGTGCAAGTATAACATTGACATGACTTCTTCAACTGCACATTGGATCGATGCTTTAGATCAAGGTATGCCTCGATTATTAAAGTATGCTGATAGGCAGAGCTCCTGGGTTACTCTACTCAGAGTGTAGGAGAAAAGGGATTTACAACCTCCATCGATTTTTAAGATAAATGTTGGGTTTGGTATTGTGATTTGGAAAATCCATTGCGATTCGGGAAGAATAGATTATAGGGTAATTTTTTTTGGAATATTGACACACAACCATCTTGAATTCAATTATTCAGTTTTTTATAAAAATGTTAGTTCGATTTGGATACGGATCCAATTGGATGGTGTTTGGTTTGTAGCATTGTAAATCTAAAGATATTGAATCGATTCTCCATTTTCTGCGATTGTTTTTCTTGGATCTTAGTTGGATGTTTTGGATATGTTATTTCTTGATATATAAAAGTTGAAAAAAAGACTTGTAATAGAGTGTAGATTTTTTCTTATTTGAAAAAGAGCAGAAGTCTATGTAAGAATCCTCTGGGCTCTAAAGTTTATACATGCTGCAATTGTAATATTTAATATTTATTGTGTTAATGTTTGTGAAGAGAAACCTCTTGTATCTCCTTATCGTGTCTGTAAATTGACTAAAGAAAATAACGATTTAGATTGATAGATAATTAACTTAATAATGAGACATTATGTAGGATATATAGTTTACAAATTGAAATTTTATTTCTTGTTTTTTTAATAGGAAAAGTAAGTATGATTTCTCCATTCCCGTGCATACGAAAATTGACTAATAACAAAGTATAAATTAATAATCATAATAAATACGTTTAAAGAGGAAACTATTTAACACATTGCATAATCTCAGTTTATAAAGCACTCAGAATCTACTTTCAGAATTTAAATCTCAAGACTAAAGCATTAGATGAATCAATAAGGAACATTTCACCACTGATGGGAAAACATAACTAAAGATGTCATTCCTCACAACCAATTCCTAGAGCAGCCAAACTTACTTTCTCTAGAACCCCTGAGCCCGTTTGCTAAACCACAAGGGTAAATTCCAATCAATGCGCCATATCTTTGCATCAATAGATTATTTCCCCTTCCATTTCCAGTCTCCTGCTTATTCGATGGACATACTACTTTATAGTATTTTGCCTAGGACTTGGTCATTTATGAGCCACTTTCTCTTTAACGATCCTCAAGGAGTCTTGACCAGATTTTAGGGAAGATGCTTCCTACATTACTTGAGTTTTTACTCAGCGGATTTCACCATTTTCCATTTCCCCTTGTGGTCCAACAAACACTATTTTAACGACTACTTCAGTTCCAATTCCTCTCATTTATATAATTAATAAATAATAATAATTCCATTACATTTATTTTGACTTTATTTGTCAAAATAAAAAAATAAAAAATATTCAAATTTTTAAAAATTTAATAATGTTTGGTGTATTACATACACCTCCCCTTTAAGGTTAACACCGTTCTCGGTGTTATTATTTCTTTGTCCTTCTATTCTTCCATTATTTCACTTTGAAATAGAACTAGATATGCTTCTCGCATATTACTTTGCAATTCCCGAGGTGGAATCCTATGGACTAAGGTGCTTCCATTTCACCTTTACTTGTCTGATGGTATGGTTCAGAGTAAAATTTCTCTCCTGTCGAGAAGATGTTTTGGTTCCACTTGAAATTCTCCTTCGGGTTCCACCTGTATAACATTCCAATCAATCACATTCGTAGTGTAATGAATGTATTTCTTTAAAATTGAAACATGAAAAACATTATGTACTTTTATTGTAGGTGGTAATACTAATTGATATGCCACCACTCCAATTTTTGCTAAAATTTCAAATGGTCTACAATACCTGGATGCTAATTTTGAGTATTCTCCCTACCTTAAGGAATATTTCTAGGTTTTACCTTTACATAAACATGATCTCCTAGCTGGAACTCTCATGGAGTTCTTTTTAAGTTGGCATAACTTTTTTTCCTATCTTGGGTAACCTTCAAATTATGGTGCACCAGTTGCATCGTTAGTTCCATATCTTTCAATATTTATGGTCCTAACATTAGTATGTCAATGAGAATGCTCCAGAAATTGGAGTATTACACTTTCGTATATACAGTATCTCAAATGGACTTAATCCAACTGAAGCTTGAAAATGATTGTTATATGTGAATTCTACCATATGCAAATAATCTCCCCACTTACCTGGTTTATCCATTACATACATTCTAAGCATGTCTTCCAAAACCCTATTTACCCTTTCTGTTTTTCCATCGGTCTGAGAATGATATGCAATGCTAAAACTTTTAATTGTGTGCCTTATAAACCTTTAAATAAAGCATTCAAAAAATTTCCCGTAAATTTTGCATCTCTTTCCAAAATTACTATTTTAGGTAAACCATGCAATCTAAAAATTTCCTTCATAAAAATATCAGCAATATTAATAGCCTTATATGTGTATTTTACTGGGATAAAGTGGGATTCCTTGCTAAGTTTATCTACCACAACTATGATTGAGTCGTTTTGCTTAACATTTTTAGGTAACCCAGTTATGAAATACATACTGATAATTTCCCATTTCCATTCCGAAATAGGAAATGGATGTAACAATCCGGGTGAATGCTGATGTTCAGCCTTTACCTGTTGACATTCAATACACCGTGCTAAATATTTTGCTACTTCCTTTTTCATGTTAGGCCAAAATAAATCCTTCCTTTTCATAGTAATCATTTTTTGATATCCAGGATGTCCTGAATACGGTCTTTTTTGTAATTCTTCCTTAATAATTAATTTAATTTCTTATGAATTAGGTATATATAATCTTCTTTTGTGTAATAATAACCCTTTTTTATTTAGACTAAAATCTGTTTTTACTCAATTTACTTCATTTTCCGCGGTCTTCTCTTTTAATTTCTAGTAATCTTTGTCAAATTTTTCTGCACTTTTAATTTTATCCTCTAAATCTGTTTCATACTTGCTAATTGCTATTGCATACAACAAATTTGTGTGATGACTTAGAGCATATTCCACCTTATTCTCTTTTCCTTTCATATGTTTTATTTCAAGGTCGTATTTGCTTAAGAATGATAACCACCTAGCTTGTCTAGAATTAAGATTCTGTTGATCAAATAATTATTTTAGACTTATATTATCAGACATTAATAAAAATCTCCTTCTTATGAGATAGTGTCGCCACATTTTAAGCGCATGAATGATAACCGCTAACTATAGATCATGAGTAGCATAATTCTTCTTGTGTTCCTTTAGCTTCCTAGACTCATAGGCTATAACATAATTTTCCTAAATTAGTACTCCACCTAGACTTTCTTTGCATGCATTCGTACATACAACAAAATATTTAAATGGATCAACAATTTTTAGAATAGGAGTGGTTGTTAATAAGGGTTTTAACTTATTAAATATTTCTTCACATTTTTCGTTCCAATCAAATTTGTTACCTTTCTTTTGTAATGAAGTTATAGGATATGCTATCTTAAAAAATCCCTCAATGAATTTACGATAATAGCCAGTAATCCTCATAAATGATCTTATATCAGTTACGTTCTTGGGAAGGGTTTACTGATATCCCATCCTTAGACACTACATGTCCTAGATATTGAATTATGTCCTTGAAGAAGTCACACTTGTTGAACTTGGCAAATAGTTTTTGTTCCCTTAACACTTGTAGGATTATTTTTAATTGTTCTTCATGCTCTTGTTTATTTTTAGATTAGATTAATATGTCGTCAATAAAGATGAATACATATTTATCAAAGTATTTACTTAATATATTGTTCATTAAACACATAAAATTTGATGGGGCATTTGTTAACACAAAGGGAATTACGACAAACCCATAATGACTGTATCCGGTTCTAAAAGCAGCCTTAAAGATATCCTCGTCCTTAACCCGTACTTGATGGTACTCGAATCTCGAGTATATTTTTGAAAATATTGTTTCCCCTTGAAACTTATCAAACAGATTGTCAATTTGAGGTAGAGGACATCGGTTTTTAATCATCATTTTATTTAGTTGTCTATAATCTATATACAACCATAAAGTGCCATCTTTTTTCTTTACAAACAAAAATGGTGCTCCCCAAGGGGAAACACTGGGTCGAATGTATTTTTTTATCGATTCATTCCTGTATTTGTGATTTTAATTCAGTAAGTTCTATCATATTCAACCCATAGGGAGCCTTTGATATCGGTACTGTCCCTGGTACCAAATCAATTGTAAAATCTATATCTCTTTTCAGAGGTAGTATGAGAATCTCTTCAGAAATTATATCTTTAAAGTATTTTAAAATTGGCATGTCTTCTACATTAAGTTGATTATTTTTCTCTTTATCGTCCATTATGTAAACTGCAAAAACTTTGCAACCTTTACGAACATACCTTCTCATTTGTAAGACTGAAATTTCTCTTATGGTGACTTTCCTAGGAATCCCTTTTACAACAATAGTATTACCTTTATCATCCAAACATGAGAATGTTTTATCATAAAAATTTAACATAACTCTATGTTTATGTAACCAATCCATTCCTATCAGCAAGTCATAAGATCCTAGAGGTATAATATTTAAATCAACATGTGTTTTAAAACCATTCATAATAAAATCACACCTTTTCACGAAGCTACTTACTTTTCGCTTTGTGACTGTAGCAAGTTGAACTAACCAATACTTTTCAAATTTATCTTGTTGTAACCTGTATAGACCTACAATTCTTGGCAATACATAACTTAAAATTTCACCTAGATCAATCAATATAGAAATGGGTTTATCTTTTAACATACCATCGATTTCAACCATATATGTTTGATGATTTGCTTGCCTGTTCTCCAATGTTGCACTGATTCTGGGCACACTCCTTGCTATATCTTCCACTATAGTAGCTTCTTGAATTGCAATACATTATTAAGACCTTTCCTTCTCACATGACAATCTTTAAAGTAATGTGGTTCACCACATTCCCTGCATTTTAATGGTTCCCTTTGTGCATAATTTTTATTAAAACCAATGGATATTTACCTTTCTTTTATTGCTGCATGATTTTGCTGTTTGTAATTTTTAAAATGATTCTCTTGATATCACCAATAATTATTTCCGGAATTCTTAAAAAAATTAGTACCTTTATTTTTGTGTTCAAAATTTTCACGTCTTTTATTTTTGCAATTAGGTATGTTCTCTCGTTTGTTTTTATTTTGGTCCTAGCAGAAGTATGCTTTTCTCATGGCCTCTTCCAAAGTTTTCAGATTATCATATTCGATTCTATCTTTAAAAATAAGAGGTAAACAACTAAGGAAGCACTGGATTTTTTTTTTCATCAATAATGTAAGGTACATAATGTAATAAACTTATACATTTGCTACAAAGTCCCTTTATAGTCATTGCACCTAATCGTAACTCATAGAATTATTTAGATTTTTCCTCATAATAATGTTCCGATAAATATTTTCATTTAAAATATTTCTTAAAAGTTTTACAAGTGACATATCATTCTTTAATTCTTTTCACCTTTTTTATATCTTGCCACCAGATATAAGCTTTTCCTGTCAAGTTATAAATTTCCATTTTCGATTTTAGTTCATTAGAATAATTATAGATTTGGAAGTACTTTTTCATCCCATAAATCCAAGCTTCTGCTTCTTCTCCTTTTTCGATTTCTCCATTGAGCATAGGAGGTTTGATATTCTTAAAATCACCGGTAATCTCTTCATATGGTTTGTATTTCTTTTTCTGTTGATTCCTATCGCTACTTTCACTAGAATCTTTAGATTTTTACTTACTATGTTTAGTTGATTCTTCGCTTGAAGATTCAGTCTCGTTATTAGAAAATTCTAGTTTTCTTACCTTACATTTCTAAGGTGCAGTTATTTCCATATTTAATTCAGGCCCTTTATCACTTTCCTCTTCATTATTATGTATTTTAGTTAGCATGACATTATTTAGTTCTTCCCGTGCTTTTAAAATGTGTTCATTATCTTCCTTAACTCATTTCAATTATGCTTTTAAATATTTTACTATTTGTAGGAGTTCAGATGGGTTATCATTCCTACTTTCATTCAGATTCACCCATATTTCACCATCTCTAATATTACCTTCTTCATTATTTTCTGGATCTTTAGGATGTGATTCTCCTTCAGTAGACATTCCCACATCTGCCATGATTCCTGCAAATCAAGGTTATTCTTCTCTTCATGTTTGCAAAGAGAGTCAAGGCATATAAATATAATTAGTTTATATCAGTTTTATTGTTGGGATTTTTAGGCCAAGTGTTGTAACTGTGCTTTGATACCATTATGTCATGAACCCATAAATTTTTCCTTAAAAAACATGTTTATATATAATTTATATGCTTATGTGTCGCAAAGTGTTTTTCTTAGTCGTAAGATCATTTTTATCTTTCAACATGGATAAATTTAATTGGATTTATTACTTGTATAACGACAGGGCTTGTCGTTCGTCCAACATTGACTTTGACTATAACAAGACCAAAATCGTAGTCCCCGCCAAGGTGATATGTTAACATTTAAGAAAATAAAATATCTTGTTTTATCTACCTAGGATTAAATCCTAGGGATTTGTACTTTAGTCCTATGCAATGCATTACTAAACATATGCATTGATTTATGTGTTATATTAAAGTTTATCCCTACTTACATAAGGTGAAGGGGTGGTATACAGCGGGTACAAGCCTCGCAGGATTTACATGCGATGTGGGGGTGATAACATAAGGAAAGATTATATTTTAAACCCTATGCCAAAGTTTGACATATAGCCAAAGGGAGTTACAAGCTGGATGCTAGCTCGCAAGGGAGAAGGGGTTTTAATGAAGTATTAACATTGTCATAGTCTTGGCTTGTGAGTTGATAGCGCATCCAGGCATAGTTAATGAGGTTGGCATCCTCTCATGTTTTTTGTGGAAGGAAAGGTATCCCGGCCCTCCATATGTACTCTTCCTGATCCTTGTCGTTGGAATATATTTAGGGTTTTACTATCGGATTTACTTGGTCATGAGATTTTTGTGCTTGCTTACTGTGGTGGTTGCTGGTGGTTTCATTTTGAACCTTCTTGCTACACAACGGTGCTTTGCTGCAACCGTAAATTCTCTGTCATTGTTATTCTTGGTTTAAGGAGCAACTTTATGCTTTGTTTAAATGGTGTTTATCATCCCGTTTGGCCGCTTTTCCTCCTTTGCATAGTGTTAATTATTTTTCATTCTGGTGTGGTAAGGTGGAATCCTTGGCATGCTTGTCTTCAATTCCATATAGAAGAGCTTCCTAATACAACAAGGGTTTAATAGGTAAGAAGTTAGTGTTTCAAGTTTTTAACTCTTATTTCATTAGATATTTTCATAGGCTACAACAAAGCTAAACTTAGATTTGTTTTATATGTGTAGGGCAGAGAAAGGAATGGTGAGATAGGAGGAGAAAACCATCAACCCACTGAGCGTTTGGTGAAGGTATGACTCTCTTCCTGCGTCTATGCTTATCGAACACTTCAATATCACATTAAATAAAAATACTAATACTATGTTTGGCAGGTGAGGCGAATGGTCACCCAAACAATTTGGATGAGTATGAAATTGCCATTATGGCCCAACCTTCATCCAAGGGTAAGTGTTTCTTTGGTAAGCACAGGGTTTAGGTTTTGAAACAAATTTACCTTAACTCACAACTTGCATTTCTTTTATGCAGAGTTATAGGTTGAGATTTATTGAAATGGTTACCAGATAGATTAAAAAAATTATTAAAATGTGGATGAAGGGTGGTGTAAGGGCCATGCAAGAGAGACGATAGGGTTTAATTCCTTCCACGAGGACCATTACTTTGTCCTAAGGTGAGAAACACTATCCATTTTCTTTTTTTTTTAAATCGTGTTTTATTATAATTGCGACATATTAACGCTAATAGGCCTGTGTGCATGTATAACGTGCACAACTCCTTCAACTTCACACTGGATCGATGCTTCAGATCAAGGTATGCCTAAATTATTAAAGTATGCCAATAGGTAGAATCTTGGGTTACTCTCCTTGGAGTGTTGGAGGAAAGGGATTTACAACCTCCATTGATTTTTAAGATAAGTTGACTATTAAATGTTGGGTCTAGTATTGCGATTTGGGAAAAATACACTGTAGGGTAACCTTTTTTTGGAATATTGGCACACAACTATCTTGAATTCAATTATACAGTTTTTATAAAATTGTTTGTTCGATTTGGATATGGATTTGATTGGCTGGTAGCTAGTTTCTAGCACTGTAAATCTAAATATCTCAAATCGATTCTCGATTTGCTGTGATTTTTTTTCTTGGATATTAGTTGGATGTTTTGGATATGTTATTTCTTGATATATAAAAGCTAAAATAGAGACTTGTAATAGCTTGTAGATTCGTGCTTATTTGAAACAAATAAGTAGTCTCTGTAAGAATCCTCTCGGCTCTAAAGTTTATACATGCTGCTATTGTAATATTTGATATTTACCGGGTTAAAGTCTGTGAAGAGAAACCTCTCGACTCTCCTTATCGTGTCTGTAAATTGCTTGAAGAAAATAACATTTTAGATTGATAACTACTTAACTTAATAATGATACATTTTGTAGGAGATTTGTATAGTTTACAAATTGAAATTTTTCTTTCTTGTTTTCATTATAGTAAAAGTAAGTACGATTTCTTTATTCCTTTGCATAATAAAATTGTCTAATAACAAAGTATAAATCAATAATGATAATAAACAGTTTTAAAAAGGAAACTATTTAATGCATTTCATAATTTCAGTTTATAAAGCACTCAGAATATACTTTCATAATTTAAATATCAAGATTAAAGCATTAGGTGACTCAATAAGGAACTTTTCACCACTGATGAGAAAACAGAACTGAAGATGTCGTTCCTCCCAACCAATTCCTAGAGAAACCAAAATTACTTGCTCTAGAACCTACAAACCTATTTGCTGAACCACAAGGGCGAATTTCGATCAATGAACCATCTCTTTGCATCAATAGATTATTTCCCCTACCATTGCCAACCTCCTGCTTATTTGATGGACATACTACTTTATAGTATTTTTCCTAGAAATTGGTCATTTATGACCCACCTTCTCTTTAATGCTCCACAACGAGTCCAATGACCTGATTTTGGGGAAGATTCCTCCTGCATCACTTGAGTTTTTACTTAGCAGCTTTCACCATTTGTCATTTACCCTTATGGGTCAACAAACACTCTTTTAACGACTACTTCAGTTCTGATTCCTCTCAGTTATTTAATTAATAAATAATAATAATTCCATTACATTTATTTTGACTTTATTTGTCAAAATATAAAAATATAAAAAATATTCAAAGTTTTACCAATTTAATAATTGTTTGGTGTATTAGATTCACCACCTAATGAAAACCATCCAATGCATATGCCACTCCAAGCAATACTATGATTCTGTCGAGGAAGAAAACCAAAATTGAGAGGTTGTATGCCCACTCACCCCAATTCCGATACTCTTATGCCGTATCCAACTACGCATTATAGAACACTTTGTGCATTTCATCTAGCCCTCAAGTAATAATACAACTCTCTTCCAATTCCATACACTGCACTTAGGAACTAGTCTTTCCTTTCTCCACTTAACAATCTCTTTATAATCCACTTTCCCATTTAGTGATATTTAGTGCAAGAAGAAGAGTTTATACTATTGATTGTCATCTAGGTATACTTGATAGGGTAATAATAGGCTCCAAAATAGTCAATAAGAAACAATATTAAGGAAGGGTAATGGATTCCTAGAGAACCTAGCATCTATGCTTGCATATTTCCATCTATCTGTTTACCAGGGTCTACAAATCACTCCTCTTAGTACTAGTTTTAGTTATTTTAAAATTTGGATTATGGAGTTACTATGGTTAACACAATATGGAACTAGAGAAATGGAATCATCTACAAATTTCAATGATAACTTGGAATCATCCACAGATTCCATGAAGTTTTGGAATGGAAAGAAGGGCTCTCATGCTTTGCCAAATATGAGCATAATTTTCCCATTTCCCATAGTTATGTGTGGTAGGATTCCCTCGCCAACCCTTTAATTCATTCATTATTTGAATTTCTAAGTCAAAGGTGATGAATGGTCTTCATTTAAGGGACACGATGGAAAAGATGCAATTTATTAAGATGATACTTTTCAATAGAAGATTATCTTCACATGGCCCCCCATCCATCTTTCCCTCTTGTGGACTCAATTCCCCCTTGTGCTTTCTATTACCATCTTGGACCATTATATATTATATTATATTCCAACATTCCATTTTTGCATAACATAGTGCTGCACTATGGTAACTCTACCACATGGTTTGATACAAAGCATATTTACATCGTATATATTCCTACCAATTCTCCAACCAACCCTTGTCCTCGAGATCTACACTAGGAATCCATACAAGACATATTTACAACATTTACATTGTGAATTTATTTATTTAAGTTGACATGGATCAACACCTATCATTCTATCCGTGCATTTACAATCTATACATAATCTAATCCAATACCTTCCCATGGTAAACAAATTGGGTAATGTATTCCGCTCCCCTATTGAATAACATTAACCTCAGTGCAATCTTGAGTTCTAAACAAAAGTTAGTGTAACTCCTTCATGGATTCATTTGGCTTCTACATAGACTCATTGAGACAAAGTGCTCACATCGCACCTTTACTTATCTAATGGATCAATTCTAAAGCAAAGCTACTTTTTTAAAAGGATACACAATGGCTCACTTTGAAACTCTACCCCTAGTTCCACCTAGAATACATCCCAATCAATCAAATGGTTATGATCATGTACATATTTCTTAAGCAGTGAAACATGGAAAACATTGTGAGCTCTAAGATTAGCAATGAATGCAAATATATATGAAACTAGTCCTATCGTACTAATGATTTCAAAGGGATCAACCACAATATCTAGGTGTTAGATTGGCATAACTTCCAAGATTTTATGTGCTCTTCCTTTATCTAACTAATTCGTATTTATGTGACAATGAAATGAAAGAGCATGCGCACACACACACACACACACACACACACACACATACACACACACACACATATTGCAAGAAAGATAATGATACAATAAACTAATATTATATTAAATGATTGAAACAAAAGTTACATACTATAAAATAAAAGTAGGTAGAATGGTGGTAGTTATATATATGAGAAGAGATGTGGTGGCTACGCTCATTCGACACAAGTTGAATACAAAGCAAAGTCGAAGGGCCTTTTATCATAAAGTATTGAAGAGTGAGAAACCTCAAGCATATGCGTAGGAGATGAACCGTCAAAAGGTTGGTGGGCATTGAGGTGGTTAGTTGATACATAAACTTCCCAGGGGCATAACTTTTGCATACGATCTCCATTTTTTGTGCTCAATAGCTCGTTGGAAAGATCTAATAGAGTACTACAAATATAAAATAGGACATGGGATGTCATTGTTAATATTTTAATGGTTATATAATATATTCAAACATTTAACATCATAACATCATAACCATATGCAGTGGGATCACTGAAAGAAAGACATGCACAATAAGACAAAAGAACACAAATATTTATCTTGGGAAAACCTATAAGGAGAAAAAACCCAAAAAAATTCCTCAATATAGAATTTGATCAAGTACAGTGAACGACCCCAAGAATAAGAGAAACAAATTCCTCTCTCCAATTAACCTTCTCACTCTCTCTCTTGTGCACTTGCTTGTGTGAGAGATGTGTACAAACAAGGGAGGTGCCTCACTTATTTATACTCAAGTGAGTGACTCAATCACCCAACTAGGTCGACTTAGTCCTTTAATCAGGTTGACCTACCTAGGAAGACTCAAAATAATATTATAAAATACTTTTGTGGGTACTCTTGACCCGACTTACAATGAAGGTGTTGTTGTAATTGTAACTTCAGAAGACATTCCAATGTATATTATCATTGCATAATGTTGTACGCCCATCGGAGATGTGTTTTCCTCCTTTTAGTATGCCATTATTATGTATGGACCTTGAGGTAAAACCTCCATTGTAAATTGGGTCAATAGTCCCCAGTATAATATATTGTAATGTGCTTTTAGAGTCTCTCTAGGAGAAGTTGGCCCTGTGAGGGTAAGAGTTCAGTCCTATTCATGTATTAGGTTAGTCACTTCAAAGGTATAAATAGAGAAGAACCTTCCCTGATTTATACACACTCACACTCACTCAAGTTCGCATGAGGAGACAGAGAGAGTCAAGGAGGGGAGATATATAGCTGCATAAGAATTCTTCTTATTGGTATTTTCCATATTGTGATATTGCCTTAGTGACGGAACTATTTTGAGGAAGTTTGTGGGGTTTTATCCTTGATGGTTTCCCCGGTGAAAATATTTATGTCTTATGTATCTGCTATATCTTGTGTATCTTGATGTACTTGTTATACTTTCAAATAAATATCCTAATCAAGTGAATAAGACTAGAAAACCTAACATGGTATCAGAGCCTCTATGAAAGAAGGCACTATGCAACAATAGAAACTAGGGATTCCTAGTTAAAGGTATTCTCTCCATATATTATCAAGAAAAGAGGGCTAGGGTAACTCACCCTAGAGGGGTGCATATTTTAGTGGAAGAAGAATCTGATTTGAAGAAGTTTCATCTTTGACCCTGCCATTGGTGCTAGGAGAAACTAGGGCATCAAGTTTTGGAGGCTTCCCACCTCGGTCTTCATAAAAATACCTTGCTGAGAAAATCGCCTTGAGGAGGCACATTATTCTATCCAGACATAATTCTCAAATTCCAAGTCTAGAAAATTAGGGTTTCTCTGACAAACCGTAGGTCAAGCCAACTTTGGAACTAGGTTGGACACTTCAAATCGATAAGATATAAATATTTGTTTTCCATTTGAGGTTCTCATTTGAAAACATGACTCACCATACTCATCTTGAGAAAAATATTGTGGGATCTTATAACTTCTGAGCATGGAAGTACATAATCTCCCTGATCCTTGAAGTGAATGAATTAGATCAATATATCATTGAGGAAGTTCCAGAGCTAGAGGAAGATGAGGCTAAGGATACTCATAAGAATAACTTGGTTAAGGCCAAGAAAATCATTGCATATTCTATTAAGGATCACCTCATTCCCCATGTGTCTTCCATGAAGACATTGAAGGAAGTATTTGATGCTTTGAAAAATATGTTCAAAGGAAAGAACATCAATCAGAAGATGACTTTGAGAAACCAATTGAAGAATGTGAAGATACAAAACTTAGAAACTATACTGTCCTACTTCACGAGGGTTTCTCAAATAAAGGAACAACATGAAGTAGTTGAAGAGAATGTAGAAGAAGGAGAGATTGTGATGACTACATTGAATGGCCTCCTAATATCATGGGATTCATTTATTCAAGGAGTTTGTGCCAAAAAGAGGATGATCTCTTTCAACATACTCCGAGAAGAATGCACACAAGAAGAATATCGACTCATAACAAGAGAAGAGAAGATGGGAACAACTAAATATCAAGCTCTCACAACTCACACCAGAAAGAACTACAAGAAGAAGGAGAACCACCATCACAACAAGAAGAAGGAAAATAAACAAAATAAGTTCATAACAGATCCTTCCAACATTCGATGCTACACTTGTGATGAAAAGGGACACTTTTCAAGAGATTATTCCAAGAACAATGACTCCTTCAATAAGAATATAAGACACCATGCTCACACCACCGAAGACGTTGAACCAACAAAGAAAAGATTCAGAAGAGAGAAGGATGATTCTGTTGAAGAGTATGTGCTAATATTAGCACTCATAGGCACTATCTCACATGGAAGCAATTATTGCCTTACGGATATTGGGGCATCTAAACATATGATGGGATACAAAGAATCATTCGTCAATATGTCCAAGCATGAGTCAACTCACAAGGTGAAAATTGGGGATTATTGTCAATACCCCATAAAAGGAAGTGGAGAAGCTTCATACAAGATAGACTCTGACAAATATTTAGAGACGAAGGATGTGCTATATGTTCCAGAATTGAAGAAGAATCTTCTCCCCATATCTGCACTAGATGCAAAGGGAATAAGAGTTTCATTTGTTGATGGCCAAGTCCTAATGTGGCCTAAAGGAAAGACGATTGATGATGCAAAAATGATTGGAGAACAAGACAGAGGTTTTTACAAACTAAAGTGAAAACCTGAAAAATCATTGGTTCATGATTCAATAGAACCAAGTGATCTATGGCACCAAAGGATTGTACATGTGCACTACAAAGCACTACCAATTGCAAGCAAAGCCGCCTCAGGACATCTAGAAATCTAGGAAAAGAAGGAAGGCGTTTACAAAGGATGTGCATAAGGAAAGAATGCAAAGAAGACATTTCCCAACAGTAAAAGAAAGGCTAAAGGAATAATGGAGATAGTACACTCATATGTATGTGAGCCCATGTATTCTAGCTCACTCAGGGGGTATGTCTACTATGTTTTCTTTATAGATGATTTCTCACATAAGACTTGGATATATTTTTTGAAAGGGAAAAATGAAGTATTTAGTAAGTTCAAGGAATGCAAATCCTTGGTTGAGAACCAAACTGAAAGGAATATGAATACCCTACAGAGAGTCTGGGATTAAGACGGAGCTAAGCACCCCATACAATCCTCATCAGAATGGTGTTGCAGAATGAAAGAACCGAACCATAATGGAAGCAGTGAAAGTAATCATACATGGCCAAGATATTCCAATGCACCTTTGTACGAAAGTAGCAAGGATAGATTTGTATGTATAGAAGCATACTCCTCATCAAGTACTTGACAAAAAGACTCCTGAAGAGGATTTCTCAGGAGAGAAACCTGAATTCATCCATCTCAAAATATATCGCTGCCAAGTGTGCATACATTTACTGAAGAAGAAAAGGACCAAGCTCAATCCATCTGGGAGGAAGGTAGTATTCGTAGGATACAATGATACATCATAGGCCTACTGAATATACTTCCTAGGATTCAAGAATATTGACATCACTAGATATGTAACCTTTGATGAAGACTCGACATACTTCAGATCCAAGAGGCTACCTATTGAAGAGGTTGAGGAATTTGAAGGAATGAGAGTCCGAGATACAAAGAAGGAATTGGAAAATCCAGAATACCATGAAGATCATGACATGGCATAACCAAAAGATCCTATAGAGACACTTCACGAGAAGGACTCCCACAATAGGAAACCAGCATGGGCATGGGATGTAATACAAGATGCATAAAGGTATGGCACTCCAAAAGGGATGAATAGAGAAAGGAAAAGACCAAAAACTTACAACATCTATGTGACCATTCTATGTGACATCATTGACAAGAAACCTTCCAATTATGAAGAGGTTGTAGAAAATAAAGAATGGAAGGAGGCCATGATCGAGGAGTATCAGTCGATTATGAAGAATGATGTATGGGAGATAGTTTTGAGACCAAAAAGGAAGTCTGTCATGACTTTTAAGTGAATCTACAAGATCAATCATGTTGCAGATGGTCGCACTGAGAAACACAATGAAATATTCGTGGCGCAAGGCTTCTCAAAGAAAGAAGGTATAGACTATGTGGAGACATTTTCACCCATAGCGAGGTACAATTCCATTAGATCTATACTTGCATTGGCTACAATTATGAGATGGAATATACACTATATGGATGCTAAGACAACATTATTGAATGGTGCAACCGAAGAGGAAGTGTACGTAGAACAACCAGTGGGATTCAAGACACATGACAGGAAGGATCATTTGTGAACATTGAAGAAGGCCTTGTATGGATTGAATTAGGAACCAAGGACATGGTACGGTATGATGGATAGCTTCCTTATGAGCCTAGGATTTGCTAAAAGTAAAGAAGATTCCAAAATTTACTTCAAGGTTGAAGGCGAAATACCAGTGATGCTCCTACTATATGTCGATGTCCTATTCCTGGCGGCAGAGGATAGACTCATTGAACATGCAAATAAGATACTTTCTACTAAGTTCAAGATGAAATACCTAGGGATGATGCACTACTTCTTAGGAATGGAGGTGTGGCAGAGTGTGAATGGGATTTTACTTGGTCACAAAAAGTAAGTAGTGGAGATTCTGAAAAGATTTAGAATGCTAGACTATAAGCCGATATCCACACCTATGGCATCAAACTTGAAGCTTCTGTGTGATTCTTCATCAGATTTGGTTGATGCCATGATTTATCTTTAGATGATTGGATCATTGATTTACCTAATGAATATGAGACTAAACATATGCTTTGCTGTGAACACCTTCAGAAAGTTCTTGACGGATCCGAGACATGTTCACCTGGTTGTTGCAAAGAATGTATTGAGGTACATGAAGGGTATAGTCGAGTATGGGCTCAAGTATGATGTGAATCAGAAGATTAACCTGCATAGTTATTTTGATTCATATTGGACATATAGCGCAGTTGATAGGAAGAGCATTTTGGGTTGCTACTTCAGTTTGGTATCTGATATGATATCACGGTTTAGCAGGAAGAAGTCTTGTGTGACACTGAGTATAAATGAGGAAAATTATGTTGCTTCTTGGTCAGCTATTTGTGAGGCAGTATGGCTATGAAAGCTACTGTCTGATTTGTTTGATCTCTAGTTAGAAGCGACTTGTATCTTCTGTGACAGTCAGAATTGCGTGAAGTTGTCCGAGAAACCAGTGTTGCATGACAAGATGAATCACATAGAGATAAATTTCCACTATGATATGGTGCAGAGAAGAGAAATGAAGCTCCCATATGTGGAAAAATATGAGCAAATAGCCGATGGATTAACCAAGCCTCTAGCCAGAGTGAAGTTTGAGTAATTTAGAGAAAGAATTGGTGTGATCCAAAACAAGACCCCTCGAAAGAGGGAGTGATGAGTTCTAGCATGGATGGAGATACATATTGTATTTGTGACATATTTTAGAACAATCAAACCCATAGTTACCCATATTTGACATTAATTAATCAGTTTTGTCTTATTCCTAGATTCCTTACTATGTTAGTTGGCATCCACTTGCACCTAGAAGTCAACAAAAGATAAAACTAGTTTAAGGAATGCTTTAGAAACATACTATAAAATATTCTAACAACTATGCTGTAATTACAGAATAGCAAAAGAGCATTTCTACTTTTTTTGAAAGCTACCTTGTTTTTAGCAGTTTTAAGGCTAAAGGGAAAAGCTAGTCTAAGAGTAGCTGCCTTGTTTTTTTCCTTATTATTTCTCCTTCTTTTTATCCATCCAAAAGCATTGAATAATATATTTCCATCTCTTATAATATGGTACATCTCACTCATCCAATTTTTGAGCATATTGACATATTAGGAAAGTGATTTATGCACCTATGGGGGATTTTGACTAGTTTAGTAAGCCTACTTTTTGTCCAATTCAAATAGAATCCTCATGCTTTTGAATATATGATTTAATTATATATTTATATATCCTATTACTTGATGAGGTTTTTTGATGTACATTGATTCAATACATGATTGTGTTATGCTCCATATTCAGTCTCCTTTTTGTGGAATTCTGCATGTTTGACTAGTAATTTTGTGAGTGTAATTGATCTATAGCTTGGGATTAATTTCCACATGGTATCAAATCCTTGATAGATCAATTTCTCTCCTTCTATATTTCTATTGCAGTTTTGACATCACTAACTGGGAGCACATTCTGATGGTTGAAGGGAACAGTTTCCGAGATATGGATCAATCTCAAAGGATCATCTTGACTCCATTCAATGTCTTCGAATGGAAAGATGAGATGGAGATTTTTTTGAGGAGTAAAGGCCTATACAGGGTTACCATGGAAACTGAGGTAGCTCCCAATGCAGCTACAGATAAAATTAAATGGCACAACAAAAAGGATGCGACCTATGGTATTTTGCGCTTGAGCATTTCAAGAGACCTCGTCTTCCACTTGGATGGATTGTCATCACCAGATGAGGTTTGGGAGAATCTTGAGACTCTATTTGTAAAGACAAATGAAATGAGAGGACATCAACTCAAGAATGAGCTGATCTCATTGAGTCCCAGTAGCTTCAAATCCTTGCAAGTCTACTTGTCCAAGTTTAAGGCCCTAGTTCTGCAGTTAAAACAATGTGGAATCGAAAAGAAGGAATAACAACTAGTCTTGAACATACTTTCAAATCTTGGTCCTGAATACTTAGTGTTTGTTTTGACCTTCCATGCCATCAAATTGACAGCACGAGCCTATAATATTCCTAATCTTACTGACTTCATGGAACCCCTCACCTAGGAGCAAGATAAATTGGTAATGATGGGCACCATCAAACCTTCCAAAGACCAAGATTTGGTTGCTAGAGATTCGAGGGTGGATTCCAAAGGCAAGAAGAAAGAAAATTCAAAGAAGCCACTTGAGAAAAAGAGAGACAAGCCAAAGTCTCAAGAGGAGCCCTCATGCTCCAAGAAGAACCTCCAAAACAAAAAGAACAAAGGTGAAATGAGTAAGTGCGCAAACTGCAGTAAGGGCTATCATCCTGAGAGCTCTTGTATGAAAAAACAAATTGACATGTTGACCCAACTCCGGGAGAAGAACAACATATCCCTTCCTGAATGTGCAAAGAAGAGGGAAGGAGGATCAAATTCAGATGACAAGGAGAGAGTACATGCCTTGGTTGCCAACACTTCAAGATGATCCACCTTCATCATTGATTCTGTGGCTTCTAGACACATGGTTTCGAAAAGAGAGACTTTCTCCTCTCTTGATGATTCGAAAGGTCCAAAAATTGTTTTGGGAGATTACTTTGTTACTGATAGTATGGGGAAGGGTAGGATTGATATTGACCATGGTTCTTTCAATGATGTGTTGTATGTCTTGGGTCTTGATGCTAACCTCTTTTTAGTGTATCAGATGTCCCACAATGGGTTTCCTAAGAAAGTCATCTTCTCTCCTAATGAATTTTAAATCTCATAGATTTCGAATGGTGGACTCATAGCAAAAGGTGTTGTGGAACACAATTCAAAGGTATACAAGTTTTCCCATTCCCTACCTTTCTCAAACCCCTTTTCTCTTCTCACTCATGCTAATGAAGCAAGCAAGCTTTGGAATGAAAGATTCAACCATATTAAATACAAGTATATTTCATATTTGAGTGTCAAATACATGGTCATAGGGTTACCAAAGATCAAGTTTTCTAAGGGAGTCTGCGAACGTTGCATCCTAGGAAAACACCCAGAGCACAAGTATGAGAGAGTTAGTCATGAGAGAAACTATGCACCCCTTAAGTTAATCCACAGTGAAATTGCTGGTCCATTCCCTCATATTTATATGATTCAAGTAAAATATGTCCTAACCTTCATAGATGACTTTTCCAGGTACTATTGGATTTTCTTCCTAAAACACAAGTTTGAAGTTTTTTTACCTCTTCAAGGTCTTTCGAGCCTTGGTTGAGAACTAGTATGGGAGGAAACTCAAGATCCTCAAATATGATAATGGTGGTGATTATGTCAAGTCTGAGTTCATCCATTATTGTGAAGATGCATGTATTCATATGCAACATTCTATTCCCTACATGCCTCAGCAAAATGGTGTTGTTGAGAGGAAGAATAGAGCACTCAAGGAGATGGAAACTTGTATGATGCAGTCTAAAAATTTGCCACAAAATTTTTGGGCTGAAGCAATGAACTGTGCATCCTATATCCATAATAGGGTGCCTCACAAGCAATGTTATGGAATCACTCCTTTCGAAGCTTGGAGTGCGCACAAGTTAGATGTGACCCATTTCAGGATTTTCGGCTCAAAGGCTTAGGTTATAATTTCCAATTGAAAATAGGAGGGATTTGCAATCCCAAAGAAAAGAGTTCCTATTTGTTGGGTATTCTAAATATTCAAAAGGGTACAAGCTGTTCATCTTGAGCACTCAAAAATGTTTCATTGAAAGGAGTGTTCAGTTTGAAGAAGAGTCTTTAGCAGTAGTAGAAGTTGGAGAGTCCTCTTCATCACCACAACCACTGATTGCAAGTGAAGAGACTAATGATTTTTATTATTTTGATATGTATGATAATTATGATTTAATTTTCAGATCCTAACAGTCCCATAAGACCAAAATGGGAATCAATGACCATTCATGCAGCTAGGGAACTAGCTGGGAATCCTAATGACACTAGGAGGACTAGATCTCAATTTGAGAGTTCCCTTTATGTGAAGGATCCATTCTTTGCTGAGAAGTGATATTTGATGGTTTAATATAACCCTTATACATATGAAGATGCATCATATGATCCAATATGGAAAAAAACCATGAAATGAGAATACAAATCGCTCCAGAAGAATGACACATGGGAACTAGTTAATCTCCCCCCAGGGAGAAAGCTAGTAAAGTGTAAGTGGGTTTATAAAACAAAATTTGTTGTTGATGGTTCACCTTTGAAATATAATGCAATATTTGTAGCTAAGGGATACTCACAATTTCAAGGTATTGATTACAATGAGACCTTTGCACCAGTGGAAAAGATGGACTCCATAGGGATAGCTTTGGCCATTGCAGCTAGAAGGCAATGGGAGGTGAATCACATGTAGATATGAATGAAGAGATTTATATGCAGTAACCTAGAGATTTGGTTTCTAATACATATTTAATGTGCAAGTTAAATAAATCATTGTATGGGCTAAAGCAATCCCCCAGGGCTTGGTATGCCAAGATTGATGGCTTTCTGTTGTCACAGAATTTTGTTCAATGCATGTATGATCCGAACGTCTATTTGAAGTCGATACATGGTTCTTTAATGATTATCATTTTGTATGTGGATGACCTATTGATAATAGGAATTTCAAAGAAAGATATCACCTCCTTGAAGGATGCACTGAACCATGCCTTTTCCATGACATATTTGGGATTGTTGAGTAAATTCTTCGGTCTTGAAATTTCTCAATCCTCACATGGAATCAAATTTCATCAGTCCAAGTATGCTTCAGATCTACTCAACAAGTTCAACATGAAATATTGTAAGCCAAGCAAGACTCCATTCCTTTTTGGAGTTAAGCTTGAAGAAGCAAGTTCTTCTCCTTTGGTAAATAATACACTCACTAGTGCAAAATGAGGAATTAGCTACTATGTGACTAAAAATTCTAGTTACCATAGGTTTTTTAAGTGATTTACTACTAAATATGAGTAATTTTGATTGGCCCAACTATAAACGACTAAAATTAGCGACTAATTTAGTCACTAGTTAACAAATATGACTAGATAATAAGTGAGAGAGTTAAAAATGACTAACATAAACGACTAATTTAGTCACGATATAAAAAATGAATAACTAGAAGAATATGAATTAGTCATTTGTGGTAGTCATTTTTAATTGTGTCATGGAAAATTGTAATTGTGACAATGAAGTGTTACAATTTAGTAAATTTTGTAAATTGTCTACCTTCTATTAGTAATATTGGTGCCATGCACCTCAATCTTCAGAGATCCAACAAAGCAATTAAATGAATTTTTTATTGACCATCTTTATCTCTGCTGCACCATTGAAGTAAACCGTTAAGCACATGCTAAAGGAAAATTAGGTTCCTACAATTACGAATTAGGTACTAGAACCAGTACCATATCGATACCTAGAAGCATCATAGCTAGTTGTTGATCCTTCAATGTAAGAGTCCCAAGTCCCATATTGAGGTGCTTTTCTAACTTCAATATAACTATCATGATATGTGACTCTTGAATTAGTTGCACCAGTCGACGTAGATTCATTAGGCCCAGTTCCTTTAAACTTCGTAGAAGTTGATCCAATAATAATTGAACCGATGGAAGAACCAAGAACAATATTTTAACCAATCAAAGACTCAATTATAATTAAACTCGGGTGCTGACCCAGAACTAGTCTCAGATCCATATGCAGTAAAGGTAGAGGCCGGACCCCATATCGTAGTTTGAGGTAAATATTTCGATTCCTCGACCTCTTACAGGCCTGACCTCACATAATATGATACGTATAATGAAGTGATGACCTATCCTTATCACTATCAAGTTAAACCTCCTTTATGCTTTAGTGGCCAGGTAAATTTTGCATCTGAAGTCACCACCCACCTGATTCACAACGTGCACAACTCTTCTAGGGAAACATCCTCAATCAAAGTTTATTATATATACTACTATAAAAAATACCATTAAAACAAATATTATATACTAATAAAATAAATATTATATTTATATAAAACACAAATTATTATGTTTATATAAAACACAAAATAATTAAATTTTATATCAATCCTAATTTATAAAACCAAAGCCATTGATTCTCTATATGTTTGGATAAATGAGGAGAAAAATGAAATCCTTCATCATTGTTGAGTGATGTCGAAGATCCATCAATAACATGGAGTTCTTGTTCTCAACTCAAAAGATAATCTTGTCAAGATTCGTGAGTGCTTGGAGGACTTGAAATGTTTAGTTTGACACACTAAATACATTTTTAATGCAAATGTAAGTGTTCTTATTCTATTGAGAGTAATAGAGGCATAATGTCTATAAAATGAAATCCATGCATTATAATAGAGGGGGAGAGTCTATGAGAGGAAATGCCCTTTATGCTTCCTAAAGAAAAAATGGTTGTCTTGTTGGAATGAAATTGTCCTTGTTATTTTCCTTGTCAGTTTCCTTTTTATGTTGACTACAAGTTTCATATTTTTCATTAAATGATGTGCTATGGTGCATCGTGAATTGTCCATGCAAGTTTGCTAAGCGCATTGAATACATGTATTAGTATAAGACTTCATTGTTTATGTTAGTTACGTGAGATGTTAGTTGTTAATTGTTTAAGCTAGTTGCTTAGTATATATGTGCATAAAATACATAGATTGTCACTATGGTCACATTATGAGATTTAGCGGTTAGGAAATTTAGGGGTTAGGGGGGTTAGCTAGGGTTAGGGGGTTACATTTAGGTGGATTAAAGGCTTTGGGGTAAAGGGGGTTAGAGTTTAAGGGATTCGGGGTTATAGGCGATTTAAGGGTTATGGGGCTAGGGGATTTGGGATTAGGGGGTTAGATATGATTCCTTTTATGATATTTATTTATGGTCATACGCCCTTTTTTTCCCCATTTGTCTTTTTTTCATTTTTTATACTATTTTTGGAGGGAACAAGGAAAATGAACAAGTGTTGTATGTAGAGACCCTTAGTATTATTAATTTCTTTTGCACACTTTGGGATTGATTTTGTGTTATTATGTGATGTACATATTATGCTTTTTAGATAATATA